>VXAV01006407.1:247087-297520 GCA_013399715.1 Alectura lathami | reverse complement strand
TTTGAAGCGCCCCTTTTTTTTTTTTTTTTTTTTTTTTTTTTTTTTTTTTTTTGTGGGGAGAGAGGGTTTCTTGGAAGTCATGCTCCCTGGAAATGACTCTAGTAAGGAGACCGTTTTCAGCCAAAATGTATTGGCTTTCATGACCTAACTGGATAAAACCCTAAGCAATCTGGTCTGATATCATAGCTGACCCTGATCTGAGCAGGAGATCCCCTGCTGTCCCTTCCAACCTGAATTACCCTGTGACCTGAAGATAAGGAGCCAGGCACTGAGCTGTTGAGTGGTAAATACATTTTTAACCCCTGGTGTTAGCTCCTCAGCACTTCTTTTGTGATAGAAAAGGTGTGAAGTTTCCTAGAGAGCAATTGCTACAAGCTTGTGGAAGTTGAAATCCTCCCCAGAGGACTCTAATTTATGTCACTGGCTCTATTGATTTAAAAATCAGCTGGTTTGGACTCTAAATTTTGCCATTTGTTTTGCGTTTTCCAAACTGCTAAACGTGATGTGTCAAAAACTTGCTGGTTTTAACCTCAGCCCACTTAGGGAGAAGGAAGCTTTACCAAACCTTCAGTTGCTTTTTGGCACATTTTCTCTGCTTGCCCTATTTTCAGGTGTAGCCTCACGGTCACAGCTCTCCAGCTGGCTTGTTTGCTTTGGGAAACTTACAGTCCGCAGAGCTATTAACTGTAGGTTTTCAAGGATAGTGCTCAGGTTGTTGGGTGGTGCGCGTAGCGGGCTGTTCAAGTCTTTAAGCACCAGGCAATTTGAAAAGAGTGTCATTGCAGATGAGCTGTCCATCAACAAGATTGTTATTCGTAGGTCTAATGTCATAACCATGTATAACGAGGTTTTGATTGACAGGAAAGTTTGTTTTCGAAGGAGCAAAGGTCAACATTTCACTGACAGCTTAACAATGGAAAGATTGCATCATCAGTATATTTTATGGGGCGATACATACATCTACATAAATGGAACATGTGATGGTGGAACCCTGACATGAGCTCAGAGCTAGGATGAAGATTTAAGTACTCAGAAATAGTTATCTGCTTTATCTTCTTGTAGGATAGCCTTGGAATATCTCTGGGTATGGCTTGTGAAATGAATTTGACCCACGTCACATAGAAGTGCCTCCTCTGCATGGCAGCGTTGTCGTGCGGATGAGACGTTAATTGACTTTGTCAGGGACTTGCTTGGGGGACCTTGAACAAATGACTGCACCTGTGCATCCCTTTCCCCTCCATTTAAAAGGGAGAAAGCATTTTGTTTGCCATGAGTTTTAGAGATAAAAAAATCCCTAACTACTCTTGGCTGTTTAAAAAAAAAAAAAAAAATTTAAGTGGAAGATGTATAAACAACTGAAAACACAAATGCTCAGAATATCAGTCCTTTTGGCAGACCTCTCCCCATCCCTCTCTGCTGGGGGTTTTACCTCTTTAATTTCCTTCTTGAGTTTTGCTGCTGTAGTTTCAGGGGAGCTTGTTCCCTCTAGTTCCAGCCTGCTTCTCAAACCACTGGTAGTTTTTTGCCTGTGAAAATTGTTTTTGCATTTTCTACTGTACACTCAGCTACAGCAGACTAAGGGTTATTTATTGCTATAACAAAATCAAGCTGTGATGGCTGAGAGCCGAGATGTTCTCTTTTTTTTTAATAATTTTTTTTGCTCCGTAACAATTGATGCTCCCTATTCCTAGCCTCTGGTCAGAAGTTAATTTTTATGCTCTGTTTTTGCACTGTAATCTGCAAGTTTTGATCTTCACAAGTGCCTGTGTTGTAAATGCAAAGGGACTGAGCCAACTAAGCTGGCGAAATAGCAATCCAAAGGACAAAGCTCTCCGAGCATCCCCTTCAAACACAGCCCGAGCGTTTAGTTAACATTTGAATTAGATACCGAAGGTCAACAAATTCAGGCCCTGCCAGCGCAAGTGGGTCACCGAGAGCTGTAGGTGGGAGCTCTCCCCGCTGCCCGCATCCCTTTGTTCACACACAAGGATATCACAAAAGGCATCGTCTCCTCCCTGTCGGGTTTCTTTCCCCACTTCTCCAGCATAGTTATCTCGTTCCCTCCATTGCGTGGAGTTGCAGGTGGTGTCAGGGTCCTTCTCTGTACTGAGTGACAATTCCTGTCTTCTCCCATCTCTGGAAAACTCTGCGCCCAGGCTACCCAAAGCCACCTTGCTTTCAGAGGGTCTTGGGCCATAAAGCTGCAAGAGAAGTGTTCTTGATGCATGGCTGCAAAATTGGAACAGTGATAATACCATGAGGTATCTCCAAGCAGTGTTACACATCAGTAATTAATTACTTGGGTGATGGGTGGACTCTAATTTTAAAAATCCATAACTCGGTACTAATTATTACTTATAACCTAATTCATGTAGTCTAGTTGAAATGAAATGTGGTAGTGTCACTGGCAGGAATGACAACTTTTTTTTTACATAGTAGTTCAGCTTTGTAAGCTATAAATTTAACATTTCTGTATTTCTTACTGTACTTGCAAGTACTAAAGTTCCTGTTATGCACACGCAGAAAAGTTGTGCTGTTCATGTCTGACAGATACTGATGGAAGCAAATCTGAATAGAATTTATTATCTTTTTTCTTTTTTTTTTTTAAGGTGTCACGTTTTCATTAACATTTTCTGTGGTAATTTTTAACATTTTGGCAAATTGAAGTCAAACTTAAACCCACAGTGTTTGTCCCCGAGCCAGAGCATTCTGATCCACCACAGTTACTAGGGAATTTCAGTCTCAGCTCTTCTTTCCAATTTCTGTTGTGATGTGGACTTCCCATCACAGCTGACCATCACCTGCTGCTCAGCTAGGGAAAAAGGCTGCACAGGGCTCTGGTGAGAGTAGCTGCCTCTGTGCAACCTGAATATACACCTGAGGAAGGGGAAACTCTACCAAACATAACCACTCTTAGAAAACAACGTGCTTCTCTGATCCACCTTTACCTGCAGCTTTGGCCAAGCGTGTTGTCTTGGTGAAGATAAATGACAGAGAGCCTTGTTAGTTCTGGTTTTAATGTGATTAATAATACTTCCATTGCTCAATGACAGCATATCTGTGCCTTTGTAAGCCATGCCAACAAGTAGTGACTGGCGGCTTAGCTGAATGCAACCTTTCATGGGAGGATGAGGGATGGGAAATACCAGTCATGTTTTTTCCTCCCCGTTTGCCCACGTCTGCCCCTGAGAAGATGGCATTCACTCACTGGGATTGCGTGTTCTCATCCGTCTGGGTTGGGAGCAGCGTGCTGCAGTTCAGGGTGCAGTAAAGGATGCAGAGGGTTTTAAGATGCAGCCACGTTCCTGAGGTCATCTTTGGTGCAGCACAGGCATGTAGCACAAGTGTTCTCCCTAAAATGACAGGGCTTCCTGTTGGGACAACCAGGCATGAACAGGTTCCTTTCAGCAATAGCCTATGTTTCAGACAGTACTGGTTGATTTCTGCACATAGCCTCTCGATACAAGAGGATGCCTGGGGCAGAAATGCTGTTGTCTTCTGCACATTGGGAAGAGCGTATTTTGGTCGTGGGGATAAAGCAGCTGCCTTGTGTGATACTGCCAGCAGAGGCATTGCTTTGCACCTGTCCCCAGGTAGCTCAGAGCAGGTGGGGTTCAAGCACTTCCCTTTGCCCCTTGCTTTTTTTTTTTTTTTTTCTTTTTTCCCCCCTCATCCTAGCTCTCGTTATCTGATGAAGGGTGAGCCCTGGGTGAACCCGGAGCTGCTGACACAGACTGGGCAGCGTGCGGCTGCAGGAGGCTGGGTGTGGGCCGCACTAGCCAGATTTTGACCTAAACTAAGTTTGTTGCTTTCAGAAGTGTTTTGCCAAGCCTTTTAGAGTTTGCTTGTACTTACTTCACTCTGCTTTACTCTAGCATGGTTGCACCAGTCCAGTCCTTGCTATGTATTCTGCTATACCGCTATAAATATGTTTCATTCCTGTTTCAATACAAAAGCAGAAAAAACAGTGTGAGCACCCGGCCGGTGCTGTTGTTCTGCTGCCCAGCTGCACTGGGACGAGGGCAGCCCCACATCTGCCGCGTGCCAGAGGGATGCCCTGCCGGGATCGGGCTGCTTCTGCTGCCAACGGGAGCAGGAGCGGGGCCAGCACGCGGCAGAGAGCTGACAGGCAGCTCTAATCCACGCTGCTGGTACCCGCGGGCGGCAGGGCAGGAGAAAATCCCTGGGGCTGCACGAGTGGCAGGGCTGGCTCCTGAGAAAAGCCGAAGGGAGGGCTCCGGCAGGACTGGCTGAGCACGTGCCCCTTGGTTTAGCGGAAAGAGGTGTGCCCACGTTTCAATTCAGGTTATATGGGCAGAGGCAACACGCGCTGGAATTCTGTATGTTACAGTGTGGGAAGACGGAGTGCGCACCAGTGGTGTAATATAAATATTTGGAGGTTTTCTGTTGTTTTGTCTTCAATTTCTCTCTATAGGAACAGGTATTAGCCTTATGTCTATATTTCTAACTGGTCTGCAAGGGATTTGATTTCAGGAACTTCAGTTTTCATCCTCCAGTTAAATGAATAAGGCAATATCATGTCGACCTTCTGCTGATGCTGTGCTTTTTATGCCAAGTGAGGGAATGCGGTAGAAGGAGTATAAAAGTCAAATGTAAACGCTTTAGCTAAGATTCTCTTGGTATGTGTTTGCACTGCTCCTGGCACTATGGGCCCTGACCCAACTATTAAAATACAATGATAATAATAATCGTCGTAATCTGCAGCATGCCGCAGCGCTGCCAACTGGCTGCTGGCACCGGCTCTCGGGGAGCAGAAGGGAAGGCTTTATATCAAAGGCGCTGGTGCCCAAGTTCAAATATACCATTTTTATCTTCAAAGCCCAACCCAAAGTAGGGAAGGGACTGCCTCACGCCTCGGAGATCATGACCTCCCATGACAGCTACATGCTTCCAAGACAATGGATCTGTCAGCCGCAACAGAGAGGCTTGGAAGGGTGGGAGACAAAGATCTCTAGGCAACTTGGCCCATGATTATGGAATGCCTGGAGGAGATCAAAACCACCACAGAACTCGCTACCTCCACAACACGCTTAAAGACCATGGCTTTTCATTTGTGCTTCCCCACAGCACACTACAGAAAAGAATAAAGTCGGTGTAAGAACACGTGCTTGTAGGGGTGTGGAGGCAGGAGGTGAGGTGGAAATGTAGATAAATTTAGCTGTTTGCTTGCAGAGAAGGCGTCTGGGATCCAAAAGGAAGAGTTCGGTGTGAATGTTCAGCCACCTGCGTTCTCTGTAGTTGGGAATATTGGCAGTTGGGAATATTGGCGGAACTCGCTATCGTGGCATTTGTAACGAAGGCTGCCTGATAATCTTCTTGGCAGGGTGCTCTATTTAGAGCCATACAAAGCTAAATTAGAAGACCAATACTAAGTGTAAGCTGAGACCTAAAAATGAAGGCAGCTCTGAAATAAAACACCTGGAAAAAGAAAGGAGAAGACGAAGAGAGCTGGTGTTTTGTTAACCTTGTCATTTATTTCTAGGCCCTTTAGCAGGAATAATAGCATTGTGCATACGAGGAGTAACACTGTACACATAGGTCTTACAGGAAAGGAAGTGATGTTTTCCTTCGTAATTAGAAGAAAATTATGAGGAGAGCCGTGTGATGTTCCTTAACTAATAACTAGCTTACCAGTACTTTCCAGTCCTCAACTTACTATGTAATACTTTCGTCCTTAAAATATCCATCCTTCTATGGTATGCTTTGATCAACTTACTTGTCATGACCCTTTCCTTTTTTTCTTATCTTGCTTGAAGATTTTTAATATATTCTGGGGAAAAAAAAAAAAAAATTATTGCAATCATCAGAATGAGATTTCATCTTGTAACAGTCATCCTGTTTGCGCATTTAGACTAACAGTAAAGCAAGGGTTCAGAGGTAGCTGATTGTTTCACCACAGACAACCTGCTCACGCAGGAAGGATGAATTGGGTGCACGTATAATGGCTGACAGTAATGTTAGTGCTTTGCAGTTTATCCCAAGCATCAACAGCTATCGTATACATTTTCCCGTGGGATGCGGGAGGAGGAAGTCCTGTGGTCCTGGTCCCTCTCTTAACAGTATATCCTGATGCTTTCCTCCCATCACAATCCCTTTTATAATCCTTTTCCCCAAAACTGGGAATACTGGGAGATGCAGCAGAAACTGAGAATCAAGAGAGCATTTTGTAGGGGTATAGATGAAAATGCAGACACCTCCAAGCAAAAGATGGTGACTGGAGACGTGTCTCCCACACCGAGGAGAAGGATATGGATGCTCCTGGAGTGGAGCAGGCTAGGAGTCGGTGGTGGGGAGAAAAAGGTCCTTGTCTATGGATTTCGATAAGGTCCAATCTTCCTTGTCTATGGATTTGGAGACCCTTCCCTGGAGCTGCACGTCAGCCTCCTGGCCCCGTTTCAGGAGACTTGCTCTGGCCTGTTCTCTAGACAATCAGAGGCTCTTGATCCATTCAGTTTGCCTTGTAGCATCAGCTGCTTTCTCCTCTTAGTTCAATGCAACCAGCAGTTTGTCAGCTTATAGGAGATAAAAACCTACTCTAGCCAGAGGCTTTTTCCAACTCTGCTAGTACAGATCCATAGACGTATCAAGGGAGGAACTTTATTTCTCTACAGACTGAAACGGTCTTTCAGTCCTTATGAAACAAATAAACATCACTAACAGTAAGCAGTATTTCTACATAGATCAAGTTTTCTTCAGGACCATGCCCTTTGGAGATACCTAAACAACTACTTCTAGTACAAAAATTGAGCAGTACATGATTTGCACAATATGTGATCATATGATTTAATTTCAGAGGACTTGGTAGCAAACTTTATGACACGAGAAGGAGTAAAATCTCATTCCTTTGACAAGAAGTATAATTGTCAATTGGCGAAAATGAGAAGATCCTGCTAAGAAGCCACTCTACAAACCATTAATTTCATGCAGAGGACTTGAGGATATCTCTCTTGGAAGATTACTCTCTTCTTTAGAAGTTTTTTTTTTGTTTCCCTCCTGTTGTTAAGTATAGGAGGATAAGCAATCATGCTATTATAATAGCCTGAAAATAGATGTAGTTTGAGTTACAAACCTTTTGCTTTTCCTGTGGCCGTATCAAGAAACTCCTTAGGTGATGAGGTGCGAGCAATTGTATTTGCAAAATACGAACAGCACAGACCTGTTTGCCTTCTAAAATGTGCTAGCTGTTGTGAGGTCCCTTGGAGGATTTGTGAGCCACTTGAATCAGCCGCTGCTATGTACTGAGCAGTGACGGCCTTGAATTGCATGTCCTGATACTTCCGAACCCTTAAATGTTGATCTAATTTGGATGAAATTGGTCAACGGACTTGAAAGATGAGATGAAAGCAGGAAGTAGGAGCGGTAAGAGCCAAGCTGGAAGACAGGTGACTGTGTGAGATCCGATGTCTTGGGAAAGCAGCCTTACAGAATGTAATGCTCCTCCTCATATTCTGCAGCAGTACTTGTGAGACCCCAGACTATTGGTTTTGCTTCAGAGGGCAGCACAGCAGAAAACTTGTTCCTTACTCAGAAACAGGGGCCACACGCTATCTGGTCTACTCCTGTGGAAATTAAATAAGGTGTGCTTTTGTCTCAAAATACTTCCGGGCAATTCAATCAAAACAAGCGTTTACGTGTCACCTTATACCTGGGAAATGCTGGATTCTGCAGTGCTTAAGGTTGTGGGCCAGGGTTTTAGCTCTTGTGAGTCACCTGTTGAAGGCAGAGGAGCTGGAATGAATCACATCTCTGTAGATTTATTTCCTTTGGGCCTTGGGGGTTTTATATTTGTGTTTAAGTAAAACTTTCACTGATATTTTAGAGAGTTCTGTTTTTCTCAGCTTGAGTCTGTCATATTCTGGTATCCCTTTTACCTAGGATATCACAAAGTTACAGTCAGAGAGGACTGCGCTTTTTGTTGGAGCAGACTAAGTATCACCACCTGGAGAAAACAAATTTCCTAAAAATTCCTTTTATTTTTTTTACATTCGTGATTTTTAGAAAGGGGAAAAAAAATGCACAAAATAGGTGAAAATGATGCATTTTCTTAAGAATTTTCTCCTTGTCTTTAGACTCCATCAAAGTGACACTAATGAAGAAGTGATGTGTAGGGGCAGGCTGAATAAAAAGTAGCATACATCAAATATCTTGTTCCATTTATATTAATTAAGCTTTTTCTATCTGATAAACTTGGCTTCCCAAGAGCTCAGAAAGCACCAGTAAAGGAAAGGTGCGTGGTTAAGTTCTCTTCTTTGGTGTTGTTGCTTAGTCCAGATGAAGGACTGGAATTGGGAAATGAAAAAGAGGGCTTGGTAGTGATACCTATTTTTAAGGAAACATGTCTCATTCCAAGCTGTGCTCAGACTGAACGTGCCATTTGACCCGATAAACCAAACAGAATATAGCTGGAGAATTGTCAGAATATAACCTAGTGTTGCCAAATGAGATGCATTTCACTATTGAACCAACTCCTTCATGGGAATTTGATATGTCTATTTCTGTTCTCACTCTCTGCCTGCAAACACCTTCTTGGGCAGTCACATGAGGGAAGTATTTGTTTATGTGAGTTTGTGTTGAAATTGGCTACAGATGCAGCCTTTCAAAAATGTTTTTGTGCTTTTAGCTTAAGCCCATTTTTGATGTGAGGAATCATTAGAAGCATAACCCTTATGATTTTTTGTTGGATTTATAAATCTGGATCAAATGAACAGATAACAGTCTTCAGCCTGATCTATGGAAGTCTCCCTTTCTGGCTTTCTGACCTTTTGGCAGGAATACCCTCTGTGTCTTGGACTACGTGTGGACTTGCATCATCCTCAGAAGAATATTTGCGCATTTAATAAAGCTGATTTATGTAATCAGTGGCTATATAACAATTCTGAATATCTTTTCACATAGTTTACCTGTGTGAAAAGCTTTAATTCGTGTTTGCTGAACTACCGAAACTTCTCAGCCTTCACCCGCATAAAACTCCTAAATGGCAAAGGTCAGTTTGCAGTGGGAGCTGTACACAGAAGACCTCCTTAATTCAAGGTCTGACTGAATTAAGCCTGTGAAATGCTTGCAGAAAGGCACCAGACTTTCCCTGCCTGTCCCATGATATTTCTACTCCCACGGGTGGTTCTGAACCTACCAGATGGGCTTAGGTCGTTATTTGACCAAAGGCACTTCTGGGTGTGGGCAACACAGGTCTCAGTCAATGCCAAGAGAAGTCCCTCCCGTTAACTCCTGATGAAATGCATCCTGCCCCAGGTGACGGCGGCGGCAAGCACAAGAGCTGGTGGACCACTGGCAGGTGCTTTCTGCTCATCTTTTTGCCACACCGCGTTTTCTTTTCCCAGAGCAGATTCCTGTCCCTTCCAAAATGCCGGCTTCGTACGATGACAGCCCTCACTTCTTTTTATCTCCGAGGCGACCAGAGCAGGGGATTGTTTGCGTTCACAAAGCATTTCTTTTAGAGAAGAGAAACGCTCTGGCTTGTAGGCTGTGATGCGGTTCAGCTTTCTGCAGTATTAGTTTCCACTCCTTTTGTTTTTCACTGTCAGCGAGTGTTACCGTGTATACTACACCGCATCTCCCCGTCTGTGACTCAGGATTCCTGTCCTGGCTGAGGGTCGAAATAATAGCAAAGAGGTCCTGGTGGCCCTAGGCCTTGTTCTTTTCAAAACTCCCGCTCCCATGGCAACAAGGCCTATTAGGAGGTAGCAGCCTTGTCACCACAACTTTAAGTCCTAATCACTCAGCCAAAAAGATAAAACGAAATGTGGCAACCTTATCTTGCTCAATCTTTTGCATAAAGTAATTTCTCAGAAACATGATCAGCAGTAGAGACAACAAGTGTTTAAAGGGGAGAGGCTTTGAGAGGAGCAAAATCCATTCACATCTGAGTTTTGAAAGATGAGTGAGAGATGGAAGAAAACATGATATTGCAGCAATCTTTCTACTTCGGCACAATGAACAATTGACCCGAAGTTTCAGATTTTGAGATTTTTATGATTAATAGGCCAGCGGGAGATCTGAAAGTTGCCTCGTATCTGAAATGACATTTGTTTTATGAAATTATTATTGATTGCAAACGCTTCTGCCAAAAATAGGAGGAAAATGAAGAAAAATAGAATTAACACCCCTTGATGGAAGTAGGTATATTTTGTTCAAAGACCATTGTTAAAAGTGGCCTATATGTAAAAGTATGTTGTTTCCTAAAGTCAGGTAGCGCAGCTTAACACTTCTGCTGTTTGTTCTGGCTTCAGTGCAATTGCCTGGACATCGCTGGCAGTGATGAAGAATCATTAATCTTTGTTTTTACTATAAGTACGTATTGTCTATATATTTGTCTGTAATAAAGACACGACGCTTTCTGCCCTTATTGCAATGACGAAGAGTTACCATGGTGTAGTCGGATGAGATGGTTTGAGCTGAGCGTGGTGACAAAGACTTTGATGCAACCTAAGCTGGAATTTAACTTAGCCATCACAGGCCACCAACCAAGTGGTGGAGTCGTGTGTGTTTGGTTGACCCTAGGGTGCTTTTGGGGACCGAAGATGGAACTGGCTTGTCCCAGTAAAGGAGAAACTGCCTGCGTTGCAAGTAGAGACTTGCCTACAGGAGGTTTGCTGGCCCCATTGCTTTAGCGACTCATTGGGTGTCCAAGTTAAACTGCTGTAACTGGTAGATTTCAGGTCTGGTGTGTTGCTCAGCAGATTTCAGTCACCTTCCAAAATAAAGGAGAAAAGTAGCGTACAAACCTCATGAGACACCGAGCAAAAGATGGAAATGGTAGCTAGAGAAGCAAGGATGCCTGACGGGGCTCTGCCCTTTCCTTCTGAAAGCAGGTTATGATGGGCCGCTGCTCCCTGTCCTCTCTCCTGGTGTTAGGTTTATTGTTTGACGGTCTCAACCAGCGTAACAATCCTGAACGAGGGCTGTCTGTTTCCAAATGGCTGAGGGATGCACGTGGAGCAAGTTGAGGTACGTTTGCCACTGTGTTAAGCAGGGAGAGAAGTAGTAACTGCGTGGGTACGCAAATTCTAATATCCAAGTGGCTGGTACAGAAGAGCATGCAAGAGCTGATAAAAACCGTCACAAAGCCAGGTGGTTTCTTTTTCACTGTGAAGCTCCCCTCTTTGGTGCAGGACCCATCCTCCCTGAGGCGGAGTTACCCTGAGGCTGGATCTCCTTTCAGAGATAAGGGCAGAGTAATTTGTTTCCCTTTGACTGGAACATGGGTTAAAACATGCTTTGCCCGTACTTAGATCTTGCTTTGTTCTTTTGTTGCTGTCATCAGAGGAAGAAAATGGTCTGAGAGACCTTTTGGCCAACCGTATAAAAGTCAGCTCCTGAAGTTCAGTCTCTCTCCCTGTGTGAGAGTGATGTTGTCGTGGTGTTCGGGGATCTAATGCATACATGTTCATGGCCTGACTGAATGTGAGCCAGAAGATAGGCTAGGTCACTTTGTAAATGGATGAGGAGCTTCAGGCTTGGTTATTAGAATGATGGTGGTATTCCTGTGGATAAAGCTCTGTTTTGGCCAGAATTACTGATCAGAAGAAATACTATATATTATACTTCTGCAAGTATCTTAAAATTTGATTTTCAGTAAACTTGGGTCTGGTACCTGACCTGATGTCTGCATTAGTTTGTTCTAGTGATTCAAGTGAAAATTTCATAATAGCCTTTGCGAGAAAAATCAGATTAAGCTTTGCACTCTGGGAATGGATTTCTTTGTCCATAAACAATGTTGAGGGCAGCATGACTTCAGATGTTGTGTTCCTGAGTCAAAATGGATGTGTGTACATGCAGAGCAACTTAAAAAACTTATAAAATTTTTCAAAGCATGACATTAGAGTAATTTTTTTTACTTTGGTTGTACTTTTTTTTGCTGCTGCCTCTGTGCAATGAATTGTTCCTTTGCATTGAGCATCTTATATGGAATGCTTAAAAACATTTTGCTGCCGTGAAAAAGCAGAAATAAAGTGTATACAAGTCTTGTTTAGAGTGGATACTCTTCTGAGCTGGGTTGGTGAAAGACAAGCTGGTACATCCAGACTTCAGCTCAAGGAAGCATAGAATTTGAATGGTGGGGTGCGTTTTCCTGAACAGAAAACAGAACTCCTTAGCTGAGTTCAAAAAGTGGTCTAGAAAAATATTTGATATAATGAAGTTGAATTTGTTGTTAAAGGTGTGATTTTTAGCGGCAGAGCTGAGGGAATAGCAGAAAGAAGCAGAATCCTTGTCTCTCTCAATATATTGCTACCACTGCTTCATGCCTGGGCTACTGCTTTTCAGTCATTGTTTTTTCCCAGACAGTTTACGGTGTTTGTGCATTGAGTATGTGCTATTTACTGGAGCAGGGCAGTGAAAGAGTTAAGTATCATGGGTGAAGAAGGAATTGATTCTAGCAAATGTAAGACTTTTGCTGTTTTATTGTTGATGATGCTCGTGGGTGTTTTTGTCTGTGTTGTTAGTTGTTGTTTGTTTTTTTGCTTCGCATCTACTAAAGCAGTACCGAACAGCCTGCCCTCGCTGCTTGCAGCATGCACGCGTGATGGCCCACCCATACTTCTGGAGGCTCAGAATAAAAAAGTGAGATGGCAAAGGGTCTAGAGGGCAAGATGTATGATCAGTTCAATTTCACTTGGTTTGTTCAGCCCAGAGCAGAGGAGGCTGAGGGGAGGCCCCACGGTGGCCTACAGCTCCCTCCCAGCGGAGCGGAGGGGCAGGCGCTGAGCTCTGCTCTCTGGGGACAGCGACAGGGCCCGAGGGAACAGCATGGAGCTGCGTCAGGGGTGGTGGTGAAACAGCAGAGAAATCTCCATGTGGATTTTTAGGTCGTAGTTAGTGGTGATTGGGAACAATCTGCTAAAGACTGTGATATTCACAAATGAGCAGGGAATCACGGATGTAATGGACATAGATTTGTTGTTGCTGTTCAAAACTCAACAGGAGATGACACAAATACAAACGCCTATGCGCAAGGTAGGACTTGAGTTACTGTCACACCCTGGAGAGTAATGCTGCGTGCGGGTTTTGCATGTCTCCTCTGTACGAGAGCTTTCACGTGATGCTGCTCAAACAGAGCAACCAGGGGGAAGGAACAATGTCCCTCTATCCGAGGCCGGACTCGCATTGTTCTGTGCACAACCCACTGATGAACGTGAGATGGCAAAGTCATCGTCATTAGACGGAATTTAATAGTGAATCAAAGTTGGAGGGGAGAATAGGCTGAGCTCGGCTTCAGCCTCCCTTGGGTCCTGCTGAAAGATTAGAGGGAAAGAGCAGGGCCTTTCGAAGTCGAATGTATCAGCTTGTTTTTCAATAATAGTTGTGCCTGTTGTAAGGCCCCGAGAACCACCCAGTTTAACTCTCTTTGGAAAAACAGATCCCGGAGAAGCTGGGGGAGGCTAGGGAAAGGAGCTGTGAAAGAGGTAAATGTGATGCTTAATTTTGTACTTTTTTTTTTTCTTACCCATTACAAGAAGATTCTGCAGTTCAGAAATCTCATGTTTGTAAATTAAGCTATGATTCTCCTCAAGGAACCAAACTACCTTGCCTTGTTGTGAATATGCTCCATGAAGACCACAAGTAAAATCTTCCTTGTTTTCAGTGTACCGTCCCAAATCCTGATTTTTTTATTATTATTGGTTTTTTTTTTTGTAAATGCTCTGGTCAGTTTTCCCCATAATAACTCAGAATGCTGTTGGTCAGGGGCAAGATAGCTTTTTACCATTGGGCAGCGAGGGAGTTAACACAGAGTGTGAAGAGGGGGAGTGACCCTCCGAATGCTCACCTACTAGCACCTGTGGGTCGGGACCAGGCTCAGCTAACAATAAGAGTGCAAAATGCTGTTAGGTGATCGTCCCAGCAGTGTCACTGGGCACCAGCTCCTCGCCTCTGGTTTCGAGCCTCCTTTCAGCAGGAGGCCAGATGATGGCAGCCCCACGTATCAGCGCCTGGTGATCAGCCGGGTTGTCCCAGCAGCCTTGCTCTTTTGTTCCTGCCTCGGGACGTGTCATGTGGCAGCGATAACATCGCTGCAAAGAAAGCTAAACATGGGCTACAGAGATCTCCACGTAGATTTGGAAATTAAAATAAATAAAAACCAAAAAACAACAACAAACCACCAATAGCAAAAATGGCTTTGGGGCCCCCTTTCTGTTTCCGCCTCTCCAGGAGCCTGGTGGTGCTGAGCGGTGCTGGGGTTGTTTTTAAGGGTGCCTTGCACTTTTGTCATGTTCATTGCAGTTGTCTGAGCAGCTTCTTCTAATGCAAGAAACCCCCAGGTGAAGCTGCTCCAGGGTTGTTTTTGTAGTTTTTCCAATCCCAGGAACACTGGGATGTGTCTTTTCTTCCCTTGCATTAGGGGAAGCAGAAACTCTTGAGGATACAAGTATGGAGTTTTTGTTATTAGTGTGTTTTTGATGAGTCTGTTAAGGAAATAAATAGTGGGATTGGGCACATTTTGTTTTTTTGGTGGATGCTTATCTTAGTGGGGCCTGTTTAGGTTCCAGCTGCCAGTGCTTTGTAGTTCTGCTCCATGCCACAGGAATAGCTTTACAGTCAGTTCAATACCAGCCAATTCACTTCATTACAGAATTTACCATTTAAGGGAGGCATTGAAACTTTTTCTCTCTTTATCATTTGTTTTGTCAAGCCCTTGCTCCAAAAGTATTATGAATGCCCAGCAGTATTTGCTGTAGAGGTTCTTGTCTTCTCTCACAAGGTAGGCTTCAGGGGGGAAAAAAAAAAAAAAAAAAGTTGTTCCCTCAAAATACTATTTTATTTAATTTATTTAAGAATACTTCGATTTGATTGGCATGGACTCCTGCTATTTGAAAGAGACTGAACCTACCAAGTTACTGGACTCGGTGAGGATATTTGCCACTTTTCTAACATCTGTGGCCCACCACCACACGCTGACATCTCACTGCAGCCAGCTGGAGGTTTCCCCGAACACTGGCTACCATTGATCTTCAAGTATTCTCAAGAAGTCCCAAGGTTTTTGTCATTTTTTAACTGTTTTGAGGGTCTTGGTAAAAATTCCACCCCAGAGTCTTTCGTAGGCTGGAAGGACAGGTGTTGGCCTGGCCAGTGCTGCCTATGCTACATGGGGTTCTTGCCTGAATGTCAGAGTGGATTTTAGCCCAAACTACCTTATAAAATGTTTGTAGCTTATGTTCTCAGAGTTGAAGCCATGCCTCACAAAGGAACTCTAACTTACACAAAGCCTGAGCACACTCACCTGGAAAAAAAGGATCTGCGCCAAGCATTTTAGAATAAGAGACTCAGGATACAAAGGGCACCCGGAATAATTGGAGCATTAGCATGCAGAAAGCTGCAACTAACCATCCTGTCCAAAGAGGCATGACTCTGAATGTGGATCAAGGCTATTTTGTCTTGCTGACCGCTCGTGGTTTTGAGAGGTAGACTCATGGGAGTCTTACTGAACCACTAACTCACCATGACTGACCCCAGTGTATCAGCCTTTCACACTACATGACTCTGCGCCAGCAAGCTTGAGTTTACTGATGTGTTTCAGACTAATTAAGGTTGGTTTTCTTTAGCATTTCTAATGAAATTCTACCTCCTCAGAAGTATGTGCTTGCACAAAAAAGGAGACCCTAACTGAAAAAGAAATGAAACAAGAAGGGCTGCATAATAGTGACAAACTATTTTCTTTCTTTGCTTTATTAACCTCCATAGATGTCAAGGCTCTTTCCTAAGTAGCCTTAGGCAGTACAGATATTTCTGGCTAATACCAAGATCAGAAAAAAAGAATGCTTTTTGTTTTTCCTTAGAGGAAACATTGTCTCTGCATTCGGTGTGGCTTTCAAAATTAAACCTGATCATTAAAAGGAGTCAAAGCATTTAGAGAAGCACAAAGGCTTTGAGGACAGTTGATGCTTACAGAGATCTCTTGTGAAACTGAGAGTTCTCTTTACTCGTTGCCTAGTGAGCTCTTTGGCAGCATGCAAAACGAAAATATCCTCGTACAAAAATAGACTAATTGCCTGATAGAACATTAAAACCCCATCCTGTATCTACTGTCATTACCAAATATTCTAAAGAGATGGGAAATTTAATGTGTAGATCACTGCCTTTGAGAAGTGGGGTCTGCTCCCAAGTTTTGCTTGTTTCCATTATTTAAGCCTCTGTTAGGAATCTGGGCAGCAGGAGGGCCTCTCAGACAGAAGGTGCGTAGTCAGCAAGAGCAAGCGCAAGGGTAGCGCCCTTGAGGTGGGATTGCCATTCACGCTTGTCAAAATGCAATTGCAAGCCCTACTTTAAGAAGAGGATTAGGGCTACCTGCCTAGAGGTGAGCTGGGGATCTCAAGGAGTGCTCTTGCTGGCTCTGTGCAGGTAAGCTAGGAAGGTATCTGGGACCTGGCAGAAGTGAGTGCTAGTGTGCTGTGTGCTCAGAGGCACAGATCCTTTCTGGAGGTTTTGGGCCCATAAAGTCAAAAGGGAAAGGTCTGCTGACCTGTAGATGTCAGCATTGTGTGCTTTTAGCTGACAAGACGCTTGCAAAATTCTGCTCATCCATCTAGGAAGGGTTCTCAAAAACGACATCTGGGCAGACAAAAATAGGCAAGTTTCACACTGCATGTATGCTTAGGTATAGATATGGTATAGAAATAGCGTCGTTGTATCTTGCACAGTGTATTGATTGCTGCTTGCTCGTCACCCACGTCATCATGTCTTCTTTTGCAGTACGTAGGTAGCTACTATGCCTATGGTACCAATACAGGAAATTAGGCCAGAAATATTATATGTCAACGTAGTTGTTACATACTTCTGAAGCAAGAATTGCCACGATATACTTGACATCAGAACTAGAAGCTTGTTGGTTTTCTACAGCAGCTTAGCCTTGCAAGAATATTTCAGGATGCCTGTGGAAGACACAAGCCCTTCTGCTTCTCTCCCAATCTCCCTTACTACCTATTCATTGCAAACTATTGCTTTGAGGAAAGGGAATAACAGCAATCCCGTCATGGTATTTGAGTTCTCAGATCATGAAAAGTGCACTAGGCATTGCCTACAAATACAATCCCTTAGAGTTTCAGAGCACAGAATAAAAATCTAAAAGAGTAAAAATGAAAATGTGTCCCGCTTGTTGCAGTGAAACCAGAGAGTTATAAAGGACCTCTGAACAATATTGAGTTTGGGGTAGCACAATCGCATCACAAAAGATTTACCTTCACTCTGCAAACTCAATATAGGGCAATAACAATCTATTACAAGCAGAGGAATACAACGTCAAAGGAATATTTAAAAGAACCAGGCAGAACCTTTAAATCACCAAAACTGTGTTAGATTCTCCCAAAGGAAATGCCCTGGGGACAGCTGCTAGCAGGATTTTCAAGGGGTGGTGTTCATTTACCAAAAGTTAGATGTCTTGTACATCTTACGCATAGCCTGTAATCTTGCTTCCTCTAAAAACCTAGAGGGCAGTAAACAACAGACACCTGTCCTCAGGGAATGATTAGGGTGGCAAAATCATAACCTCTGCCATTCTGCGATTGAACATGCAAACAAGAAAAGCATCAGTCAACCAGGACTGCCGCTCCTTGCCCACAGACTGGATCCCAACCTTGCAGTCAGTAAAGAGCAGAAATAAGACAGACCTCATGCCTAGTATCCTGCTTTTCCAGATGCTGAAAGGGGGACAAAAGTACTTTTGACTGGAATAAATAGAAGCCAGTGAGGAATAATCTACAATCTAAAGCACTTTTACCCTGGATGCGCTAACCTGCCTAGATGAGTGCCAGGAGAATTAGACACTGATGCTTTGAAAATGCTCAGCAAAGGAAACCAGGTTTGAGAAGGCAAGCACAACAACAGTCTTTTCCACCTGTGTCTCACTGGTAGACTTGCTCTAAGGTGTAACAGAGTATGTACAGAGCCATTAGGAGGCAAAATAGGAATTATCGTACACACTCATTTTGGGAGAATTGGATTCCAATTAATGGAAGGGGCAGCTTTGGTAGTTAACTAAACTGCCTTCAAAACAAAGGTAACTCAGAGCAGGTCACGGGATTGGGTTAACTGCAGAAAGCTTCTTGCTTAAATCCCCAGGTGATACCCGACACACCCGAGCACTACCTTTCGAGATGCGAGCACAGACGATAAGCTCGGAGTCACACAGTGGTTTCTTTGCACTTGGCCCAAGAACCAAGCTTAAAAATACAAACAGGCTGTACTGCACAGAGGGTGAAATGCTTGAATGTCAGAACAGTATTGTGAAGACCCTATCTGTATGCATAGCGACTATCGTGTGTACTGCAGAGAAAAGGGCTTGTTTCGTGAAGGCGAGCAGGAATAAAAGGCCCGTATCCTGTTTTACCATTCCCAGGTGGCTTTGAAAAAAATTCTTTAGCAATTAAAATGTTATTGACCTCAGTGACATGTGTATCGGGTCTCTCAAAACCGACAGTAAATATACAAAATGTTTGTGTCAATACATCTATATGTTTAGCAGAAGCACTAATCAACAGAAGAAACTTCTCTTTAACAGCTGATGAAAAATATCCTGCCTTTTCAAGAGGGCATGGGGAGAGATGTATGAACTTCTACTTCTTTCTTGTCCTTCAAAGAGACTATTGTAGGACATCGGGCCACATAATCCTCTGCCTATACGCTGATGCATAGGAGAGGGGTGAGGAGCCAGGTTGTTCCCAGCTGTCTGTGAAAGACCCGGGCACCACTGTAATACACCTGTTTGGGGAACTTAACAAGTGTTTTCTTTTTGTGTCCTGAGAAAGGCCTGGGCACAGCAGCAGAAACAGGCTGGGTCACCTCTTGTCGCCCAGGCACTCTGGGAAAACAGAGCCGCCTCCGCACTGCCGTGGGTGGAGGGGTCTCTGTCCCGGCCCTTTCACACGGCGCTGCAAGTTTTTGTGTATATTATAACACAGGAAGCACTAGGGGTGGTGTTGTTAAATTAGCTCCTAATTATGTCACCTGAGCAGCCCGTGCACTATGGCAGAATTAGAGCACGCATACATCCACTGAAGCCAGAGCAGAAATGATCTGGGTACCCCGCAGTCAAATGGACCAGTTGGCTGTGGGAGCATCATCTTTCTCCCTAGCCAGCTGTTTGAGCTTGTGGCATCGTGTGAGGATAACAGGAATTCTGGGAATTGGCACTGAGAAATCTTGGTGTGTTTAGAGGAAGGTATTTTGAATATTTAAAGGAACATCAGGTGGAAAGGGACACTGGCACGAATTTACCGCTAGGTAGAGAAGTTTCCTGAGAAGGAGCTAGGAAAACGCTGAGTATTTGGAAGGGCATTAAACTTACATTTCTTTAAGGAAATGAGTTTTATCCTTATCTTTTTATGGATATGGAGTTAGGAATGCATGCCTGATGAGACAGGAAAAAAGAACCAAGCAGAACTGCTCCAGCAGCGAGAAAAGAACGGGAATATTCATGAATACGCGTGGTTATAGTATTCTCGAGTGGGTCTGGCAGTGCTGCTTCTGCCAGGGGTCTGGAGTCCCCTGAGGAGATAGCTCAGGAAACAGATGTGGCAGGAGAGGACGGGAAAGGGCATCTCCTCATTGCTCAGAAAGAAAGGTCCACTAGGAGATGACTGTAGTCAGGGCTATGGACAAAGCTTCTGGGAGAAATGACTTTATGGGAAGGAGGTCTGCTCCTGTATTTCTGTTCCTTCTTAGCACCAGCCTTGACTTCTTCAGTGTTTAGCAGAGGTAAGGGTGTCCTCTCACCTCCCAGGAACGGAGCTGAAAACAAAGCATTTAGCAGCTGGCTTTCCATATAGATGACTAGTCCAGGTGAAGCGTCTGTTGGATCTTTCCTGCCTGTATGCTTTTATCTTGTCTATTTTTTCATGTGGTTGCTACCTAAAAATATTTTTTATTTTTCAAGAAGTAATAAAAACGTCTTAGTCTCAATTTTTCTCTGCTTTGTATCACCCAAAACCACCGCCTATCATGTGATTGCACTTGTGCTGCACAACTTCAGCCCTGAGATGCACTGCTTGTGGGATAGAGACACATTTTGCCACCAGTCTGTAAGGACTAAACATGAACTGCTGCAAGATGAATGTTAATCCAGTGTAACATTTTCTGCAGCCTTTACTTTGAATAGGATGGATGTCTTAGTTGTGGAAGGAATGTGTGGAAACTAACCTGAACCTGAGAATCTTGAGGGACTGAAATTTCTTGCAAGTGGTACTGGAGGAAAATTTTTGTCTGTGAAACTTCAGCATCACCCAGACCACCGTTATGACAGAGTGGCATCTTTTCATTAATGCATTTTCAGGTGTGATTGTGCGAGCAGGACAGCAAATGCCAGTCCATGTAAAACTAAAACAGAATCAGTTTCTTGCTTTGTTTTCCAAGAATGGAGTTTGTAAGCTGTACTGCACAAGCACTGTGCAACCCATCTGTCTTATTCCTGGAGTACATTTGCTCAGCTACGACAGGTTGACTGGGAGAGAGGCAAAATGGCAAGTTGTCTACTTTCCCCTGAATTGAGGGTAGTGGTGTATGTAGGGTAGTGATGGGGATATATCGGTGCCGCGGAAGGAGCTGGTACCACGTGATTTATCTACAAATTGACATAGGATGCTCCCAGGCTGCTGAAAGACTAAGATAAGGGAGAAGGACATGACTTCAGTGGCCAGAGGTTAAGTTTTGATCGGAAGAGAAGCATCTACCCTTCTGTTTGTTTTTCCAAACCTCTGCCTATAGCTTCTGTCTTCAGTAGCTCTGAAGTCCAGACTTTTTGTCCCCTACAGACAGGCTCCTTTTGAAACCCCACAAAGTCAGAGATTCAACCGCAAGTAGACTGCTGAAGGGCAGAGCATTTCTCATGTGGCGTAACCACGCCACCATGAAGCGAGTCTCTGCAGATGGGGTCTGTTGGGAGGAAATGCCTTCCTCTGGAAAATAAAAGGTGTGTTAACAAAAGACCTTCGGACCTCAGAGAGCGGTAGGTGGGTAGGAGTTCCCCACCTATAAATTCTCGTGGAGCTTTTGTTTTCACTTCTGTAATGCTAATAGTTTCCCTCTCTAATTTCTCAGCTAATTAGCTTATCTCTCCTGTGTGGGTTGGGGGAATGAAAACATAGCTCCTGCTGGAGCTCTCTGATGTTCAGGCAGACATCTTGAGAACACAGATCGAACTGATAGCAGGCTATTTTATAGGGCCTTAAAAGCCAGTAAGAAACAAGCAAGGCCCATTAAACTTTCTGTCATGCATATGATGAGAAAAATATACCAGCATAAAATCCACTTTATTGTCCTCCCTTGACAGCAGCAGCCATTGTGCCGGGGAGCTTTTTGGATGGCAGCTCCACTTCAGTGTTTCTGCTTTGCTGGCCGGTGGAGTTTCGGGAAGGGTACCCAGACAGAGGGGGCTTTGTGGTAGGCTCTCAGTGACCCATAAGGAGCACAACACACAACCCAGTGGTTTGACAAGAAGGAAAAGCTCAATAAAAGCAGAGCGACCTCTTTCAGTTTCCCATTTCAAGCCTCGTCTTTTGCTTCCTTGCACAAAGATTGGTTTGGAGAGCTGGCTGCACGCTGTATTCGAGGCTCTTCTTGTTGTGAGCTGGGTTTAGTTGGCTTTTCTTAGAGGTGTTTCTCTTCTCCACTTTCATGTATGATACCTTTTAAACATACAGGAAAAAATATTGCACTTTTACAGGGGTCCATATTCACTTGGAACAACAAATAGTTGGCATCTACTGAGCTAGAGATTTGAGGTGAATTGTAAAAGACTTTCCATTTCTTTTTCTTTTTTTTTTTTTTTTATCTCTGTTTTGTAAGTAATCCATACTGAAAGCAAGCAATTTATTTTTTTTTGCTGTTTTGTATTCAACTTACTGCTAAACAATTGTCCTTTTAATAATAACCACTCCGCAGTTATATTGTATTTTATGTGCTAGGGACTCCGAAACACCTCATAGAGCATTTCACAGATAGTGCCTGTACGACTACTTTGCATAGAGCCTGTGGTCTCCTGTTGTCATCAGGGAAACGCATGCTGGGTCCAGCTGAGGCTACATGGAGAAACTGTGCTATCAGCATGGGATTATCTGGACCGAGGTGCACGAGAGCACTGCGTTAGCCTGTTCCCTGCTCCTCAAATGGAGGGCATCGCCATGAAGCACAGACAGCCAGAATCAACACCCTTGTAATTATTTTTGGTAACACTTTTAAAAATTTCACTTCGGTTTTGGCTTGTGTTAGGAAATCTCTGAAAAGGAGTTTGGTTAGTGAATACGGCTTTATCATTTACTTATTTGTGACCAAGTAAGTCTTTTTTTTTCCTGGAAGAACTTTCTCATCTTATTGAGATGATCTGTGCAGGCAAGTATTTTAGTTTTTTTCCAGTGAAGCATCGCATTTATGTGAATGCGTGTGTTGTAACTTCTGGGTGTGACCATTGTCAGACAGCACAATATGGAACTATATTCCTACTTTGGTTTTCTATTTCTGTTCTCCCAAGATGGACCCTGACTTCTTTTTGGAGTCCCAGTTGATCTTCTGTCCCTAAAAGCCTTTAGCCAAACAAAATGCTTGGGGATGCTAGACATGATGTGTGCAGTCCGAACGGCATGCTTGGAAGGGGCCTGATGGCACGGCCAGTGACTGAGAGCTGCTGCTTGTTCTTCATTGCATATTTTCTAGACGAGCTTCCACTCTGTTGCATGGCTTCCCCTGGCACCTCTGCTCTTGTGTCTGCACTGTTGTGGCAGGGGAAACTTGCCTGAAGCCCTCACACAGAGATGATTTGCTTTGTGCCGGGTGCTGGCCTAAGATAACAGCTGACGGGCAGTATGTTTGTTACCCTAAGGAACTTCAGACATTCTCTCAGTGCCCTTCAGAGATCCTACTAGCACAGTACTAGTGGGACTCAGTTTGGATTTCTGAATGTAGCGATGCGATCTCCTGCTGCTAGACGCTTCCACAGCGTCTCTGAAAGAAGATTTAATGTGGATTTTATTCAGTGATGCTGAATGCCTCCCTATTAAGCCTGTGTTCTGCGCTTAATTAAGGGCATTCACTTGATAACATGGATGAGGAAAGTCAGATATATCTTATGGAGGCTGTTTGTCAATTACTTCTCAAAGAATCTGTGTTAAAATCAAAATGCTGATGGTTTATGTGGTGTGTCATTTCATTACAGACCAGTTTTCTGGGTTTTCTTCTTTTCCTGACCTAGATTTATAATAGAGTGACTGCATATTTTTGACTTCCCCGGCCTTGAAACTTATTGAAATTTGTGCAATTTTGTTTAAAGTACAAATAAAAGAAGAGCTGATCCAATACTGAATGTGCTTCAACAGTCATCAGAGGCAAATCCGTAATACTCTTTGAGGCATCTCTGAAAGATACTGTTCTTTCAATTGGCTGCCAGCTCCCCTTATTCTTAGGGCAAAGCCAAGAAAGCCAGCAGCCCTTGCTTGTTGTTTTACACTACAGCTTTTATCTAGGAATGCTAGATCTGTGTCTTTTTCCCCCCAAAAAACTGCGAACAAAACATCAATATAAGGAACAGCGCTCGGGTTTTCAGATTCAGGGCTGAATTCATAAAGCTGGCTGCTCTTCGATCAGCAAGTGTGTCTGTGGTACAGATGAGGGAGCGTGCATCTTTCACAGTCTCTGCTCCACCATCCTGCTGCCCTTGCGAGAGCACGCAGAGGAATGTGAAATCCAAGTGCTCAGTGTTTCTGGGGAAAGCAGTGTTTAAATTGCCTTTAAATTCACTGGCTGTTTCCTTTTCAGAGTGTACCAGGGGTGACTGAAGCAGTATTTTTCTCACTTAAGCAAGGATGAATTCTATAAGGGATCAAGTCCATTCATACTGGGAGCGAAACTGCTCTCCCTTGGGTAATCAATCACAGTCACTGAAATTAACCCACACATAAATGCTGAACTTCAGCTTCTAACTATTCACTGGCTAGGATCTCTGATTTTGATGCTCATGTCTTAATTTGAGACCTAAAACTGCTAAAATATTCTCGTTACTTTTTAGACCATTCTTAGTGCTTCAGCAGGCTCGCTCAGTTATTCCCACACACACAGCATCTCTAGCAACATTCTGCTTAAGTCCGAAGTGTCATCAGACCCCACTAAGAGTTTCAAACCCATCACTGAACTACACGACCAGTCAAGGCAGCAGGTGATCTCAGTATCCACAAGTACTGATTTGTGTGAGAACAATTTGAAGTACACAGCCTTCGTTCGGATCAGAAATGAATACGACTCTTAGTGCATTTTAAATTTTGCTTTATTTTAATTTGCGTTGCTTATTTACGGTGGTGTACTTTCATTTTTTTTTTTTTTATAAATCTTCTAAAAACACTCTGAAGCCTTCCTTATGATTTAAAAGCAGACTTCTCTTGTTGCTTCAGGCTGTTGGTAGAAAGCTCTGTCTGAGGGTGAGAATTAATGCGACCGGCCCGTCCCCTGCCAGGCTGTGCTTGCTCCCTCCGCCATCCCCGCAACCTCTCCCATGCTGCTAAGGTCCATGTCAGACAGAGCCCCCTGTCATGTTCCCCTTTCACTCGCTGCGTTCTTCTGAGAGCTGTCACCACCCCCTGGAAGCACATCTTCACTGTAGACACAAGGCTCCTACCAGCACCGGCGGCAGGCTGGGGATGTGAAAGTAAAATTTATGTCTCCTGGAACTCGGTTTGCATTGGGCGTTTTCAAACTTGGGGTTATGGCGAGAGAGGCGGTGCTTGTGTTGTGTGCAGAAAACCAGCCTGGCCGAGGGCAGGCATCAAAGCTTCTGTCAGGGAGTCTGACCCATCTCACTGAGATTTCAGCGCGCTCCAAGATGCTGAAGCAAAGCCTTTGCGAGAATTTTTCTTGAGTTCTGAGGTTGTCACCTGCAGCACAATTTTAATCGCTTTGCCTCAGTCACTTAGCAAGGGCAAACACACTGATGTGTGTCCTTTTATCGTATTAAAAGGAATTTGCAGTCTAAGAAGTGAAGCACGCTAGAAGTAGGAAGGAAATGATGTGTATCTGTGTTTATGCCTCTAGGTATAAACTCTTTCTGACTTTTAATTCCACCACCGTGTGCTATTTCCAATCCCACCTCCCCCCCGCCGCCCCCGAAGCAGGTAACAGGACGGATGGTGAATGAATGAACGAACAGGGTTTGTGCATTCAACGAGCTAGAAGCATGCAAGAAAAGAAAAAGATGGTCTGGCCGTTAGCATGGTGCCAGCAGTTTGCTATTACAGACGTAAATAGCTGCAAGCTTCTCCCATGCTCTCTTTCCCATCTCTTCTTTCTGTTTTCCTATTTTTCTATTATTTTTGCTATTTCTTATTTCCCCATCTCCTGCTGAAATTGGTTACAGACCTGTAGTATAGTAGGCTCGGCTGAGCTGTCAGGACGAGCTTAGTTAACATGGTAACAGCCCTAATAAACAGGTATGCTGAGGCTGAAAAAGCTCTATCTTTCCCACAGTGGTACAAAGCAAGCTTTTGCTGCAATTACCCATTGGCCACTGTCAAAACAAACAAACAAAAAAAAAAAGACTAAATTTTTGGCCTTATCACTAACATTTCATGACTAATGCAATGAGGTGTTGGCAGTAGAGTCTGCAGGGACAAACGCAGGGAAAAGGTGTGGGAGGAAAGTGCTGCGTTTCAATTAGTTTCTCACTCTCCAACACTATTTCACTTGGCAATAAATCACACGAATCCTGCCCAAGTCAAGTCTGTTTTGCCCATGACAAGGCATGGTAAGTGATCTCCCTGTCCTTATCCCGACCCACCAGTTTTTTTGTCTTGCTTTCTCCCCCTGCCCTGCTGAGGAGGGGGAGATGGAGAGCGGCTGGGTGGGGGGCTGGCAGCTGCCCAAGGTCACCCCACCACAGCAGTACACAGACTTGGAAGTCAGGGTGAGATTTTATTCACCTCACCTATTTGCTGCGTATTAGTCACGATGAGAGCTCCTGTACCTTACAGCAGTACTGCAAATCAAGAAACGATTCCAGCTATCACAGAGGCCAAGATAGCAAAAAATTCCCTACAGTAGTATTGTTCTGTTGATCTTTTTCCTAACCTTGACTGACTCAGGTTTCTCCTTCGTGCTTTGGCACAGCTCTCTCCCCTCTGCTTTTTTCCCCGAACTTTCCCCCAGACAGAGAGGGTAATGGCTCTATTTTTGTTTTGTAACTGTCGTTGGAGGCTATTTACATTCAAGCCTCACTGCGTGCTGTCAGTTCAGGACTGCTGCCAGCAAAAATGGAAGAACCTTGTACGAACTGAATGTTTCTCAACTTTATTAGAGCAATTCACGTTTGGACCCTTTCCCTGCCCACACCTCTTAATGCCCTGGATGTCTAGTTCCTTGCCAAGCCATGTAATCCTCTGATCTTTTTCCTGACCAAATT
Organism: Alectura lathami; assembly: GCA_013399715.1. NCBI lineage: Eukaryota > Metazoa > Chordata > Aves > Galliformes > Megapodiidae > Alectura > Alectura lathami. Next base: position 271,119 of record VXAV01006407.1, on the reverse strand, counting down.
TCCAGGCTCCAGGCAGACAGCGGTGTAACAGTTGTACCATTAGTTTCTCACAGATGAGTTCCAACTGAGCCGTAGACTCAGAGCAGAAGCCTTTGCATTTCCAGAGGAAAGGGGCTCGTGGCATGTTTTATTCCCTTCTCCTCTTGGTTAGCACTCATTTTTCTCACAGTGCCTACAGGTGTCAAGCTGTTGGGCACGATTCAAGCAGGTTCTTCCAGGCATTTGTACGTGTAGCTGTTTTAATTTCTCAATGTCTCGACACGAAACAATGTGCTGCACATGCCATGGATTCATACGTGTCCAGTACAGTCTAAGGAAAGTTGTTTTCTATGACAGGTTAAGCCCAGTTTTAATCAAATGTAACAAACTATCCTATGAATAACAATAGAATAATTGTATAAATATCTTATTTTCAATGCGTAAATCTTGGTTTCTCAATTTCAGTTTGGACCCTATGAGCGTAGAGTTAGGGGTGCTTACGACACGCAAATAGAAATGTCTTTCCTACGCCTGCAGTTTCCCAAGTTAACTAACGAATAATAGGATCTCTTCTAATTGGCAAAAGAATATACAAGTTTCAGCCTACCTGGCAAGATGAGTTAAACACTGGTGCAAAATCGGGGGGTTACTTCTCTTGCTGACTTGCATGAAAATTGCCAGCTGTGCTTTTGCACCTGTGCACAGTAAATCCTCCTTTATTCTATATCTTTCTTCCTGAGAAAACAAAGCTTTAATATCCACCTGGTTGTATGTTCACTGTACCCTACACATCTAAGTTAGATCTCCAGAAAACTGTCCTACAGAGTTCTTCCTGCCACTTTTGTTTATTCACTGATCTCATTTGACTATGGAAGTGCTTATACCCACATCTGTGTGCTACCTCGACGCCTCGTTTCTGTGGCCATCAAGAGCAATGGGTCCTAAACATCTTCCTGTATCTAAGCCTTATCTCTTTGCTGGATTACCTGCATACTCACCTCTCTCCTGAGTGTGTCTCCTGTACCTGTGGCTAACGCACCTGCGAGAGGTGTTAGGCAAGCTGGTGAGTGTATTTGTTCTCTGCCAGCCTGTGCTTTCATAGACTGAGGCAGAAAAATGCAAAGCCTCAGTGTCTGAGAAGACTATTTCCTCTGCCTCTAGACAGCCCTGATAGCAGTCTGACAGGTACCCCACAACATCTGACCTATACAAAAGACATCCAAATCAGCCTGAGCCCATCAATTAAGGGGGTTGTCACCTGATCTTATTGCACTATTCTAAAAGGGTAGAGAATGTCATATTCAGGTCCAAGTTCTATTTATTTTGGGGATTTATTTGGCTAGTCAAAACCTAGAATTAAATTTCACATAGGAAAATAAGTAAATAAAAGCAGTACATGTTCTCGGCAAAGGATGTGACATGTCCTCCAACTTAATGGTGAATATCCAAAAATATCTTAGAAGCACGATCACGCTAACAGCTGAGGTGACAGTCGTAAACTATGGGTGTATCTGACGGATATTGTGCATGCGTGTTGAACTCCCCCCTTTTATAGGCTGATAATTCCGACAGACTTTCTGCTCTACCTGTGAACCGATCATTGCAAAGTCGTTGGACACATTTTCTTGCATCTGAGGATACCAATTGTACAAAGGCTTAAAGACTTCAGTTGTTTTCATCACCTGCCTGATAAATATGATCAAGTGAAAAACTGGAACTAAGACAGCAAATTTAAGACTGCAAATTAACCGTGATGAAGGCCACAGCCAGCCTATGCTCTACTTCAGAATTCCCCACCTATTTCTTGAACTCGTGGTGCCTGATTCAGCTGTGGCAGTGATGTCTCACTGTCGTTTGAAAGGTAGTCACGGAAATATCACCAAGGAGTTTAGAGAACTAACACAAGAAACCCTTGATTTTCAAGTTACATACTTTAAGAACTAAAAGTTTTCTTCTGTTTTTAAATGAGAATTCTTCAGACACAAAGCAACCTAAAACTGACCACAACAGGGGGCTACATGACTGGGAGTTCATTCCCTCTCAAATGCCAAGTTATTTCAAGGCAGCTAAGAGTTCAGCGTCCCACTCTGGTCTGCCTAAGAGGCTGCTGTAGCAAGAGGCAGATTTTCTGCTATTGAGCAGATTCTTATTTCCATTACTCCCTCTTTTCAACACTTGTGCTCCAAGTTGTTTCCATAAAATTTTGCAGAAAGCATTTCCCATCAGTTATTGTGAACAGCTTGAGGAGGAAATGGTTTGTTTGCTAGTTTTTTTTGTTTTGTTTTGTTTTTTCTTGCCGTATCACCTTCTGTTTTGAGCATTGTTTACGTGATACAGATACCTTCATTTCTGCAGAGCCCTTCTTAGCTTTTAGCAGGTAGCAAGTGGGTCTATTAATTGTTTCACCTTTGTGTTTTACCATGAAACTAAGGTCTGATGAGGACAAATGGAGGGGTTCTTTCACTAAGCTGTTGACTGAAGTCTTTGACCGCAGCAAACGCTGGTTTGGCACAAACACTGTGCTAAGCATTGAGTATGCAGGCAAAGCTACCACTGCAATAATAAGGGCACAAGTATCGACCAGCCTGGTAGCCTTACTTCTGCTGCAAGGCATAAGAAGAGAGAGCATCCTCTGATAAAGCTGACATATTTTTGCTGCTCTCAGTAAGCACTTTTCTTGCGCTGTGTTCGTAAAGATAGCTGGATTAGAAATGGCCATCGAATATCAAAGCTTGTAATATGCCTTGGGAGTGGAATCCAGAAAGGAAGAAGGATCAAGGAGGCTGGGGAAATCCTGTTCTTAAAACGTAGGTCTGAGGAGTGGGTTCGGTCTAAGGAATGACTGAGAAGGAATTGCTCTTCAGCTTACAACAGATTGCGCTTTGGGTGAGGACGGAAGAGATGAACAAAGTAAGGAGAAACATGGACATAACGGATAGGTAAGGGCTCGTTGTGAGAGTCCTCTAAACCAAGATCATCTTCTTCCCATCTTTAGACTGGCTGAAGCACGCTTTCAGTCCCACCCTGTAAGCTCCTGTGAAGGATGGAGGCTACCCTGCATCCCCTTCAGGGCCACAAGCTTCAAGGAAAGGTTTATTTTCATCATACAGACTTATCCAACGTAGCACGTATAAAATGTTTTAGCACAAATTAATGCAATGTAGCCTGTGGGCAAATATTTTACTCATGAAATGCACTAAAAGAGATTTTATTTGTCACCCTGATCAATTTCCAAGAGACACGTAATTTTGAGTCTTGGAAATTGCCTCCTTCATAAAATGCAAAGCTGACAGATGTGGGTTTTGCAGTTTAAATTAAAAAACCTTGTAAGGGTATCTATAGATAGAAAATAAAAGAGAATGCAATACTCTAAAACTAAAGCAAATAAAAATTCAATGGGCATTTATATACTGGTGTTTGTACTCAGAAAGCAAGGTTTAATAAAATTCTTTAATTTTATGGCAGAAGACATGTCAAGTGCAGTTTACATTTCTCAGCCAATAATCATATTTTCTTGCAAGTGGCTGATACATTTATTTTTTTAGAGACAGACACAACAAATAATAAGGGTTTTTATTTGAGAGGAGAAACAAGCATTTTTATCAAGATGAAAGGAGTATAATAAATTTATGAGACCTCACATACAGCTATAATGCAATAAATTAGGAGGATTAATGTAATTGTGGGCTACAGTAACCCTCACTAGTAGAATGCCTATTTTATGGAGCTTGATAATATAGTTTATCATTGACTCCATGGGAATTCCCACAATATATTAGCTGTGGTGTAACAATAAAGCGCACACAGTAAGAGGCATGTCTCTTTTGACACACATTCTCTTCCCACACTTATTTTACCAGGGAAACAACTCCGGTGCAGTTTAATTAAACTGCGCCGCAATGAATTAGTCCAGGTCTGAGCCCCCTGACAGCGAGGAGCCTGGCATTACCCCAGGGGGCTGTCCCCCTGTGACACCAGGGACTGCAGAGAACCTGGGAAAAAAAGTGTAGGGTCTCTCAAGTGACACTGTCACTGTGCAAGGCCTTAGCTGCCAATCACAGGATCTCAAAAAAAAGCTCAGACCCTTTTGCATTAAACTTTATCTGGCTGCATTTGCTCACTTGGATCTGACCTTTAGGAGGCAATCAGAAAGTGACGTGGAGAAGCACGTAGAACACCTGCCCATTTAGGAAGAAGGCAGACTTCGGTGGCAGATAAAAACGCATGTCAGCGGACGATCAGCTGACAAGACTTGGATTCCTCTGCATGACTTTTGAAGTTTTCAGGAATAGGAATGAATCCAATTCAAGATGTTGGAGAGCAGATGTAATTTTTTTTTTCTTTTAAGGGGACATATGGATGTTGAAACCTGAGACTAAGAGGAAATGCTTAGACTACACCAACCGAGGAATCACAGATCCACAGCCTGTGGGACTGTTTGGTGTTACACAGGCCATGGGACTGAATCTGTTCTTATTTCTGTGAAACAGAATGTTCCTTCCTAGAAAACAATAATTCCCACTGTATTTTGCTGCTGTTAGGATCAGAAAGGCCATCATAGTCTTGGGACCCGTTGAGTGGTTAGCTGCTATCCATATTTCAGAAAGGGATGTCTAATTGTCTGGATGAGGTTTTGATAAGGTATGCTTGTGATGCTACACCGCTGGATGGTGTAATGACTTGTGTTAAATCAACTGAAGAGTAATCTGTTACCAAATTTCTGTTCCCTGAAGATACTCCAAGTGCACAACTGAGTCACCTTAACTGGAGTACACTGAGATTTTCAGTCTCCTAACAAGTTAGATTTCCCACTCCTTTAATCAAAGCTCGGTATCTCATATGTGTCAGTAGTACGTTGAAACCATCGTAAGGTGATATACTCTTCAAAGAAAAGAAATTGGTAATGATTTTTTCATTTTAAATTGAATTGTGTAATTCTTATGATCTTGGAGGGGAGTTCGATACAGCCAACAGTATTTCCCTAGAGAAAAATGTTGGAATGTATAGAAAGGTAATTCCCAATAAAACATCAAAATGGCCATCCATTATTTATAGACAGGCCTGTCTAGAACTTCTATTAATCCATAGGACTATTTAGGGGTAGAAATAGAGAATTTAATCTTTTCTAAATGCATTTTTAGTCAGACCAAACAACACTTCTCTGAACGTACACACCATGCCAGAGGAATTCCTTAGACAACAGCAACTAGATCTCTAATCATTGGGCACTGCTGAATTACTTCACTCCATTTAGATGCCAGACGCGGTACCTTAGTGATTGGTTCATCCTGTCGCCGCATTTCCATCGGCTACCGACCCTGAGAAATGACAGCCACGCTAGATGTCATGTAAAGCATCTGACCTTGCTCTCCCAGCACTTGATCTTTGCACTTCAGGCGGACATTTGTCATTGTCCTGCAGAAACAGAACTCAGGTGGTTCAGATTCACCACGGGTTTTCATGTTAGAAAGGAATTACAATGGTCTCTTCAAATCATCCTTCTGTTGCAGAAGGTAGAAATACAATTTTGCTACCTGCTGGCCAGGTGAATTTACTTAGCGGAGGGAGAGAGGAGTAGGCTCCTGTGGGTCAAAAGACTGGGAAAATGAGGTGTTTAGTCTCAAAGGACATAGTCTTCAACTCGCTCAGATTCCCTGTGCTTGCAACTGATTTGCTGGTAGAGCTGAAGACTTTTGTTTTTCAGTTTTCGCTGCCTTGTTTTATGTCACAGAGAATGGCAGAGGTCAGGGGAATTCCCACGGAATAAACACATTGGATAACAGCAGCCCTAGATGCAAAGCAATGGTGCTTCCAGAGAAATGGAAAAACCCTTCTGTAACTAGCAGAAGTACTTCCAATAAAAGTTTTCCACCGCATCTCTTTGAATACTGAAAATGACAGCAACCACAGTTTTCCAATGTGGGTGCGAGGTTTCAGGAGGACTTTGTTAGGTTCCTGTGAAGAATTTGACCCAGTGTGCTGTCTCCCAAAGGCATCTAGCAGACAGGTCTCTTAGGCTGAAGTCTTGCAAGGAGGCTGGTTAGGGCTTCCACTGGTGTTTCAATTCACGGGTTTCTCTGTGTAGCAGGGCTGGGTTATTGCAAACCTTGGGTCTGAAGGCCATAGTGAATCCTTGCCTCTGCAGACGAACTGACTGGCTGTCTGAAACGGTGGGGAAAGTATGCATCCAATTTCAGACTGCTAGTTTGGGGCGTACGTCTTCTTTTAATGTGTGAAAGAATAGATTTGCACTTGAAATGGCTTTTAAAAATAGAGCGTACAAAACCGGGTTGATTTTTCTGAAGAAAAAAAAAAAATATGAGGACTCTACCTGTGCTGCTCACTAGTAGTATTTTGGAGGTAGGCAAGGAAAGCAGCATTGACAGGCATCATCTTGTCTGACTATCCACTCTTATTTCTATGTTTTCATGAATGAAATTCTTATCCCATCCACTAAACTAATATTACCTCAGTAGCTAACTGTACTTTGTTTTAATGGACGAAAATAAAGAGAAGAATAAGAGATCATAAGGTAGCTGGGAATTTTCTGTAACATGCCAACTCTTCATAGTTTTGTTTCTAACAATAGTTTTCACCCTACTTTCTTTTTTTTTTTTTTTTTAATCTATGCTGGCTGATAAAATTGTTATTTATCGATTAAGGTTAGCGTAGGGTTTCCCAGGAAACACTACCAACTTAACTTTAACATGAGAGATAGGAAATTATCCCACTGAGTTTACTCCCTCCACCCTCCCAACCTCAATTGCAAAGGTGATGATCTTTCAGACTATGGATAGGATCTTTTCCACTTCCGTTCTTCCAAACTGATTCTGTAAGTTTAGATATGAAAATAAAAATGTACCAGTCTTCAGATCAAACAAGAATCTCAGAATTTCCATGAAATCTTTAAAACCGTTTTGCTGAGATTCATATACTGTTTCACATATCTTGCGAATTCTAACAAAAGAATTAAAGATGGGTTGAACTATTAGAATGTGGTGAGTTTGGTTTAAGGAAGTAAATTATTTAATGATTAAAATTTTCATTCTGATTATAGTTTTTAAATGTTGGATATAAACCCTGTGTGTTCAGAGCTGTAAAACTCAAACTAGTGAGTAAGCTGCGATTCTGTGGGAACACACGTACATTTTTACTTCTGTGAGAGGCAGGGCAGACTCCATCTGACTATGCAAGAACAAAGGGGATGGATGGTATTTTGTCTCATGACTCGCCACCACAGTTGTCAGCTAGACCTAGCTGCAGGATCTTTATTGCTGCTGAGAAGTCAAAGGAAAAGTGAAACTTTTTTCTTATGCTGAGCTGCAAAAAAACAAGGGTTAAGAAAACTCCCTCGTTAATTACAAAACACACAGATCTGACCTGGGAGTTGTTAATAGAGATTATATAATGCTAGACTTTTCCTGCCACGACATTTCTTGCCACTGTGGGCATGACTGTGGAATAACTGGCTCTGGTGTGAGTTATGTACCCGGTGCCAAAGGTGAGAGTGAGAGTCAAGGTCAACTATCTGACTGTTGTGACCACAGCAAAGGGGGGTTTTGTGGTTCAGGATTCTCATCCAGGGCTGGGGCATTATATGCATATCTGGCTGGATCTAGTTTCTGCCTTAAAAACTTGACTAATCACTTCTGTGTTTTCGAGGATGTCACCCTGTCTGTTAACTACAACTGCATATGGCCACAGAGCTTTCAATACTACAGCATTATTTTAGCGACCTAAATGGTAGAGTAAACCACGCAGAAGGGCCAAACCCTTTATATTTTATGACACAGACTTGACAATAATGCAACTTTAACTAGAAAAGCACCCCACAAATTATCATGTGGTGAGGCAGTTTTTGGGACTCTTCCATTGTATTTTGCACAGATGAAGTCTTGCTGTGTCTGAATGCACTAAGGTGGTTTTTTGTTTGTTTGTTTGTTTGTTTGTTCCCCCCTTAATCAGTGCTTTCCCAGATAGAGATACAGAACAAAAGAAATTCTAAGCACGTTCATTAGCTGCCCCAGCATCAGGCTTCATATCTGCAGACTTTGCATAGCGGCGATTGAATTAGAAGGCCAAGTTTATTCTCCGTACCTGAGCCTGAGACCAAGTGTAGCCTCTGCTTGCTTGCTGGGCCTCCTGCAGGGGAGTTTGACATCAAAGAGACAAACTAGCTAAGTCATAATTAGCCCCAAGCTTGTTTGGTGTAAATTGTAAACAATATATCAAGTTGACTAATTGTAATGAGCCTAACTAACAGACACCGAACCTTGGGGACTGGCGCGCCTTGTCGCCACATTAGCGCTTGATGCAGCATCCGAGAGCAGGGCCGCGCGCGGCCCGTGCGTCAGGAATCCCAGCGCTTGAACCCGGCGCTGCTCGGGGACATCCATCAATGTCACCAGCGGACAGGAGTCAGGTGCCCCTGATTCTCCAGGGCTCGCGCAAACGGAGCCAAGGCGCTGCATGGTTTCTCATGTTAATCTGCGCAGTTTGAGGGGCAGTTTCAGATGTAGGAAGATGGAAAGCAAGCAGCAGGCTCTTCAGGAAAGTCTCAGGCACTGTGGCACCATTTTCACTGATGCAAGCTCTCTGCTGAAACACATAATTGTATAAAGACGACGACTGAGCTCCTTCTCTCCTATTCTGTTTCATAATGCTCAGTCACCAAGAAGTTAGTGTGTCTGATCTACAGCAAGCTTGCGAAGGATTTAGTATTTACCAGGAAGAAGTTCCCTGACATCACACAAAAGTGATCAGGGATGAGGTGTGTTGGACAGAATAGGTGTATGTTAACAACACAAATCCCCAGACTACTAATTTTGCGTGACTGATGCAGATTTACTGCGCAACCACATCGCTGTGTGCCCCTCTTGTTGAAAGCTATAGGATGAAAGCTGCATTGGGCATGATAGGATGCGCTGTTGGTCTGTCACAGTATCAGCAAGAGACAGGAACAGAACAACGATTGCACCTGAGCAAGTTTTGGTGAGCTCATATTAACTCTGAATATAAGAAACACATACAAACGTATTTTAAGTAATGTGTGGTGAGATAAAGGAATGAAGATGAATGCCTGAAACATGTAATTGCCAAACAGCAAGCTCTTAGAAGATGATTTAAAAATAAAAAAAAAAATACCCTTATGTTGTTTGGTGAGCTGTTGGTGAGTTTTGAGCAGTCTACTCCTCTTAGCAAGATATTTTTTCCCTCTTTATCCTTACAAATGCTTTTCTTGCTCATTTCTAAACTACATTTGCTCTCGTAAGTGTATCAGGCATGAAAAAGTAAATACTTCTAAGAGCCGACAGTGTACATAACATCTGGTACTGAATGATGGCACAAGGAAGCAAATTACAAAAGCTGTAAAAATCTTTCAGAACTGAAGCGATGGACACACACTGAGGCATAAAATGTCTGTGTACAAGGATTAAAAAAGGGTTCTCTGATTACTCAGCCCACAGCTCTGGCCTCCACTGGGAAATGAAAATGTTTCTCTGCTTATTTCTGGCTTCTAGAGGTAGTGGGCATAGATTTTTCTGCTGCCCATGCAGAAACAGAACCTGATTAGACCATCTTATGATGCAGCTCTGAGTGGAGCTTCCCCCAGTGCCTGAGAGAAGCGCACATTAAATGCTACCTCGAAGTCGGTGAAAGAAATGCCTTCTTCAGTCTCACTAGGCTCCACCATGCAAAGGGAAGACATTTTTTCCTTCCCTCTAGCACGTGTTTAATGCAAGGCTGAGGGAGCTGGGAGCTGCAGACAGCTGCCCACTGGCACCGCGCAGAATTCAGTCCTGCGGGGTCACTGGGAGCAGCGAGCAGTGCAAATGTATTCCGGTCATTAGTCATCTAGTCAGTTGTTATGTTAAGGAGGGAAGTTGGGAGTTGTGCTTGGTTGCTTTTAGGATAGAATCACACCGGGAGAAGTGTCTTCATTTGGCAGAGCCCTCTTTCAGAGAACCTGCTCTTGGGGTTCCCCTTCTGAAGGATGGTAGTCCCCATAGTGTAACAGCAACCATGGGGCCTTGATACTTCCTGAGAGGGAGGAAGCTATGCGTTCCTCCAGGTGCTGAAGTGTCTGGCTTCTGGAGCAGGCAGACTGTACGGGCCAATTCACAAACACGACAGAAACAACGCGGATGCCGAATCAACTTGTCCCCAACCGCTTTTGAGTCTGTGCCGATCGGTCTGCGAAAGAGAAAACGGTTTCTCCTAAGTGCGCAGGGTGCTCTCACTGAAATCTGAAACCCAACTGTGCCCGCTTAGCTGGTTTGTTTTAGCGCAATGGGAAGAATAGTGAGCCTTTATCGTAGTGACAAAGGTGCAACGTTTGCTTGTCACCAAATCCTAGCCGAAAAGAGGGTGCCAAACGGGTCATTGCGCTTTGTGCCGACAGCAGTATGCCTGCGGCCCCCAGCATCCCAGGAAAGGTATTCTTTACTTCGAAGAGATTAAAGTGTTAAACAAGGACAGGCATGGCGCCAGGACAGACAGAAGGCTTGTTAGCTCAGAAGGACGTTAGGGCTTCTTGTGCAGCGTGGGCTGCAGCCTTAGCGTGGTCCCAGCATATAATCTTATTGTGACTTGCAGGAACGAGCTGCACGTAACCCTGCAGGCTCCTTGGGCGGCCCTGTGCTGGGCTGATAAAGGATCAGCTGGGCTCTGCCCAGCACACGCAAGTTGGTGCACTTTGGAATTGCCGTTCATACCTGTGTTGGGGCATTCTGTTTGCCAACAGGGCGTGCTCCCCTCAGGTGAGCCCACGGAAAGGATGCGCAAGGCAATTAAGAACTCTTGGTACTCTAAAGGTCTGTATTAGCTTACCCTTTTTATTACATTGCTTCCCCCCATCACAGAGATCCAGAGAATATAGCAGTAAAAACCCAGATCTTCATTAAGTTTGCATAGCCTCAGTTTGTAGCAGCACCACTTTTGGTTAACTTTCTTCCCGTGATTCTGGGATTTTCATACCTCAGGAAGCGAGTGCCTGTGGTAGTTCCCCATGAAAAAAGTTGAAGGAAGAGCTTTTAATTGTGGCTAACCACTATTTTAATAATCCTCAGACAAGACTGCATGATTGACTGAGAGCACATGTGCTTTCTACAATAGCACTGGAGGATCTAGAAGTTGAATGGAGAAGGGTTAATTCCTGGCCCACTAACTGTTTATTCTGAAATCTGGATTGCACGTGAGATTTCCCGCTGCATTATTCTGCGCCTCTGCTGTTGCGGGACAGTGAAGATCCAGACCCTCGTTTCAGACTGAGTCTACATCTCTGGCCAAAATGAAATCCCTTGGCGCTTGTTAACTGCCTTGGTTCGAAAGCCTTTTCCCTCGGTAATGTAATTTTAGTGACACAGCTCTTCTGCCAAATCTTGGGATGATCAGACTTCCCTCTGATTTAAATGGCTGTATCAATAATGTAAATATTTCAAAGACTATTGTTACACCTTTGGAAGTAATCGCTGTACATACATCTTGTTTTGTTTTACCTCTTCAGAGATCCCATGGTACAATTTCATGTTTAGCACTTGGGATATGTTATCTATCTAAAACATTTTCTGCCTCTTGTGTGAAAATAAAGGGAATGAAGCTGATAACAGAGCACAAATAGTTATGAATAGTTATGCAAAAGTGTACGGATTCTGCAGTGTAAATATATGTACACTGATCTTCATTTCAGTCTTGGACCCATATTACGATTTTGAAGTTCAGTATGACAATGAAACAGTGAAGTAATTTTAAGAGTCAAATTCTGATAGAGGCTGAGTGTAGGGTAAGCCCTGCCCTAATACCCGATTGCGTAACCAGAAAGAAAATAAATGAAGGCAACATTATTATTTCCCTACTAGCGATCATCAGGCACTTACGAGTCGTGTTTTGGGACTCAGTGATGTGGTACGTCCAGGAAAGAGAGAATAACTTTTTTCTAATGGAATATTTACCTGATTATGGCAATTTCCTGAAGCATGTTTGTGGTTCAGGTGTGGTGCCCGCGCCCTGCTGGCTTGGCTGTTAGTGAACTCTCCTGCTGCCACCTGGAAGAGCACTTGTTCCTCTCCACCTCTGTGATACCTCCTTGTGAACCTGTTTACATGATTTCTGTAAGGAAATAACCTTTTTGTCACTTGGCTCTTCTAAGAATGTATTGGCTAGCAGGGGTTATCATGACATCTAGGTGTCTGTGTTATATACTTGCTACATGGTTGAGCAGGACATACCTTGTTAACAGTTGTTTACTTTGATCTTAACCTTTACTTTTTCTAGGGAAAAATGCTAATAAAAATTATTTATTTATAGCATCTAAACTAGATGATATGCTTACAAATACAGGCTAGCTCTCCTTTCAGCCCTCAGAGCAGTAGGAAGCATGTAGCCAGTGTTGGAGGCACAGCAGTTCTGAAACAATTGGCCCAGCTCTGTATTTGCTCCTAATCTGTTGAACTTGCTACCACTGGTCAGGGGTTTGCTACTGATCTGTTGATGGGAAAGCTGTGAAACTCCTCTGAAATTGGTTTAATTTGTGTGTCACTTTTTTTTGGAGATGCAAAAGTTGTTTTGTCAAAGGTGATGTCTGTCTCTTGCACTTGACTGGCCACTTAACAACAACTTAAGCAAGAGGTTACAGCTCTTTTCAGTTTTCATGACTTGCTTCATATGGTTCTGTATCTTAACGTGTAGCTCGCTATTAGGTCTTAATTAGACCAGACATCACTTTGTGTTGCCAATAGGTTTCAGGGGGTGACTCCCCAAGCCTTTTTTCTGGCATTATCATAGCAGTGATACCACCTGCAAAGCTTTTGAAGTGACATTGAGATGTGTAGGTTGTTTGGGTGGAGTTTGAAGGAAAAATGTGAGTAAAACATATGTTAAAATAACATTGGATTGCTAGCCCTAGAGATGTTTGAAAACATAAATTTATCTCGTCCTGTCCACAATCTGAACTGCTGTCCACACAAGAAGACCAAAAGTAGGATTAAAATGTAGATGGATCTCAAAAACTAATGCATGTCCTTGATGGCGATTGTCCAGCCCTGCTTATGTCTAGGTAATGAGCAAGGAGGAAACAAGTGCAGGCTCTCTTCTTTTTTAACAGTAACCAGAAGTCTTGAGCAGATTTGCCATTTTATCTGGCATCTCCTGGATAGAAGCATGCGCTCTGCAGCGCACGTCCACGGGGAGCCCAAGACATCCGACCTTCATGTGTGTGTTAAATTGAGGAAGAACTGTAACTACTGCACGCATGCTGTGTCATCAGTCTGTGCTTGTGTAAAAGCCACTGGTGTGAAATTTGCATTCAGAACAAGAGGCTCGAGCTAAGTAGGGCAGTCAGTAAAATCCTAGACAAAAGGCCAAAGTCTTTGTATCCCACCTGGAGAAACTCTCCATGTGGAAAACAAAGTGTGGCTGGGAAAACCTGGAATGTGCACAGTCCTANNNCCCTCAGGGATAGCCTGTGTCTAAAACAGCTTTATTTTCAAGTAAATATAAAAGTACTTGTACTGTTAAATTATACCTAGAGTGCTGTATCTTCAGGGACTGAAGCTGACAGGGCTGATCATACTTGGAGCTTGTTTTTCCAGCTAGGGTCCAAACTGCACTGGCTCAAACTTTTTTGAATTTCTTTCCCCTCATGCATGGCTTTTATGATGTAAAAATAAAAGGAAAAGCATATAGCCTTTGCTACATGATTGATACGTATCGATCTTTCTCATGTTAAATGACCTAGAAGAAATAAAATCAGGCTGGGTCCTTAATCTGTTCAGAGTGGAGGAAAGAAAGGGCAAGAGAAAGAAACATTTGTTTTCACACGAACACGTAATTACGAGAAGCATGCAGGCAGTAAGACGGTAGCGTATACAGCCACCTAATCAGCTAGGAAGGTGAAGGTGGATAACATCCTGCTTGGTTTATGATGGACTGTGTGGTAGAATACAGCCTCACTTTCTTCAGGTTGAGTTCAAACAGAACAAACAGAGCCTGTTTGCACATCGTTCACTGCGATACAGATTGTAAGAATGTCACATGCTGTTAGTCACCTGTTCTCAAGTAAGAATGTACTTCCATGTGGAAATACTGGCAGATGCTTATGTGTTGGCTTACTTGCTAGCATTTATTTGTATGTGCATGAGAGAAGTTGTACCTTAGTAGGGATGCTTTCAAAATTGTGCCCCTGATTCTTTTAGCAAGTATTAAGAACAGACATTTTACTCTGCCAGATGAATAGAGAGAAGCATCATTAAGCTACCAGAAAGACAGAGGCGGAATATAAAATCAGCTGGATCTGGTTGTTTTCTAGTCAAAGGGACTCTCTGGAGAAATATAAACTGAGGGAAATTTTTTTTTGTCACATGTGCTTAACTTTAAGAGTTGCAGACACACTTATTCACTGTGGCACACTTACCTGCTGCAAAACTTTCTCCTCCAAATCCACAGTAAAAATAACCTTCTGTTTTTCCTTTTCATTTAAAAAAAAAAAAAAGACTCTCAAGGAATGTTTTTAAAAATATCTACTTCAAATACTTAGTCAGTGGCACCCTTTTCAATACTGACTTTTACTGCAGAGTAAGGAAGTCCAGATGAAAGTTCCTGCACTAAGTAACTATCACAAAAGTTGCATTTACACAGCTCTGTAAACAAAACACAGAAAGCAGCCTCAGAATTCACGCATTTAACTACTCCGGCTTGATTCTAAGCTCTCTTTCCTAACTATAAGTTAGGTCCCGTTTCCCAAATGTATTCAGCCATGCGATATGTAGTACCAGCTCATTCATATCAGATCAAGTGTGACTGGAAATAAAGCTGGATCTTTTTAAGAAGACACAGACTTTTGCTCCATATTTCCAAACCAAAATAGCCAAGTTCATTGTATTTTTGCCTACATTTCATTACTGTTCTTCTTCCTTCTAAGTGAAGACTAATGTAAAGACAATCGCTGAAGAAGGAGCAATCATAATACCCTATACTAACTAAATTCAGACTTAGGGCTACTCACAGGAGAAATACATGACAGATCCATTGTTCTGTATTAGCAGGATATTGTCCCAGTATATGAACACATGCAAACTTTGAAGGCTTTGAATATTTAAGGCAAGACACTAGTGGCTCATCCCAGTGGGAACCACAGAAAAGGGGAACCTGATTAAATTTAATGTCATTGTCACTTTTTTTTTTTTCCATTGCTAAGAATTATATAGGTAGCCATAGCTACCACGCTGTTCAGACACCATGACCACAATATTCTCCCTCAGAGGTTGGCGTCAAGGGCTGAATTATTCACTCCAAGAATGTGATTCATTACTAGATGTGATTCTCGCCGATTAAAAGATTTGTCAGTATATAAAATACATGTACATATTCTAGCAATTTATTTTCAAATTATTTTCACACCCTCACCAGCCTGAACAGCTATTAATTTTTAACAGTGCTATGTAAGTTTGGAGGACATCTATCCCTGCCCCCTTCAGAAAACTTTGAATAACTGAGCAGTTTTTACTGTTCACTGTACCACAAAAGATGAAGTTGAAAACTAAGGTAGAGTTATGCAGGAGGCTGCTTATAGACCCTGAAATTAAAATTAGAATGTTCTTAACCTAGTTGCTTAGAAATGTTTGCCTGTGTGAACTGTCCCCTTATCTACTGTTTATTCTGCTAAATGAAACCTCAAATATATATACTGCTTAACTGCAGAAAGTGCATAGCTCTGTTTCTCCACTACTGTGTCTGCTGCTAGCTCCCATCCTCTGCGCACTTGCCTCACAGTGTTATTCCTAAGTTGGATAGACTAATTAGACTCATTTCCATCCCAAATAACTTCTGTGAGCATGCCTCATTTACCACTCACTGAGATACATGAATAAAGAAACATCTCTATCTACAAGGATCTGCCTAGTGTAAAATGGCTGGTACCTCTAACAGCTTAGAGTGGTTTTATTTCCTGTATGCAATGCTAGTAGTTAATCCTACTTATTTTTTTTTTTTCCTTTTGAGTTCTAAAATAAATCTCTAGCTTACAGTGCTTTCAAAGCTTAATACAGCAGCAATCCTTTCACACACAACAATTGCACTGACACGATACCTCCGAGTTTTGCTGGGCTTTGGGGGTTCAACAATGAAGAGCACGAGACGGGCAGAGCCATTAACATTTATGCAACTTGATCTCAACGGGGAAGCTGATGATAGGCAAAGTGGCCAAGAGCCCTATTGTATCCCCTGTAATTATTGCCAGTGTTTAGCGGAGGGCAGGATTAGCGGGTAGAGCTGCTAGGTGAGCAACCGTACTGTAAGTGATTTTCTCAAAAACTTTGCCTGCCTGCGTGTCTGCTCAGAGTCTGTGGGAGCAGCACGGCAAATCAAGCCATAAATCGAAACGGGGCCTGCCAAGCCACTGGGAAAATTTGAGCGCCTAGAAGAGAAATGCATGTATGAGTACTGAATACTGGTCAGCTCACCAAAGCTCATTTTAATGAAGGAAGGTAGATTTTGTTTTAAGATGAAACCAAATAAAATGGGTTAGTTGCAAGGTGGCAATTTGTGTCACGTTGCCCTAGACGGAAGAAAGCAGCTCCTACTGTTTTCCATAGGTGATGTTCCTCAAATTCATTGGTCTGGTTAAAATTAATTGGTATGTTTAGTGTTTGTTTGTTTCTTTTTTCCAGAAAGATTTAAAATCTGTTGCCTGCTTTGAATTCAGGAAGAGGCTTTCTGAATAATACAGTAGGTGTTTTTGAATAGTGAATGTTCTAAGTTCAAAATAGGTAATTTGCCCTGTCTCTACGTATCTATCTATTACTATTTAGTATTTTGTAACTTGCCAGAGGACCTTGCTCAAATCAAGGTCTTTTCTCCTCCTGCAAGCAGCTCTGTGAATTTAAGGTGCCTGCCCACAGCACAGGATTATGGAGCTGAGCTAGAGAGGAAGGAGTCAGAGCACTACATCCTCCATTTAGTGCAACCACCAAGATGGCAAAAATCTGGTCTCTTCTGAAGCCACTGTGGCTTCTGACTGCCCTGTCGTTTTCTCAGAGGTAATCCCAGCCCAGACAGAAAGCCCACGAGGGAACAGGCACGCCAAGGGCTGCTTCCCCCACCTCGAGAGGCGTGCGGCCCTGCAGGCCTCTGCCCGGCCACCACGTGAGGTGCGGCATGCCCGGCCCCAGGCGCTGCTGGTGGCGTTGCTCTGGGCCCGTCACCTTGCTAACTCCTCCCGCGCCCAGGGAGCCTCTGTCACACGCTCTGCTCAACCACAGGCACGAGATGATCGAAAAGCAAATACTGCCCCTATGCAGCTTTAGGTCAATATTTTGAGCCACGGCCGGGCCTGTTTGGTGACAGCCGGAGGTCACCTACCTGTCAGTGGTGGCATCGGGAGCACAGGAGGCAGGGTCAGCCGTCGTCCGTGCTACTGTTCAGCTAGGTTTGTTTGCTGATCGAGGGTGTCGATCACAAAACTCATCCCAGTCTCTTCTGTGGGAGCCTTCTGCTGGTACAGGAAAGAGGGACAAAGCAAAAAACCGGTTCTTCTTACTGATAGCTCCTGTCTTGAATCCTTCAGACATGCGTTTTGCCTTTCTTGGAAAATTCTGGGAGATAGTGGGGGTAAATCCAGGGGGTTTGTCACGGAACCTGAATAGGATCAGGATTTGGTGCTAAACACTACAGCTCGTGTCTNGGAGAGTGAACGCAGAGGCGATTTGTGTACAGCTCTGCAAAGGCTGCGCGGTGGCTCTGCTCCGCAAAGGAAGTCTGGCATCTAGTGGACGTTTAGCTGTTGCATCACTTTCACCTTTTTGCTGGGCTGAGGGCTACCTGTACAGAACCCCAAAACGAGGACTGATGTTCAGTCCATGTTCCCGACTGCAAGTTGTCGTGAGCTGTAGTCCTATCTGCTGTTAAATTAAATCTGGCTGGTTGCGGCTTGAAAAGATACATGTGAGCGGTTGTTTTAAATAGCCTCCGTGGAACTTGCGTTTGTGCAGCTCATTGTTTTCCACGTGTTTTGCCCATAATTAATATGTTTGCTTCTTTCCTTTTCCTTTTCTTTTGTGTTCCTCTTCTGAGTTTATTAGAGGTGAAGCTATGTGTTGTGCTGCACAGTTGAATAGATATTTAGAGCAATATGCTTCTGTGCTTACTCATGCTGAGTTACATCTTACTATGCACTTAGTCCAGTTAGAAATAACAGGATTAATTTTGGAATAAGATAATATACAATATCAACACAAGGAGAAGACATGATCCATGTAATGAAATCATTTTATGTTTATGAATTAAGTAAAATTTTACAACTTTTTTTGCAGTATTTTAGAAAAAAAAAGCTGAAATTCATAGTTCTACTAAAACAAATTCAGTATAACTACTATTCTAGTTGACGGATCTAAGTCTCTGAAAAGTCTTGGCTGAAAAACAAAAACAAAAACAAGTGTTTAACCTGCTCTTGTTGAGCCTGGACTCCTAAGCATATTACAAACCCTCATGGAATTTTTCTCCCCCTGGTGGACATGACCTTTGCTTGGTTTCTAAACCAGCAACCACCCCCGATCCTGTTCACCCTGCGTAGGTGTTGGACAATCTGATTTCCGCAGGAAATCAAAACTTTCGGCAGGCCAAAATGTAGCACAGAAGTCGTTTTTTACTACAGATGGCAGCAGTGAGAGATCGCTCCAGATTGGCACTGAAGAAATCTATGGAGCAGTAAGGAAACGCTTGACGTGCAGATGATGCATCTCGTCTTGCTCTGGTAAGAAAATTCTGCCCTGATTAGGTTGTTGAACCAAATATCCATAGAAAAGACAGGGAGGAGGTTGCATTTATATGGGGTTGCGGCCATAAGTCGATAGCTGCTTTAGGGGCTGCTACGCCAGCTTCATTTCCCACCTCTGGGGCTGGATGCCACTAGCTGGATGATCTCTGTGCTCCAGCTCTTGGCCTTGCTGTGTTCTGTAAGGAGGGCTCAGCACGCAGAAAGAGAGCTGCCCTGTTCAGGGCTGGCCATGACTGCCTGTCTGCCTGTGACACTCACCACAGTGCGGTTGGCAGCAGAGGCCAGAGAACTCCTGTCCACCACAGCCCTTAGCACACCATCGCCACACTGAACATCTTCGCTCAGCAACAGCCTCGGTTAGCGTACGAGGTGGTGAACACTGCTGGCTAAGCTGTGGCCTGCCTTTCTGTTGGTCCTTATGGTATCGAAGGTGAGAGACCACAGAGAGAGCAAAGAGTGGGCAGTGGGAGGCAGTAGTGTCTGGGAGACGTTCTTTCATGAGAACAAGTGTATTCACTAAGTATTTGCCTCTTCCCTCTTCTTGTGTCTCCTCAGAAACAGGAACTGGGAATCTGGGTGTTTGATTAAACCCCTGACAATTTTATTGCAGCCCATATTGTAAACAACCACTTTTTCTTTTCCTCTTTTGAAGAAGTGTGTGTATATATATATATAAAAACCAGAGAAAACTGTAACACTTCAAGATCAACTGCATAAACTTGTTTGCATGATATTGCTGTCTTGAAAAGTAAAATCTAAAGGCAAAACTATAGAAAGCCTCTGTGAGGTCTTCTCTGTTCTTGTGAAAATCAGGTGCAAGAAGAAAGGCTGAGATCTGGAAAAAGCATGATAATGAAACAGAGAAGGAGAGAGAAAGAATCATTAAAAAAATGTAGCTGGGAGGGGCTGCAGGAGATCATCCAGTCCATTCCCTGCCCAAAGGCAGGATCAACTTGTAAGTATGTCGACTTCGACAGATGTTTGTCTAACAGGTTCTCCAAAGTCTCTAATGATGAAGAATTCTCACCCTTACCAGATGTTATGCTCCAGTGTTTAATTACCTGTACAGTTTGGAAGAATTTCTTCAGCCTAATGCAATCAGTACTTATTCTATTTTTTTGTGAAAATAGAACACAGACGTTTCTTTGCCTCTTGCAGCATCTTTCTATGTGCTTGAAGACATGTTCTCCTCACTATTCTTTATTTTATACCCAGCAAGTCCTGTTCATTTAATCTTCCTTTAAAGGCCATGTTCCAAAAAAATGAGAATAAGCAGATATGAGTACTCTTAGGGATGGACTCTGCCATACAACCAAGCACGATGTTTCCATTTTTCATAGTGGCATGACCTGTTATCACTCCCAGATCTGCTTCTAATGAATGGTTGTTTAGGCTTTTTTTTTATATATATATTTCCTGGATTGCATTTGTGCAACTCTTGGTTTGTTTGTACAATATAGAGCCTGTGCTTATTGCTACTGCATTACATGCTATTTTTTCAGCCAATTTCTTCAGTTTGCCAAGATCACTTTGAATTTTAATCTTGACCTCCAGCATGCTTACAGTCCCTTCTCACTTCTGTGTCATCATCTTCAAATTTGGTACGCGCAGTGTTTTTTCCTCTACCTGGGTTGTAAGTACAAGGACTGAGCAGAAGCCACCTGAACACAGCTCCACAGATTCCTCTGTGTTGATCATTCCCTTGAGGCCTTTAACCAAGCCCAGAGTCTCATCTAGACCATGTTTCTATGGCTCATAGGCATGCTACAGGCCACCCCAAGTTATGGGTACGTCACAGCGTGCAAACCCACACAACGTATGGCTAGGACGTAGTGTAAAGCGAACATATATATTGTTTGCTCTTGTTCCCACACTCATGAGCCTTCCTGCCCTGATGCAAAAGCGGCTTCAGCTGCTTGTATTGTAGTCCTTGCTATTTAGAGTTAAAGCACAACCTCACTGCACAAATATCAACAAGAAATTGTCCTGCTTTCCCTATACATTTAAACGTGTGAAGCTTTAATGGGGTGCAAATAGTTAAATGTAGCCTAAGAACTGTAAGCTTTACTACGACAAAGTTGATAACACAACCTAAATGAATTAAAAAGCAGTTAATATTAAGGAAACGTGTGGCAGACTATCGAGTTTGGTGTAATATTGTGTTTTTAGGAAGAAGATTTTCCTGGAAAGCAAAATAAAATGAATTAAAAGTGCATTGATCCAATTACATAAGTAGAAATGAAGGAGCAGTAATCCTAGGAGTGGAATTTCATCTGTATTCATCCCGTTCTCCTATGGCAAACCTTAACTCAAGCTTTTAAATATCAAAAATGGAAACAAAAAATTATAGTAGGTTATAAAGAAGCTCGAACAAAAACGTAATGTGGGATGCCACTAAATCAGGAATGGGGACGGAAGACAAAACTTGCATTAGATGATAACCTGTGACTAGGCCCCTAAAGAATGTTTTGAAGGGTCTAAAAACAGACCGCAGTCCTGCGGTGCACGCTGCATGGGTCAACCACTGTGCCCAAACGCGAGTACAGCAAGACCAAATGTGAAATTCCCTGATTGCTCCAATGACGCCGATATTCCAGCCTCAGGTAAATCTATCTACAGCTCAGCACATGTTTGTGAGGAGCAGATCAGGGCAGGAGACAGTCCTTTGGTGTAAGCCATAGGGTGAGGACCTATTTTGTGTAACTGAGCTCTCAGTCTGCTGCCCTACACAGCTAGTTCAGACCAGACCACTTCTGTTTCTTAGAACAACACCAGGAAACTTCAGCCATTGTATCTCTAGGTCCACACCTTAAGTACCGTCTAGAGGAACATAAGAAAGTGGTAACGACCTTTGTAGCTGCCATTCACAACCAAGTTGCCACTACAGCACACACAAAAAGCAGTGAAGTGTCGGGGTTTTAGTTTGTTTGTTTTGTTGGCTGGGCTGAATGCCCTGCTTAGACAATTATGCCAGTGCCAGTACTGCACGCTGATTACTTTCAGATCACGAATGGACTTTGAGAAATGACATGCTATTTTTAAAGCCATTCACAGTTCTGTAAGCAAGCATCTTAGAAGTGTTTCCATATTTAGATGAATTAAATGCTTTCAAAATCCTATTTCATGTGTAGAAAGTAGTTCTGGAAAATAACTAGCGGAATTCTACTGTGTACGATCAGCAACGGACTGGGACTGGGCGTTACTCCATTCTTCGGGTGAGTTCCATTCAGCGTGCTTCAGCAGCAATTTCTGCTCTAAGTATTGAAGTACCCTAATAGCTCAGAGAACATTTACTACTTTCCTCCTGTGGTGTACTGCAAATAAACAATTTTTCACAAGTGCCAAAATGGCATCTTTAAATGACTGAAGCTTCCTATAGCGAACCTGTTTGGCTGCTGTAACATTCAGCCCATTTTCCCAAGGAGGACAAGCTTCCCCTCAGGCCAACTCCCCCTGTTCGCTCTCCACAAAGCCCTCTGAAACGGGCATCCAAATTTCAACCAGAATTGACAAATTCTTGACAGAGAAGCAAAAACACTCACAGTTTTTCTCTCTTCTTTGTTAGTCAAATACTTAGAAAGCCAAAGAATAACTGAAAAATTCAGAGAAGTGGAGGAAATTAAAATAACTAAAACATATGCGTTTTTTAAAAAAGTAAAACCTAAACAACAACAACCAGAAACCACTAAAAAATACAACAGAAAAAAGTAAGATGAATCTTGAAGTAACATTGTTTGAGATAAATGATCTCAACTTCAAGTAAGAAAAAAAATACACTAGAGCAATATATTCCTAGTAAACATGAACTGTGCTAGACACTTTTAAAGAATCTTTAGACCTGAGAAAAAAAAAAAAAAAGAGAGAATTATGTCAAGTAATACCAATACTATTATACAAAACCAGTCTTACCCTCTTATTTTTCCCCAAAGGGTGCTGTTCTTTTTTATTGTCTCTCCAATAGAGAAAGCTGCCTGTTCAAGGGACACCACAAAAGGAACACCCCCTTGGGTCAGAAAGAGAAGAGGTAGCTCTGGGACAGCTCAGACCCGTGGCCTTACCCTGCAGCCACTGCGCAGCTCACAGGTCAAAATAGTTTGGATATTCGTGTCTTTGAGTACAGTGGGGTTGCTACAGCAACGTCATGTACAGCGCACAACTCCCATCGCTTTCCCAACTGCAGCTGTATGAACTAGTTCAGGCATTTTTTCTTTTTTTTTGCATTTATGATCAAGTGCGAACCCATCTCCACCTGACAGCTTGTCTTGTCGCTCACAATTTACAACAAAGCAGAACCACTTCCCACCAATCCTACACCAAATCTGGGGGCGAGCCCCAACAGGTGTGCTGGAGGAACGCACATCGCAGAGCCTGTCCATTCTGTACCGCTTTGGCGTGCCTTGGGCAGGTTCTCACACTGCAGCCCATGCAGACCGTCACTTTTTCTTAACGCAAGACAGCACACCTACCGATATTCCTAGTCCTGACGGCACAAAAAGGCATGAATCAACACTCAAAGAACAGTAGTTGAAACAAAACACACAGCTAGAGACACGTTTTGTCTTGGCTACTGTTTAGGAATGAACAGCAATTTTATTAACGACTCGTCAGTTTGTAAAACGGCATGCAAAAATCAGATCTTTAGCATCTGAGCAGACTTAAACTTCTACTATCAAACTGTTACAGCTGATTTCTTTTCAAGACAATGCTTGAATATGCATCAATTCCAAAAAGAGTAATTTTAAGCTGATATTTTTCTTTTCTGCCCTCAGTGTTCGGGGAATTGTTACGTATCACCACTTCATAAACCCCCATAATCATCTCAGGAGGCCTACCTACCATCTGGTGTGCTCGTCTTTATCACTGGCATAGCAACAAAACTGTAGCTTTAGTAAAGTAAAATTTAACAGCTCTCCTGCTGCATGTAAGGTAACTCTCTGCACAAATAGTTTCTTTTCACACTGCTCCTGAGGATTAGAACAAGGTTCTTTCAAAAGATCTCCCAACGCACCCTTCGCAACAGCAGCAGACAGCAATCTGTCAGTTCTCCAGCAAGCAGGAGCTAACTGGTGTTAGCCTTGCTTGCCAAGACTTCAGTGTGGCTATGGCGTGTTAGTGATGCTAATACCTCCCAATTACCTCGTCTTCTCACGTTCAAAGCACTGTAAAAACCCTCAAATAATCGACTGCAGCACTTTCCAGATCCATGTTAATTCCTGTTAACACAGTGCTTTTAAAATCTGGCCTGTTCTGGAGTGTTGACTTTCATCCCATCCATTTCCACCCC
>VXAV01006407.1:220869-235017 GCA_013399715.1 Alectura lathami | reverse complement strand
ATGTTTTGATTTAATGTTGAAAGCTGTTTGATAACCGCTCTGGTGGGCACCTGGGCCAGAAATCAATCATCAGCATTTCCAGATCAGCAGTGGTGTGCATATTCTAACTCACAGTTGGATTTTAGCCTTGGTAAAGTACCAACTTTCCAAAAGCATGCAGCTTAAAATTGTCTTCCATTTGGAAAACTACTCCTGTTTAAAAGACAGAGATAAATCTTTATTCAGCTTGTGTGTAAAATGGTTGGCAGTGAGGAAAAAAAAAAAAAAAAAGAAGCTTGTGTTCCACATGAGACAAAACTGCCTGTTTAATTGCTGAAGCAATACAGAAAACGTGAGGATAAATAAACATGAATAAATGTGTTTTCAAGCAGCTGCTTTGCTTGGAGTTTCTGTGTATCTCTGGACTGTAGTAAGAAGCAATCACAGAAGACTGGTAGAGCTGTGTGGTTAACAAGTAGCTACCTTAGGAGTGATTTGAATGATCCTACTGCATTGAGGTGAACTTAATGGAAGTAATTTTGAGTTCTTTGTGTTTCCTTTTTAAAGCTTCTCGCAAAAGACGACTAACGGATTCTCCTACAAATGGCCAAGACTGTGATGGGCCCGTGACAAAAAAGCCAAAAGCTGATGACGTAAGTATTGTTTTCTGTGTCTGAGTACTATAAAGTAAGTGGAACTGCCTGACACAGGAACTGTGTAAGTGATTGTGGCACATTCAGGTTGGTACTTGGCAGATCTTGCAGTCCCACAGTGCTGTCATCAGAGCAACTTCTGTTGGTCATGACAGTACACATTGTTGGAAAATAGAGGAAAATATCTGAGAAGAGGAATTCTGCTGTGTGAACAGGAGGCTGTATGGAGAGCTAGTAAATAGAACTAAATGCGGTCCTCAGTCAGAACAAAACACAAAACTCCCAATTTTTCTACGAAAGCAGAAGTAATGTTACTCAGATAGTCCCCTACTTGCTGGAGGAGAGCTCTGAATTTTGTGAGGCAAGATTGACTGGGGTGTGGATATTTTTCTCCTTGTCAGGCCCCAGGGTTAGGTTACGAAGGGGGATTTACTGAACTGTTACTGCCATTGCAGTAAACAACATCACTAAACAGCGTCATTCAGCTAAGTAAATACGTGTCAGACATGTTGGCATCTCTGCTGTAGACATGTAGGTCTGTAAGTGTTTTGCATTCAGAGAAGAAATTCGCATAATTCTTTGAGTACATAACAGAACAGCTTGTGACATGTATGAGTTTTGGCACTTGTTTGGAAAAAATCCCTTTCTCTCCCAACTTAGAGTAGCAGCGAAGCTAATGCTGATGAAAACTCATTGTCAGGTTTTGGTGGGACTTGATGGGACTGTGACACAGTTTTTGTGGATACTTTTTTAACACGCATAAATCTTGATATACACGCACCAATTGACATGTTTATAGACTCTGGTCTATACTGGTTAAATACTATGCACTTGGTAATCTGACTTCACTGACTGTACCTCCTGAATGTTAACTCTGCTGCCTGTAATATCATGCAGAATCACTACTAACTTTAATTTGTATTTTAAAGAAGTACAACCAAAAACATGCAAATACATACTAAATCATAAATTTGTGTATGTGACTTGGCATGGGATGTGCTAATAGAGTGAAGAATGCCAGTCTTACATGACTGAAGACTTTGTACACTTCTGAAAGTTTTAGCCTTGAGTACTGGTAATGTATGAGGAACGAGTTCTGCAATTTGGATTTGTCTTAAGTTCTTTTGTCATTTGTAGTGGCTCTGTAAAGGTAAGCAATGTTGTTTAGGTTTGATTTTTCTGCTTCTATGCAATAATTTACAGTAAGTCTAAAACAGCTTTCTTTTTTAACATAGCTGGATGGGGTTATGTCCCAAAGGCAACTGAAGGAGAGAGAGATGGTTGTGGGGAAGCTGCATAATCAATTCCCTGGAGTGGATAAGGAGGTGAGCTGGTGTCTCCTGATGGCAAATCAGATTTTGTTGTCTTAAGAACATTGTAGCTGTTCATAGTCTGAATGAAACAGTCCTTACGCCAGCAGCGCTCTCAGAAGGAGCCTGGGGTAGGAAGGTCTTCAGTGTTCCCGCATTTGGGATGCAGCTTGCCCTGAACTCAGAGCAGCTGGAAGTAATTAAGACTATCTGGAACTTGGTCTTACTGTTTTGGCCCTGTTGACAAGCGTGGCGTAGTCAAGTTTGACCTATGATGAAACATGCGCTAGGTCCTGCCTGTCTCTTACTGGGTGCTCTGCATTGGTTGAGTGCCTGAAGTTCGTCAGGGCCTGTTAATTCTGTACTTGAAATTGTTGGAAGCAAAGCTCGTCTGTGTGTTCTTATGGAAATGGGAGCGCAGGTCTGCGTACACGGAGTGTATAAAGACAAACCAAAGGGTTTGGATTTCCTGTCTTTTGAATCCTCTGGCTACAGGGGGGTTCTTTACCTTATGCAATTAAAATGGTTAGTGCCTCGATGTTACTGTATATATAGAAATCTAGTTTGTGCTCATCTTACCACAAAACAAAATTTCTTATTTACTAGGAACTGAGAAGAGTACTTCAGGAGCATAACTGGGTGTTTGATGCAGCACAGAAGGCCATGGGAGTATATGTAGAAGACAACAAGGGTAAAGACAGATCTATAATCCATTTTATCCCTAGATAAAACAAACAGGCGTGCAGTGTAAATCTTTGCGAATGTCCAGTAATGACAGCCCTGACAAGGCTATATCTAGAAACTTGAATTGAGGGAGGAGGAGGTGGAGGTAAAAGAAGGAAACGTTTTTTGTCTCTACTTTTCAGTATCATTATTATTTTACCTTTTTTCTCTGTAAACGGAGAGATCAGTGTCTTTGCCTTGCTAATATAGATTTACATAACAAGTTGCAGTTACCTCTGAGTACATCATAAAATATATGATAAAATATATGCTGAAACGTGTCAAAACTGACACTTGCTCCCCTTCTTCTTCCTTAAAAGTAAGTTTTGGTTTTTGAGCAACTTGTAAACCAGTAACTGCGGATACCTGCGTAGGAGACACAGCATAAGCTATTTTATACGTCTAAAACATATTACAGCATAGAAAAAAACTAAAAACATGCTTTAAATTGTGCAACGAATACATAAATACTGGTGCAAGAACTGTGACCCCAGGTAGATCTGTGCCTTAGACCGTAAATACTATTTAATGACCTGGTAATGTCTCGGTGTGAGCAGCTGTGTGAAGTGCATGTGTTTGGCGATATCAGCTGTTCGAGTGTTTTGGGGCTGGGATTCTGTTCTTAGCCGGATTCCTCTCAAAAAGAGCTGTCAGCATGTGGAAGGCTGGTTCCTTTCTCTCTCGCTGATCAGAAGGAGAAGCTTGGGAGACTTGGGCACTGGGCAGAAGAGAAAGCACTGCAAGGGGAGGAAGAACCCACAACATAAAGTCTTCTTGAAAATGGCTTGCTCACCTCCAGTTAAATCGTCTCTGTCTTATTTGAAACAGTAGGGTTGTTGTGCTTGGAAATACCTTGTTGTTCCAGTTTCTGAAACAGGTGCGTGTTTTCTTAATTGCATCTTTAATGCTCTACTGAGATGCAATAAAATGGAAGAGAATTTATGAATTTGAGGATGAAAGTAGGCTTGCTGACTGAAATCAGCAGAACTCATTTCTTGGCTTTTGGGCAGAGCGGGACCAGTATCTCATTCCAGCAGCGTTACCAGAACTCAAACTGTCGGAGGCTGCTCCTACCCGAGAGCTTCTGCAGCTCACGCTCCAGACATCGTGTTGCCCATCCGTGTTCTGAGACACTCGTTAAAGACGTGGTGCTATTTGAGCAGTATCAAAATTACTGTTGTTCACCTGATCGCATGTTGATACTATTCACATGTTTTAAACAGACTTGAATGGTGCTTACTGCTCTTTTTTCTCCTCTTGGTAACATGTGCTTTTGAGATGTTGTGCGTTGATGTTAAAGCGCAATTTTAGTATTTTAATACCTGGTTTTATTTTGGAAGAACAGTGGGTTTTGACTTGCCCTTAACCAGTATGTGTTGGCTTGCTGCCTCTGCTGTATCAGATCTGTAGGCATGGAATTTCCTTCCCTAGGTGAAGCTTCTAACTGGACCAAAGTCTCTGTGAACAGCACAAGTTCCAAGAAGAAACAGAATCGGAAATGGAAATCTAGTGGGCAAGAGCAGAACGGCTTTGGGAAAAAACCTAAAGCCAAAGCAGGTGTTTGGAGCGCTAAAAGAGAAAGAGAGGACTCGGAGGACGATTCAGCTGACGAAGAAGGCAATAACTCCTTTGATGAGGACTATGGCAACGGCGACGAAGCGGTGGTGGAGAATCATTACAAAACGAAAATCCTTAGCTTCCTGCAAGATGCTTCCCCGAGCGAACTCACTCTGATTCACCAGTGCTCTCAGAAAAAGGTTGAGAAGATAATAGCGCTCCGGCCCTTTAACAGTTGGGAATCTCTGGTAAGTCTGCATTCTTGTTTTAATATCCCCAGCATGCCTAGAGTCAAGGTGTCTTTGGTCTAGGGAGGCATAGATGGGTGGCCTTAGCCTGATTAGGCTAAAATGCTACGTTCATTGTAAGCCAATAGCATTTCAAACAGTGTCATATGACCTAATTTTGAATGAATTAAGGGGTGATTTTGCTGAAAAACTCAAGCTGATTGGCTGACATTACTGCCACTCACTTCTTAGCATAGAAACTTGGTTGATTTCACTACAGAAGAAGAAATTAGAGCTTTCATTTAGGAAGGAGGTGTTTGCTAGCCTGGTCCGAGCTGTTTTTGCTGAAAACCCATGCAGAAGACAAGAAGGTGGCAGAACTTTTACTGCAGCTCCTTCAGCAGCAGCAGCAGCAGAGCCTCTTCCAGGGGAGCCATTGCTGAAGATGCCAGCATGGATATTTTCAGTCTCATACAAGAAGCCTGTCTCTTTTGCTCTTTCTTTTTTTTTTTCTTTTGTACTGGAGCTTAGTCTCTAGCATGGTTTTGCTAGCTAAGCAGTGCAGCCATTTCTTGGGGGAGGAAGCTGCTGTGTTTTTGTTTAGGAAAGGTAAAGCATCAGAAGGCTAAACCACAATCCACAACAGAAGAGAAAGCAGTAGCTGTTGGTAAGTGCCTTGTCTGTTGTTGCTGTGGTGTTACTTGCAAATGTTTCCCATGGTTTGCGTGTTGCCTTCACCTTCCATGCATTTCAGGTAACTGTAAGACACCAGCCCTGATGCAGGCAACGTTTTAATAAGAAAGCTGAAGCGCAGGGTCTTGGTTTAATTGTTAGCGCTTTGGATTTTAGACAGCAACTCTGTGTAGGCCCTCTGAAGAGTAACTGGTACGTTTTTTTCATTACTAGGTGTTCTGAAACCACCCCCACTGATATATATATGAGCTGATTTTTTTTTTTTTTTAACAGAATATAATTTCATCAATATGCCTAACTAAAACAATAACATTTATTTCTTGGTGTGTGAAGCATTTTGCCACAAAACAGTAAGAGTTGATAAACAAACTTAAGAAAACCAAATGATCTTTGTATGTTGTGTTGCAAGGGGGGAGATGAGAGAAGGATCCTTGGAGGGGAAAAAAAAAAAAAAGTAAGGTACAGATATGCTGCAAAATAAATTCGTTTTGCCTCAAGCCTTTGGCTTCCTACAGAACATCTGTCATATGGCAGATCCTTTCTAAACTTGTTGGGTTTTGCCTGAGCTTAATTCTCTGCAGAAATATTTGCTACGGGGCTGTTCTCTCTCTGTGTAAAATATTTAACAGAGAAACTGTATGGGCCTGTTCGTGTTCCAAATCTTTCTCTCATAAAGATTGCTGCTGTCAGCAACCTCATGTTTATGTTGTGTAGTGAATACTTGCCTGGAGTAGAAATGAT
Organism: Alectura lathami; assembly: GCA_013399715.1. Classification (NCBI taxonomy): domain Eukaryota; kingdom Metazoa; phylum Chordata; class Aves; order Galliformes; family Megapodiidae; genus Alectura; species Alectura lathami. Next base: position 229,134 of record VXAV01006407.1, on the reverse strand, counting down.
TTGCAGCAAATTTTAGCAGATGTTTAATATCAGCGTGACTTAATTGTGTATGAAGATCCAGTAGCTCGGTGGCCCCGCACTTTTTTTTCCCCTCATACTAATGAATGCGGAGGTGGAATAATGTAACGAGGTGGTTACTTCAGCATTAAATTGGCTTGCTTCTAAGATATCTTTTTACTGTAATGGTACCTACTGTAAAGGCAGCAGCAGCTGGTACTTCTGTAACAGCTTTGCAAGGCACTGGATGATGTTATTGTTCCTTAGCAGAAATGAGTAAGACCTTAATGCTCCAAGCCTTAGGTGAGGATTAATGGCAGTAATAGGAAAGCCTTCCGTGTCAGAAATTGAATGGCTTACTGCAGGAAAACTTAAATTAAAACGTCAGCTTTTTTCCTAGACAAAACCTTCAAGTTGTTCTATGATCTCTTTTTATTGGAGGGATTTAACCACGCTTCAAAGTTAGGAAATTACTGAGAATACTTGGAATTATTAAAGTTTGTTTTAGAGCAGAATCCAGAAGTTTTGCACTAGGAGAAACTGGAAGCAGCAAATGCATCAGGTTAGAAATGGACACTGCGTAAAGTGGAGTTGGGGTTTGTTTACTGAGGCTGAGGCTGCATTTCACCCCTAAGCAGTCAAGTGAAATCCTGAGTTGCCTGCAAGCATTCTGGGGTAAACCTCTGAGCAGCGTGTCAGCGCGCTGTCACTGTGGCTCGGCACTGCTCTCCCGCAGGAGGATTCCTTGAGCTGGCTGTGGGAGCCTCTGCGTTCAGTTGTCTGTGATGGCCTCAAAGTTTTGGACCTCACTTGAAAAACACATGGAGGGAGGAGGGTGAGATCCTCCGGTAACCCAGAAGCCATCCAGGGATCTGCTCGTGTTCTGCGTGACGGCACAGCGCTGCTGTTCCACGTGTAAACCAGTGGCTGGAGGTTTTCTTGTTGTAACTTGGAGATGAATGTTAGTATGCTAACACGAGATAATACAGCTGTTTTAATAGCAGATGGCTTTGTTCCCCACGCCTGCCTTTATAGATTACAGGATTTATATTTATATGCCAATCAAAGTTTTAGGCATGAAAACAGATGTTGAAATTTTTAAATGGCCTATTAAAAATCATGTTCTTTGTAACTCTATTATAAGAGATGTCTGCTTTAAAAAGTTCTTTTTGAAGTGCTGACGTGTGTGCCTTAGCCTGGTTTAACCTATGACTTATGTGTTTTGTTCAAAATAAGTAAAACCTCAAAAAAAAACCCTGAAAACTGTAGCTGAGGGCAGTTGGTGCAGGGCATAGCTCTCAGTGGAGGTTTTTTTGAAGTCAAACCATTTTGTCCAATTTTTCAAAACTTGCTTTTACCCTTTGGTGTTAAATATGTTACTTCATGTGTGATCCTTTTTTTTTTTGTTTGTTTGCTTTTTTTAAAGGAAGGAGTTCTAGGAGGGTATGTTTCTGTTAAGTCTTACGCTAAAGCCATCAGATAATTGATTGAAATTCAGAAAAATCTGTGTGGAGTTAAGGAGTTTTTGCTCTAAAAATCTCTAAGTAAGATTAGGGAGAAACTTGTTGAAAGCAGAAGCAGCAGAACACAAATCCTGTAGCACTGGCAGAACAGTTTTGTAAAGCTCTGTGAACGGGTGTGCTGAGAGTCACAAACCAGTGTTTGATCTGCTACTTCGGTCAGTATTCATAGAATTTCTGAATATTTTTTGTAGCTGAAAAAACTTTCTAAGACTGCTGGCTTGTCAGAAGACATAGTGTGGAACTGCAGGATCCTGCTGAAGGGGAGGGAAGTTGTTCTCAATCTCATGAATAAATGTGAAGAGATTGCAAATAACCTGACAAAACAAGTCACAATGATTACTGAAGATGGTGGAGGCGGGTGGAACATAAAGCAGCCCTCCATTTTGAATCAGAGGTATATTTTATTTTTTATATTTGAAAGGGTGTTGGATAGTAAGCTGTGCTCAAACACCAGGGTTTTCAAAATCGTGCCCTCTAAAAGTGAAGTTGTAAGTCTTTGACACTCAACAGCTCTTAGGGATCTTGACAATGATGCACGAGCAGTGCTCGGGGGAACGCAACAAATGTGTAAGTGCATCCAGAACAGAAAGCTGTAACAGCAAAGCGGCGCCTGTTTTTTAATGAATATAGGCTCTGGAGAGATGGCATCATGAGTTGTCACTTCTTTCAAATAAGAAAAACAAAAACAACAAAAAACAGTTCTGTAATGGGGGACCCAATGTTAATCTGAGCAAACTGTGAAGGTTGTCAGCTGCACTGGGCACCTTGGTCAGGGGGCAGCTGTGCAAAATGGTCTGGAGCTCTGTATCCAGTGCGAGAGATGCAGGGAAATGTGGCGGGGGGAAAGATTTATTTCAGACAGGTAAATTGGTAATAATCTGCAGTCACTAATTTAAAATAAAGGAATTTATTCTGATATTCATGGTGATTGTTTAACATGTATGAGAATGCAGACACACTACTTGGTTCAGAGATGCTCTGTGATATTCAGGTGACTGATTACACTGTTTGATTTTTTTTTTTTCACTGTACCATGAGATCTGCAGTGGATTAAAATATAGACAGTGCTGAACCTGCCATACTGTAATGAACATAAGTTTAAAACTGTGTTTCATGGATAAACAAACAAAAAATGGTAACACCTGATTGTTTTGTTTTTTTTTTTTCTTTTAAAGTTTTGAACTCAAGCCATACCAGAAGATTGGTTTAAACTGGCTAGCACTTCTTGATAAACATGAATTGAATGGTATTTTGGCCGATGCAATGGTAAGTGTGAAACTGAATATTGAATAATTGTTAAAAGTATTGGGAATGACTTTATAATCTGCTTAGGACTTGTAAAAGAAAAAAAAAAAAGGATTTCATGTATTTTTCATACCTGCAAGCACCACCTGAGTGAGCATTGACTACAGTGTAATCATCCTAGGAGTGTGAAACAGTGAGAGTATAAATTTGGTTTAAATGCATTTGTTTTCTCCCAGGGCTTAGGAAAAACAATTCAAGCTATTGCATTCCTGGCTTATCTCTACGAAGAGGGGAATAGGGGTCCCCATTTGGTAGTTGTGCCAGCTTCAACAGTCGGTGAGTTGCAAGCCTCCAAATTACTTGGCTTTAAAAAGAAGAAAACGAGGATGACAGCTGAATGAAAGAAAACTTAATTTTCTTATGGTGGTATTGAACTCCGTAAAGAATTTGAAATGGAATGCAGGCTGTGCTGGAGGCATGCTTGTTTGGAATTGATTAGACCTTACATGGATTTACTTAATATTCTGCCTGTGAGTCATGAAAACTAAAGCTGCTTGTTGCAATTTGAACTGGTTCAGCCAAGTCTTCTACTTAGTGAATATTGGCTGACATTGCTGATCTCCAGGCTGTGCCTAGGGTTAGGTTTTTCTGCGTTGAATTCAAGATGTTCAGGGCCTTTTTCCTCTGTGGTGCACGGAATCTTTCAAAGCAGATTAAAATCCTAAAATGATGAGGCTAATTGTGTTTTAATTTTGTATTTTGATTGTTTAATGAGATCAGTTAAAAATACAAAGAATAGAGTGGAAATAAAATACATCAGCAGAGCTCTGGAGCTGAATTGGATTTGTTGGATGACTATAAAAAAAAAAAAAAGAGCAAGTTGAATTTAGGCAGAAAATACTGCTTATATTGTAACACATCAGAAAATCTTTCATCTGTTGAACAGTTCTGAAAAGGCTGTTATCAATATGGTTTTTAAACCCACCAGAATCCATGTTTTTTTCAGTAACTCTTAAAAATGCATATAATTTAAAACTGAGGTTTCAATGAGGATGCTTTTGTGAAGTGAGATGTAGAGGCGCAGGTTGTAGGGGCAGCTTTGGCCAAGCCTTCATTATTCAGTGCTGTAGAACAGATGAAGCCTGAGAAGCGCGGTCTGCCAGCAGCTTCTCCAGCTGCTCTGCTGAGGGGCAGAGGTCAAGTGGCATTTACCAGAAACTCCCTTCTGCCCTGGTTTGTGCTGGTCGGGGACTAACGTTACCGGTGGCTGCACACCTGGAGCTGGAGCGAGCTAGGAAACTGCGCCAATTCCCAGAGGCGTTGTGTCTCCTGATGAAACGTTTCTAAATGAAAATAGTTGATAAATGAAGTGATTGCTTTTCGAGGAGTTAATGTCTGGGGATGAAAGCAGGCTGAGAAGTTCAACAATGCAGGAGACACTTGTATTATTTTAGACCTGGTAAGATGTTGAAAGTGTAAGCTGCTGAAGTGGTAGCAAGAGTCACGTAAGAAAGGTTCATTTACGTTATTTTTGATTCGCTGAACACAAGTTCTGAAGCCTTTTGAAGGATGAGACCTTAGAGTCTTTTCCTTTGTTGCTGGCTGCCGAACTTCCCTAAATGATACCCATTTTTCAGTGTTTAGTAAGATACTTAACATTTGGGAGAATTCGAGCGGATTGGCTTTAAAGTCAGGCTTTTGTTTTAATGCTGAGGTGTTTTTGGAGTTAGGTAAGACATAACTGTAAGTAACTTGGATTTTTTTTAATGGTGTCTTACAGAAAACTGGATAAGAGAAATTCATCTGTGGTGTCCTCAACTGGATGTCCTTTTTTACTATGGTGAGGAATGTCATCTGGAAATGAATCCAGTTGTTTGCACATTTGCCTCAGCAAATGTGAATTGCGCGTTGATGCATTGGTTTTAGATAACTGTTTAAATACGTATATTTAATGCTGACTGTATTTCTGAATCCAGTCTTAATTTCTGTATGTATTAAAATCTCATATGCTTTTGTAGCTGCGCTCATGTTATGTTTTGTCCTTCCATAGGATCCGCACAAGATAGGAGACTTCTCCGGGCAGACCTCAGCAACAAAGCTGTAGATTCCAATGTCATTGTCACTACGTAAGTACAGCAATTAAAAAGGGAAGAACTCTAGTTGGTGTCTACTGACCTCTAGTGGTATAACAAAGTTTAAATCCCTGCCAGTTGCATTTCGCTAAAGGGCATGAATTGTCTTCATTCTGCTGTGTCTTTGCTGGCAAGAGTCAAAGCCTACGGGGAGTATTCTTTTCGCTGTCACGTAGTCAGGGAGGTGTAAAGCGTGCTTTGCCTATGGAATTTGGAGAACAAGTAACTAACAGGACTTGGAATTTGGTGAGGTGGGAAGGGCATTTATTTTTCTCTTCAAGTAATGAGGAACAGCTTTTGTTAATGCTGGAGCAGATCCTATGCATTCTTTGTAATAATTCATAGGGATTTTAGGAAAGTGTTATGAAGAGCGCTGGCTTATCGTTCAAACTGGAGTTATTTGACAGTCATAAACTGTTATGATTACTTAGAGGCAGTTTTACATAGGGCCCCTAATGTTCCTTTCCATATCTCTTAGAATTTTAGAGAGTGTAATTTATTTGTGGTAGCAGTATGCTCACGTGACATCTGCGTTTAATGTGTTCTTTGTGCTGTGTTCCTCTGACAGGTATAACTGTGCCATTAGCAGCTTGGAGGATCGCAACCTGTTTCGCAGGTTGAAGCTGAGCTACGCAGTGTTTGATGAAGGTCACATGCTCAAGAACATGAGCACTAAACGCTACCGGCAGCTTATGAGAATTAATGTAAGAGCTTACTTGTCCCCTGCTCTCCTCGACATACAACTCCTGATGTTGCTTTTTTTGTTGTTGTTGTTTTGGGGAAAAAAAAGAATTTGTATACACCTAATGGTTCCGAAACAATAGGCAGGTCTAAGTGGTGGTGTGTTTTTAGAAGTGTATCCTGCGCTGTGATCTCTTTCAGGGCGCTGAGTTTGCTAAGAGAAGTAACACTGCTATAACAAATAAGCAGCAATTACGGCAGTGGTTCGATTACAGTACTAAGCAATTTTCCAGTCTTAAGCCACAGCAAAGATTGTAAAATTGCTGTTCTCAAAACTCAAATGACTTGTGCTGCAATGTTATAGTATTTAAGGATGTGTTCTGGTAGGACCGTACAAGGAAAGCCAGCTTTGGAATAGCTTTTTCTTGTAGCTTGCAGCCTGATTAAATGGCATTGTAAAGGAGAACATTTGAATAAGTAGTAGTAATAATAATAAGTTGTAATAATTGGAGTGATTGTAAGTATGCTATTAGAAGTTATTTTTCAGTACTTTCATTAGAAGCATTTTTAGGAAGCTGATCTTTAAGCCATTAAAGTAGCTTATACTAGTCAAAACTTGTGCATCAAGTGCTCTTTGACCTTAGGAAAAAAAAATGAAATGTGGGCAACAATTTTTACATTAATTTTAGTTCAAAAAAAACACAATACAGACAGGGAGGATTGTTTCACATCTGGATTAGGCTTTTTAAATAGTCTGTTATTGTTCTGAGGTCAGTTTTCCACAGATCCTGAAAATATTTCGTTGATTTTAGCAGGCAATTATTCCATGAGATCTAAGTATATTCAAAGTTTAAATAGTTATAATTGAAATCAAGTTCGCTTTCTCGGTTCTCTGTGAGCTGTGTTTCTCCCTCCAGTGTTAGCTTGTAACGTGCTCAGCTACTGGCTCTCACTTCTGCTTTCCACTTCGGACACACAGGCAAAGCATCGCTTACTGCTGACAGGAACTCCGGTTCAGAATAACCTCTTGGAGTTGATGTCTCTCTTGAATTTTGTCATGCCAAGTATGTTCAGTAGCAGCAGAAGTGAAATCCAAAGGATATTCTCTTCAAAAGTAGTAAGTGTTGTGTGTTCTTTTCATTAAACTAATTTTTTTTTTTTTTTCTGTGCTGCTTCTTTTGCTGTTGTTTGTGGATAGCTTACAGAAACAGGTAATGTGGTTAAGAAAATCTAGAAAATGAAACAATGAAGTAAACCATTTCAAGTACAAATGTGCTATAATAGGATGTCTGTCTCCTCCGGCTGAGTTGGCTGTCGGTTTAGAAGTTAACATTGTAGTAGCTGAGAACTTCACAGCGCAATTGAATTCTTGCAATGTTTTCCTTAGACCTCTGAAGAACAAACCTTGTTTGAGAAGGAGAGGATTGCACATGCAAAGCAGATAATAAAACCATTCATCCTGAGGAGAGTGAAAGATCAGGTAACATTCTGTGTTCCTAGTATCAGAAAACCTGATGGTCTTAGAGGCCAACAGCTAGTTTTACATGCTTCTCTAGGAAGAGTGAGAAGCTTGAGCAACCCGTGGTCTTGCAGGAGTTTGCAAGTCACAGTGCAACCTGCTGTTGTAGTTCTTGATTTTGAGGCTCAGTATTTGTTGGCTGCTTGCAGCTGGGAATTTTAGTTGGGAAAGATCACTGAAAGATGTATCTGGTGCACTAAGCAGACATCACGTGACTTCACAGTAATGACGTTTTACTTTTATCACAAAGGATTAAGACGGTCAATGTGCATGTACGTATTTGTGCGTATGTGCAACTAGAAACCTTTTAGATTATATTGCTGTAATCAGTGCTTTCATTTCCAAATCCAGAACCTGGCTGAACGCTTCTACTTAGAACTGCGTGTATAAAAGACTGGAATAGTAAAGTCTGGAATATAAAAGACCGAATTATCTGAAAGGGCCTTCTGTGTCTTACTGTGCTCTTGTGCGCTTAGTAGCCAGTAGCTTGAAAACCAGATTTCTCTGATTAGCGGGGGAGTAGGTTCCAAGTACTGCCATTGTTGTTCTGTGAAGGGTTTTTTTTTTTTGTTTCTGAAGTGTTCAGGTCATGTTGCTTGAGGGGTGTGTGTGTGTGAGGTATAATCCAAAACAAGTTCTGAGTTAGTAATACAGCCAAGCTGCCGGCTCAGTTTCAGTTAGCAAAGGTGCAGCCAATGAAAGCACAGAGAAACCTGGTGTGAGGAGAATAAGAATAGCTTAAAAGTAGGCTTGTAAGGTGATACAGAGTTGCTGTTTGTTGCAGCGCAGTTTCACCTGGTACATTTTTATTTTGGCAGGTCCTTAAACAACTACCTCCCAAAAAAGACTGCATTGAATTATGTGCCATGTCTGAGAAACAAGAGCAGCTCTACAGTGACCTCGTCGACAAGCTGAAGAAGACTGTTACCGGTAACGGTATGTGATGGTCTCGTTTCCTTTTGCTGGAATTTTTTCCAGCCTAGACTTCTGTTGAATCTGACTTGGCTCTCTAGGGGTGTCTAATACTCATTAAGTGACTGTATCCCTGCTGTGAATTTTTCCTAAGTCGAGATAATAAGTGAAATAATGAATGTAAAGAATATTCCTTATAACTAACGTTCTCCTGAGAGATCAAGATGCCTCGGATCTGTGCTGTTTCTGAGTATAT
>VXAV01006407.1:206458-220674 GCA_013399715.1 Alectura lathami | reverse complement strand
GAAGTGCTCAGGTGATGTTGCTTGAGGGGTGTGTGTGTGTGAGGTATAATCCAAAACAAGTTCTGAGTTAGTAATACAGCCAAGCTGCCGGCTCAGTTTCAGTTAGCAAAGGTGCAGCCAATGAAAGCACAGAGAAACCTGGTGTGAGGAGAATAAGAATAGCTTAAAAGTAGGCTTGTAAGGTGATACAGAGTTGCTGTTTGTTGCAGCGCAGTTTCACCTGGTACATTTTTATTTTGGNCAGTATATCTTATTCCTTTGTTGACAGAGAAAAACTCTGATATGGGAAATGTGATGATGCAGCTTAGAAAAATGGCTAATCACCCTCTCTTACATCGCCAGTATTACACCACTGACAAGCTCAGGAAAATGTCCAAGCTTATGCTCAAGGTAAGGTGATGAGTTTCAGCAGCAGACTCTAATTTCTCAGAATTTTTAATGCAACTTAAATGGATATTTATTGTCAGTCCTCTGGTCAAGAGCGTGTCTTTGCAAATCTTAATTCATTGTTGCTGCTTTTTATTTCTCTGCATCTATCCAGTGCTCTAACCAATCTCTGTATGTGTTTCAACACGCTGATTTTTAGATCAGTTGTTAGAATTGTGAGGATAGTTCTGCAATTGCAGTCAATCTCCTTTTCATTAGACCCTGATCCCTTAACACGTCTTTCCTCCACTCCAAAACTTAAAACCAAAATATTTACGGAAATACCTCAGGAGGGCCCTGAGTTTGTTAGTATTTGCTGAGCAGCAAGAAATGTAGGCTACACAGAAATAAGGTAGGGCATGTATAAGTCTTGAACTACTTGAGGATTTCTTCGTCCTGGGTCTGGGGTTAATGCCTGTGGAGTTTGGGGAAAATTGTTGCTCTTTTCTGAAGAGAATATGGACATGCAGGAGGTGTGCTCTAAGAAGGTTGCAGCTGGCCTTTTGAGTATCTGCAGGTTTGGTTTAAAAAATAAAAAATAAAAAGTCAGTCAGCGCTGGGGGGAAAGGGAAGAAGTCATCCATTGGTTTATGAAGGATTTTTGTCCCTTTTTTATTCCTGCTCATACCATCGTACTCTCCAGATGTGGCTTTTCTTTTCCTTTTTTCCAGGCATGACATCCCTCTACCCACCCTACATCTTGGGCTGGGCTTCCCATGTCTTCTACCATCTAACCAAGGATTGGATCTCCCTTTTAGGGAATGCTTCTTCAGGGGAAGAGATCTGATACAGGGGAAAAAGATCGTAGGGCTTGATGGGAACTAGGTAACGGCTGTGCAGGCTGAGCATATTCTTCTTAGCCTTTGGTAGTACGGATTTTTTAAAGCTAAATGGCGAAGCAACAGTCCTCTGCTGTAAACCTGGAATTGCAGACTTCATCTTGTGTTGCTTGCATGAGCTTTGATCTGGCATTTGTCTGTGTCTAGTTGTGCTGCTTTGCGTTTATTCTTTCAGAAATTTTGGATGTAGTTGTGTTTTGATTTTCTTGTCTGCTAGCAAGGTTGTGTGTTGCATTATTTCTTTGCATTTTTGCTAATAGGAACCCACACATCGCGACGCTGATCCCAACCTGATCTTTGAAGATATGACAGTAATGACAGATTTTGAACTGCATTTGCTTTGCGAGGAATATGCTCGTGTCAGTGACTTCATGTTAGACAAGGAACAAATTCTGGATTCTGGAAAGTTTAGAGTGCTGGAGCGCCTTCTGCTTGACCTGAAAGAGAAGGTTTGTACTACAAATGGCTGAAAGGTCCTTTGCTGTCCACGTAATGGCTGACTCTGAGCAACTTACCATCTGGGCACGAGTAGCTTCATATGCAACCCTGTCGCTTTTGTGTGGAGCATTACAGTGTGGTTTGATGGGTGTGCAGTGCACTGCTTTGAGGCTGTAGTCCCGCTTTTGCACTTGGCTTTATAGACAAGAAAGTTCATCAGTGGAAACAAGCTTTCCTGTTTCTCCAAGTGTTAGAATGCTCATCCTGAGTTGACATGGCAGTTAGTGTATGGAGGCATAGTATCACCTTCACAGCTCGTGAACTTTTTATCTGAATTGCTTTTGGCGTTGGGTAAGACTGTATTACACTGACTTCAGGCGTGGCTGTTTTAAGGTAAGCACAAGATGTCAGTGTGACATCTGGGTGACAGATTCCAACTGGCTTAATTTGCAAGTGAGCATTCTGAGTACCCTGAATGTACACAAGTGCGTGCTATGCATCTGTTCAATTGTTTAAAAAAAAAAAAAAAAGGAAGCTACTGCTCTGTGTGATATGGAAAATAGCTTAAATTTAACAGTTTTTAATGCAAGTTTTTTGTGGATCTATCATTTTTGCATTTAATTTGCGATTTTTAGATTGCTTAATTGACCCAAGTACACGGTGAAAACTTGTGGCTCTAACTAAAGGTGGATTAATGCAACAGAAATACTGTATGCGTTCTATTGAAAGTCAGTCCGGACCTTATGAATTGTAGCTTAGTTGTTTAGATTTTTAATGCAAGTAATACATTTGTCAAGTTCATCATCCATAATTAGTGTTCTAAAACTTGCGTTTTCCTTTGTTTCCAGGGTGACAGAGTTGTACTGTTTAGCCAGTTTACTATGATGCTGGATATCTTGGAAGTTCTCCTGAAACACTGGGATCATAGATACATTAGATTGGATGGAAAAACACAGATTTCAGAAAGGTAAGTGACTTCTTTGTTTGTTTCCCAAAGAGAATTGAAGAAATGGGTGTGCCACATGTAGGGAGGATGTGAATGAACACCATTTGTCTCCAATGTATAGAATTCTGTAGTTGCTGGGAGTTGACTCTAGTGGGGGTTTAATGTTGAATTTCAGATTGCCTTAATGAGGATGAGGCTGAAAGGTGAGTTCAGATGATCAGATGAGCACATCCAACTGGAAAACGTGCGTGTTCTGCAGTAAATGGTGTTTTCATTTGCTTGTGTGTCAGCATGGCATAATGGAAGCTCACCTGAAAAGGAAAAGACNATGAATTCTTCTTAGAGATGCTCTTTCCCTCTTTTCCCCAAAAAAAAAAACCTAGTTTGTGCTGCAATGTTACTTCGCACTTCAGCTGAAATCTCTGCTTTTCTTTCACCTGTCCCCTACAGATCTGTTTTGCATTCTTCAGTCCTCCTTGCCCTCATCCACTAGCTTGCTGTTGGTATTCTGTGACACTTGGAAAAATTTTGGATTATCATTACTTCTTTCTTTGCTATGAGTCTGCCACTCTCACGTTCCTCTGGTCACCCCTGAGAATTTTTGTACCTTTTGCCTTTGTACCTAATGATTCCAAGTTGCTTTGCGATGCCACTGGCCTGTTCTTCAACTGATCATAATCTTAATTTCTATATTCAACTCTGGAGCAAGAGCCTTGGTTTTGTTTTTTTTTCCCAAGGCCTCATCCATGTGTCTTGTGTTCCGTAGGATACATCTAATAGATGAGTTCAATACAGATATGGATATATTTGTGTTCCTCCTGTCAACCAAAGCTGGTGGCGTGGGAATCAATCTGACCTCAGCAAACGTTGTTATTCTTCATGACATTGACTGCAACCCATACAATGATAAACAAGCAGAAGATCGGTGCCATAGAGTGGGTCAGACAAGGTAAGACTTCTTAATTATAATGTTTGTTTTTCTTGGAGGCAAGCTCTGAGATGAGGACGAGATTTTGATTTAAAAATTCCATTTTAAGCAAAGTTTTACGTAAGCTCTGGATTGCATGGGAGCTCGGTAATTGCAACTGTCTTAAAATTAAATGTTGCAGGCAGAACGAACCTTAACTACGTCCTACTCTATGTTCCAGTTCTCTACGACTTAAATTTTTGGTGCCAAGAACTGATGTATTTGAAGGCGGGTCTGAAGCCTTTGGAACTGGTTGACAAAGCTGTTTGCTCTCTTTCAAAGCCTTCTGAGCTCTAAAATGCCACCCTGTCCTGAAGAGTGAATCATTCATCTGCTTTAGAGTCCTCGCTAAGAAATCAGTTGTCGTGAGCAATAGAATGTATTTAGTAGCTGGTATTTCAGCTGCAGCGTGGGATGGGGGGAGGTTCTGTCATTTCTATCATAAGTTTTTGTGACCGTACAGGCCCTTACTGTGGCTGAGTGTGTAGGAGGAAACAAGTTTTCTGTCAATACAGAGTACAGCTGGTCCAAAAAGGAAAACTAGTTAATCTAGTATTGCCTCTAGTATTTTTCCTCCTTGTTTTGAACCATTGCCAGCTGAGTGAAGGCATAGATCCTTTCCTTTTGCACTAAACAAAAGAAACTATAAAAATTTATTCACCCTACTTCGCACTTTTCAGAGAAGTCAAAGTCATAAAGCTGATCAGTAAAGGTACCATTGAAGAATCCATGCTCAAACTTAGCCAGCAGAAACTGAAGTTAGAACAAGACATGACTGCAATGGATATGGGTAAGTCTTATGCTCATAATGATGTCCACTTACATGAGTGAAGGAGATGTCTGCAAAATATTATTCCAAGAAACTGGGTTTGCGATGCAGATGAGAGAGTTTTGTTTCACGTTAAGCTAGAAAAATGTATTGTGCTGATTTACACTTCAGTTGGACAGGAAATGTCTCCTGCGTTTAACCCACAGACCAGTGCCAGATGCTTGCAAGTAGAGGGTTGTGTACAATTTTGGGATGCTAGACTTCCATCTGTTCATGTAAAATACTTACTGCTCTACTAATGCATTTTTTTTCTCTTTCAGGAGAAGAAGGGACCATTCCAGCAGATATAGCCACATTACTAAAAGCATCGTTAGGTCTCTAAAATGTAAAGGTATTGCAAAATTTTAGGAAGAAATGTAATGCCATACTCCAAGGACTCTTACGATATTGACACCCCCTAGTTTGATCAACTTTTGTAACTTTTTTTATAATTTCTTCGTTGTATTTTTCTGGGTATTGACAATTTGTAACACTGACAACATTCTTCTGATGCTTGGGAACATCAATAGCACAAATGTACCAACATCAGATGCCGAAAAAACATGATAATTTTACAGGACGTTTTTCAAAATGGAGACCTAAGTAGTAGTTGTTTTAACAGATCTGCTACTGTTCAAGTGTTGTTGGTATTTTAATAATTATTTATACCTCCAAATACATGGAAATAAACTTTCTGTTTCACTGGATTATGCGTGTAGATGTTTTTATTTGTGCCTTACTTGACAATGCCTAAGTCTGTTCCTGCTTGTTGTGGTTCATTTGACGTACTGTACTGGTTTTGTATCAATTTGTTCCAATAGGATTCCATAGATTAACAAAATGTTCTCATGATGTGGCTTTTTTTTTTGGAGGGAGTGGGGTGGGATGGGAATTGATAACCTTGCATGCTGTACATCAGAGTCAGCTTTCAAACTATCCAAAATGCTCTATTTGTCCTGGCTTGGCTTTATCCAGTAGTAGATGATTACTAATATTGCATTATATTTCAATCCATGTTGTGTTAGAACATGGGTTATAGCGGTGGAGTTGTCAAATGGAGTTCCCCATCCAGGTTGTGATTTTTCTGGTCAGTCTTTGGTTGTAGATACCAGGTCTGCGGTCTGCCAGTGAAGTGCCCTAATCGCCAAACTTACACCTTACTTTCTTTGAAGTTTCAGGATTCATTTTGGTGAAATTAAGAGCTTCAGTGGTATCAATGATGAAGGGTGCTTTTGAAGCTTGTCATCTGCTGGCAAGGACATGATTTGAGGAGGCAGGAGAGGAGGTTGTCTTTTTCCCTGGACAGAGGAAAAGCCTGGAACTTGGTCTTTCTCACTGTTAAGACTGGCTTCCCTCACGTTCCAAAAAGGAGCAAAGTATGGGGAAGTCCTTATTGCCCTCGTCCTCCGTTAAAGGCTCATCTGCTGTATGCTTTGTTAGGAGCACAGAAGGTGACCGATGCCACAGCAGTGGCACAGGCTGCCCGGGGGAGCTGTGGAGTTTCCCCCCTGAAAATCTTCAAAAGCTGCCTGGAGCCATGTTCTGGGTACCCTGCTCTGGGTGGCCCTGCTTGTCGGGTTGGACCAGATGGACCCAGAGGTCCCTGCCAACCTCAGCCTTTTTGTGATCTGTGTTTCTGGCTGGGGAAGATGTACAGGAGAAAAAAAGAAAATTGCACTGCTACATGAAGTCTATTGCTGAAGAAGAGAAGAGAGTGGAAGCTGAGGAATATAGGAAGGCCTACAACAAAGCATGCAAGAAAATGCAAGAACAAGTGGAGACTGCGTATCCAAACCTACCTGAGATTGGACCTTGCTTCCATTTCTGCTAATACCTGTTCAGTCGCTGAGCTGCTTGGTGGTTGGGTTGATGTCACTTTTACAGCTCAATGACATGGTACTTGGGCTGGGGGCAGAAGGTGTAAGGGGAAGCAGTTTCCCAGCATTGTCTGCGTTCAGCCCAGAGGATTACCAAAGTCTGTTGTGGTGTATCCACACGCAGTGGAATCCTCTTTCAGGCACCTGTCTCCCCTTGAGTTCGGGTGAGCTGCTTGCTTCTACAGCCATCCATGTCGCCAGCAGTTCCACGTACCTGTTTTCCCCATTGCTGGAAAATCATTTGTTGCGTTCTCAACTTGGTTTTCACCTTTTTTACTGCTTATTGTTTTTACTGGAAGAGATGCTGAGCAATTGAATGTTTCTGCAGCTGGTATGCTTACGGAGAACCAGTGCTGGTGTGGGTGGAGGAGTAGTGCTGGTGTGGGCACCCAATAAGATGGACAGCTCGGCTTTTTGTAATGGCATAGCAGGGAGTGCAAGAGGCCAAAGACAGTGTTTGAGAAGCATGAGATCTGTTGACAGTGGGTAGTTTTCCTTTGTGTTCCCTCCCAACTTCTTTAACCTGTTTAAACACTTCTTTAACCTGTTTTCCTCCAGAAAGTCAACAATAAACACAAAACATTGAGATTATATCTGTCCAATCAAATTTATTCATTTCTTCTCCCTCCGAGAACCCCCAGAGCATTCATTGTGTTGATCAAACACTTCAGCAGGAGCGAAGGGAACGCGGTTGGAACTACACCTTTCCCCAGGCTCTGCTCTACTAAATCAGCTTCTTAGATGCTCCCTCAAAGATGGGTAGAGGTGGTAGATTCGGATTAGGTACTGCATACCCATCTGCAATTAATTAAAATGCTTGTAGAATTAATAACTTAAGACATTCGTCGTGTTGAAAAATGAAACATGCATTTGTTTTTCCACTGAACAGCTCATCTATATTATTGTCTTCGGTCTTTTCTGGATCCAGGCCGCGATAGCGGGCAGCGCTTGCACTCTGTCCCGGAGAGCCAGAAGCCTGGGGTAGTTGTCTACCAGGTCAGGCTTATAGGACAGGAGTGTTGTGCTGCACACGTCCCAGTAGAAATCGGCCCAGGTAACCTGGTGGAAAGGGGGAAAAAGAAGTAAATTTTAATTGGCGATCTCAAAAGTTGGGACTGCAGCTATTCTGTGCAAACTGCAAAGAAACCTGGAAAAATGCAGCATGAATTGATCTGTTTTGTGCCAAGTTTTTTTTTTTTTTTNNTTTTTTTTTTTTTTTTTTTTTTTTTTTTTTTTAAGGGTGCAGAGACAGTAGCTAACTTGTTTAAATACTGGCTTATAAATTGAGCAGTGGCTGAGCAGATTTCTAAACTCATGTCTCCATTAACTGCTACGAAGGCATTTATAATGTGTCAACATCTACAGTGTGTAAGGAAATGCAGATCTATCCTGCTTTGCCTTCCTTTTCCAGTGGTATGAACAGCATTCACTTTACAATGGAGCAACAAGCTGTGTAATGGTAAAAACAACTTAATAAAATCGGTGACTGCTTCTTAAGAGATTTCATGGGATGGCCTAAAATCCCGTATATTTAACAGCGGTCAACAGTTGAATTTTACTGGCAGCATGACTGGAATGGCAGGAATAAAAATTGTACTTACGGATTTCCCTACCAGCCATTCGTTATCCCCTAGGAAAGCATCCAGATTTTTCAGTAACACGGGGGCCTTGTTGGTGAGGATGTCATTAAATGCTTTTTCCTGGGGGAGGAACAAAACACACCAACAGGTAAGCGCGGCAGTCTGCAGAACTGAACTCTCGGGGGTTTCTTAGGAAGAAAGGTGGACAGAGAAAACTGGAAGGGGTGGCAGTGCAGTCATTTGGTCTGACACAAATTTGAGAGTATTTCCATTTCTCTTTGGAGGAAGGAATGCTTTAACATCCAAGTAAGAATCATTAAAGCAGACGTGATGGTTACTTAAGGAAGGAAATGGGGAGGCAGCTGTACTCACACTTGAGCACCTGCCAATGGGCACTGTGCAGTTTAGGCAAGACCAAATAATTACCCCTGAAGTGTGTTAGCTGCCTGAAACACCCAGCCCTGGCCTCATGTGGCAAGCCAAATGCTCCCTCAATGCTGCATGAATCCTATAAGCCCCCTCTTTTGTGCTGTCGCCCGAATCTTTGTCAGTTATTTTTTCTTGCCAGCCCTTCCCATGTGAGGCATGAGGCAGGATTCTGAGCTTTTGCTGGATTTATCTTTGGTCATTTATGTTAGCAAGTTATTCTCGATTTTTGTCTACACACCAGTGAGATTTGAGGTGCCAAGTGCTGCCCCAAAAAATGTTGGCTGGAATACAACCGCTCTTTCTGCAGACTGCATTGAGGAGTTGTCATCTTTTCCTGCTGTCTGTTAAGAGCTCAATAACAGAGTGCTGTGTCTTTGCAATCCAGAAATGTCATACATGTACCCTGTGCTGCAGCACTTGTTTTTTTTGTTGTTGTTGTTGTTTTTTCCCCAAAAAGTATCACTACCCTCTGCAGAATGTACAAAATAAAGTCTCATTGGCTCACAAGTCTCCAGCAGTCTGCACTTCTTCCACAAGGTGGTGGCAGTGGACCCAGGGAGCACCGATAGCAGTGCCAGAAGCAAGTTTCTTTGGCCCCAGAACATCCCCTGGCAGCATACGTGCACACAGGCACACACGAGTTGCCTGTCGACTCTGCTCCGTTTCATGTTTAGCTGTGGAGGTGTGATCCGGGCCCTTGTTTTGGAGATGTGCTGAGGGACAGGCTGTGGCTGGTGATGAAAGAGCTGGAACAGCAGCTCTGTCGTGCTCTTCTGCACTGCCACTGTGCCTGTTTCTAAATGTTTAAAAACTGTGAGTCAACCTTCCCTTGCCAAACGGGGAAATTAGGAAACTCCTCCAATAAGTCACTAGGGGGCAATGGGATCAGTGTTTCCGAGTACTAAAATTTCCAAAATGCAGATTTTCCCCTACAAGGTTTCAGAGCACTTGTGCATAATTCCATTGATTTTCATTAATCTGTCAACATTTTGTCCTGCGTGGTTGCTGTAGTACAGTGTCCCAGTCAGTCCGCAATGTCTGGGTAAATGGAAGGTGGCTGCACTGGTTAGACATGCTGTAACACCGCAGCTTTCCTAAAAGGGTCAGGTCATCTGCTGAGGTCAGAGCAGTGTGGAACCCCTGCAATGCTGGCATTAACTCATCCACCACCCTGTCCCCTGAGCAACAAAGCTGTAGGCTTGCATTTGGGGTTGCGATGAGTGAGTATGCGGAGAAAGGCAGATGCCAAAAACCCCAAGTGCTGTAGGACTGGCCTGTGACTGTGTGTTGAAGTATCCATGGCCATGTATTACCATGGACATTGCAAGGGAGCAGAAGACCTTGGCTTGGTTAGCCTGGAGGAAGAATGACAGAGGTCCTCCAGCTTGGCGTGAGGGCAGATGTTGGACCTGGGGGTTGGCATGGGGCTGGTTCTGCAGAGGAGATGCTCAGGTACGTGTTTGTGGCTGATGGGGTGTCTTTGTTTAACTTGGTGATTGTCTTACTTTCACAGCCTGGTCTTTCTCTGCCCAAGGGAACAGAATCATGAAATCGTCGATGGTGCTCACGATGGCATCAGCCAGCGCCTGCTCCACGGGAGTTTTGCCTGCCAGACCTGTGAGAAGCATCAGGGAAGTTAGGGACACATCAGCAGGAACGTTTGCAGCTCCAGAGGCAAGCTCTGTGAGTATTTCCTTAAAAATACATGCTGTGCAGGGCCTTTTGGTGCTTACAAGGTGCATCTGAATCCCTCGCATCCTGGTCCAATCTCATCTACCTTTGCTTTTCCCCTCCAGCCTCATATATAGCTACCTGTGGTGTGTGCTGGTCTTTCTATCGCCTGAGTCCACAGCCTGCCTGCTGTTTCTTAATGCTTCTTCTTGCTTTCCACCAGCCCAGCAGGGCCTATACTTGCTCTTCTATTACCTTCCCCCATTCCATCTTTTAACATCCCATTGGGGTCTCTCATCTTGGTCAACACAACTTCCAGCAGTGCTTCTGTGAACGTCTGCTCCGCTTTCCTTCTCTCCTGCCCATTCAGCCCCATTTAAACATTCTTATGACATGCTGTTGACTTATGATTACTTTGTCAAGTTTGCAAATCTGCATTCCTCCCCTGTTGCCCTTTGGCTTGCTGTGGTCTTCTCAAAATTACTTTTTTCCCTTAGTCTCATTTCACAGACCGCAGTGTTCAGGTGCTTGCTTCTGTCTAGGGTCAGGCCATCCTTTTCTTCCTCTCTCTGTTCTTTGAGACTCTCATAAACCATATGCCCTTTTCCAGCTGCGCTGACACATGAGCAGCATGGTTTGAATTTGCCAGGATTTGCAGGAAGGAAACTCCCTTTACAGTCTGATGGGAAAAGCCACTGGAGAATGTTCAAGTGAGAATTTCTGACCGTAAAAGGAGCACCGCTCCCAAGCAGCCTCCCAGCAGGAGACGGGCAGGGAGATGGTGTGGGCGGAAGGAGGAATTTCTCATAGTTTTTCTCTGCCTTGTCTTATCACATGGATGCTTGTCATCCTCTTCCCTTGCAAGTAGTAGATTGTATCAGGGATAGAGGAAGTTGGCAGTATTGCTAGACATGTGAAAATAGGTTGTGATCGTGCCTTGAGGGATGATGCTGTGGGCTTCTGTCTGTTTCTTAATCTAGAAAATGTGGGATATTTTGGAAGCACCTAAAAAGGCAGGCTATGTCTTTCTGCTCAGGACATTAAAAAGTAAGACAACATTTGCTTCCCAGCCTGCCTTCACTTTGCTGCCACGCAGCACACCACCAACACGTGTGCCTTCAAGCAGGCTCGTTTTGCACTTGGGCCTGAATGACAGCTGCTGACCTAAAGCAAGCCCTGACTACTCTCTTTGATTGCTTGCGTTACTGGAGAGTCTTGTATCACTTGATCTAGCCCTCTGAGTGCCTCCATACCATGTAGCATTCAAAGACAAGTGAAGTCACCCTCAGATCTAATATCTCTGCCTGCACAGAACTGCTGCCTAAATCTGCCTCAGAGTGCTCTGTCTGTGGGCTGTAAAAATCTCCTCACCCCGGTGTTTTCCGGTTCTCGTGACAGCTCAGAGCTTAGCTACATGGAAAACTGCCCTGACAGCCATCAGGAGTCACAGGTACATGCTTTCTGCCATGCAGAGACAGGAGGGTAAAGTTCAATGGCTGGTGAAGTCAGACCAAAACCCAGGTACTATATGCAGAGGGAAACTGGGCTGGATGTAATGGGATTATTTGTGAGTTTTCCTGTAAACAAACATGCTTAAAGTGCAAATATGAAGCTCTGCTAAGCGACTTCAGCTCTGAACATCATAGCACTTCAAGCTGCACACTGTCACTTCGATCCTTATTTTTTTTTTTGTTTTTTTGTTTTTTATTCTCTACGTGAATTTGAGTGGCTCTAAATCTTGTCCTGCAGCTCCAGTGCCCTGCAGAAATCTTTCTGCTTGGCTGACCTTGTCAAGCTGTTTGTTTGTTTCTGGTTTTGCTGGGGTTGGGTGTATTTTTTTTCCCAGAGCATTAAAGATGGGTGCAGAACAGAGCAAGAAAGTTGTCCAATGTGTTACCTGATTCTCTGGCAAGGTATCTCGCGATAGCCAGGCTCTGGTGAATGATCACTCCATCTACTTCCAGAATGGGGACTAGGCCGAATGGGATAGCTTGAAGGGAAGAAAAACACAAAGTGAAATGAAATGAAATTACAGTCCTTAGTAGAGGGAGTCTGTTGCAGCTTTGCCACTCTTGGAGGGAAATCTTATGATGCTTAAGTCTCACAGTATTTCTGTAGGGAAATGCTAATAGGCATGGGCTAAAAAGAAAAGTAAGGTTAAGGAGTGACCGCTTCACACTGCAAGAAGGCAGCAGTAGTGCAGAAACCAAGCATTGCATTTCCTATTTCCTAGCCTTGTGCTTTGAAGCCTGGATGTGCACATAGTTATCCTGAATTCTTTATGGTGGGACGCTTTTCAGCAGAAGCTTATTTTTGCTTTTCTTCACTGCTTTCTCCTCCCCAAGAGAGTGACTGTCCAGGCCAGGCAAAGGTTTTGTAGTGCAGGATCCAGGTATGAGTTTGGGCCAAGACTACAAAGTTGCCATATTTTCTTGCTGTTGTTTTAAATTCAGCAGCAGAGGAGTATCTGTATTGCAGAACTTGCAATGAGAAGTTTCACTTTTTGTAAATGAGATGCATGCCCATCTTAAGACCAGCTTGCAATATAAAATAATGGTAATGGAAAAGTGAAAATGTGGGTTTTTGGAAAGATGCAAGGTGGTTTCAAGTACAGGAGAACAGTTCTTGTGGGGCTGCTGGATTGCCACTGCTATTCCATGAGTTTTTGTTCTTAAATGAGCCTACAAAACAAAAAAGTCTGCGTAACTAGATTTTCTTTTAAAAGCAGTTTGAGTTGTCTTTGTGAGTATGTTCTTCCTTCAGCTTAATGATGATTTTAGATAGGTATGGCTTGAGTTGCGCTCCTTGTTAACATCAGCTGTGGAAAACAGAGGAGTCTGTGTGTCAGTTCAGCTAACTCAGTGTGTGTAGCGATTTAATGAAATTTCTGTTCCTTCTGCAGGTGGCTAAGCTCAGCCCCCCATGAGACATACAGCTGCTTTCCACGAACGTTACTGACTTCTCTGCTTTTCCTACTCCTATACTCCCACTGCTAAGACAGCGCACCCCAGATTTTGATTTGCATGGGATCTCGTGGTGAGTAATTTGGAACACTCTTTTTCCTAAAGCAGATGAGCAATGAAAGGAGAAAAATTTTGAAACCTGATGCGCTTGTCACCTGTTTATCAAAATAATAACTAGGTCACCAAACGGATCTGTGTTTTAGAGTGCAGTATGTGAATCGTGTTAGGTACGAGACCTTTAATGTCAAATCTGTATCTGCAGAGTGAATTTGGCAGCTCCAAAAACCATCCAGGACTCCTGTGTGCATTTTTTATGCATCTGAGCACAGTACCTTTCTTTCCCTGAGTTCAGCATACTGTGAGGCCAGGATAAATGTCGATGCTGATGACTAGCAGAAGCAAGAGAGCTCAGAGAGAATTGACTGTTTTTACCCCTGGGGAGAAAGCATGCGGTGCTGGTTGTTCTTGAAACAATAGTGGCCTCGGTGCGTAGAAGATCTCATGTTTATTATCCAGAGAGCAGCAAGGTCTTGACACATCCCAATATTGCTTCAGTGAGAATCTGGAGAGGAAAAGAGCATCCTTGAATGCTAAACTGACAAGCTCTCTGGCTGTGAGAATGAGAAAAGCCTCGGCTCTGCCATGGAGTAATGGTGCAGGGTGCCCTGGGCACCGGGGTGTCTGCGGCTGTGGAACCATCCAATGTATTTGCTCACGCTGGGTAGCAGCACAGCTTTCAAACATCCCAGACGAATAAAGCACCACATTGCAGAGCTTGACAAGAGGGTAACAGCTGAAGTGTAGCTCGGAAGCAATGAACGTTGCTCTGAAGGAGTTAACTGGCTGCCTTCAGAGGCCCCAGGAAGAGTGCACTGGTGTGGCGCGGCTTTGGCCAGGGCAACGTGACTAAGCCAGCCGCTTTAGCAATAACTGCCAAAACACAGCGATGACAGTTCAGGCTGGGAAACTGAAATTGCTTAATCCAGAAACCGAACAGACTATTTTCTAATGAGTTTACACATGGAGGGGAAGGCGGGAAGGCTAACAGCTGCAGCTTGACTGACATTTTGCTCTGATGCTTGTTGGGAGGAAAATAAAAGCCAGCTTGTTTGTTTGTTTGCTTGTTGAGAAGGCCTTGGTGATAGCAGAAGGAGGGAGGCATCTTTCTGGCAGCTGGGGAAGATGGGTGCGGGTGCAAAAGGCAGCTGGGAGGCGGTGTGGTAGTCATCTCCCATGTCTTGTTTCTCAGGGATGTGCCGATGTCGGGATTCT
>VXAV01006407.1:174581-206443 GCA_013399715.1 Alectura lathami | reverse complement strand
TTTTTTCGGGGATTGTCGTGTGGCGGTTTTTTTTTTTTTTTTTTTTTTTTTTTTCTGGTGGCCCACAGAGTTCTAGGAAAGGGCTGAAAACATTATTAATGCCTAGAAACTGCTTTCTTCTCAGTGTGTGATTCATGATGTATAAAATTAATAGATCAGAGTGGGTTTTATTGCACATTATCCCATGAGTCTAAAAGGTGAAACAGGAATTGTTAGTTTTGGTTTTATAATGGGGCTTGATTTTTTTTTTTTTTTTTGCTATCCTTACAAAGCAATTAAGTCTTTAAAGCGTAACAGATGGTAAATGGAATATATTCTTTCCTTTCATCTTCAAAATGTGATCTGATGATTTGTCTTTCTTATAAACAACAGGAAGTCTTTATCATTTGAATGTAGACTTAGATATTTTTCTGGATGGTACAATGGACCATACACTGACTTTCTCACACTGATTGCTTGTTGAGTGTTGACTTACTGAGCTGTCAATGAGTGCAGCTTCTGAGGGGTTTGTAGAATCATAGAATTACTTGAGCCGGAAGGGACCTTAAGAGGTCATCTAGTCCAACTCTCCTGCAATGAATAGGGACACCTAGAGCTCATTGCAAAAATCTATCATTTCCTCAAAAGTCTTTGGCTGCAGGGCGGGCTGTTCTTGCACACACAAAAGTATGGCAGATATCCAACCTGCTTTGCAGCTGAAGGAAATAACAAAGAACAGTCAGAGCAGAAAATATTTATAATGCATTTTTTCCACATTGGAGGAGGGGCTGTGGTGGCTTATGGAGCTGGATTTTCAAGCTGGAAAACATTTTTGGAGAAACTTCTTGCTTTTGAAGCATTAGTATCCAAAATTCCTGTAGGAAAATCCAAGTTTTTACTACCATGCAGTGAAATGTCTTCTTGCTCTTCCGTTAACTTCAAGGAAGAACTCCTGTATTGATTCACAGCATCGGCAGGAGATGGCCTGTACATCTGAGTTTGAATGCTGTGGGCTGGAATATGTTCTTTGTGAGAACTGGAGTTTTCCTTCTAGGAGCGGAGAAGAGGGGTTTACATAGTACAGTTCATGGTTAGGAAGGATGCAAGGAGTCTTCCCACTGGATGGCCACAGTTTGACTGGTGACAGTCATGAAGGAACAGTTTAAAAAAAAAATAGAATTGAAGGATACGCATGTCACTTGGCTAGTTTTTCTTCAAACTTGATCAATGAGGGGGCTGCTTACGTCAGTTTATACCCTTGGGCATCCGTATGCATGTTCTTTCCATGTTTGTCTAGACAGCATTGCCTTGCAAAATTTCCATCTCTCACTTGAGCAAATTCATTTTAAGAAGGAAAACTAAAAATGTCTGCTGCCGTCATCATGGAAACAGCGTCATTTCTCAGGCATGCACAAATTATGTGGCCTTTCTCCTTTAGCATCCTCTTGTTTTTTTGCTTATCTAACGCAGAAGGCACTGTGAATAGTTGTGTTGATTTACAGATTACTCACTGAAAAAATGGAACAAGGTTCTTTTTGAAAAAAAGCATGCTGCCTGGATAACTAAATCTGTGGTTGTCTTTAAATTGAACTTGCGTGTGCAAATATTTAGCTTTCCTATCATCCTGGTTATTCATTGATTTTAGTATTGCATGCTACAGTGAAATCTGCAGAGAGTCCACACTCAAGAAAACTTTGACCTTGCTGAGTGCAAGTCATCAGGTTGATCTGCCTTCTCCTTTCTCATTTTGGGAAGGACTCACTGAAGTGTCTGCGCAGTGTTTAAGAGTTGGATGAATTTCTTTTTATATATACTTCAGTTCTGGATGTCTGCTGTGACTGAAACCATGACATTTGTGGTCTCGGCTGGATGCTAAGCAGGGAAGATGAAGCCTGAAGTATGTTAAAAGCAAGCATGTCCATATGAATTGCCTCCATCCCATAAAGTCCCCCAAAAACTGTGGCACTGGGGATGCCCATAGGTTCTGACTAAAGCGTTCAGACATTCTTCTTGACCAAGAGCTCCTTGCTCAGCCTCCTGGGCACAGCCCGGTGGATAGAACCCATGTGGACCTGTTTCTCTATCAAGGACATGGAGGGGAAATGCAGCCTGGCGCTGAACACAGATTTGTCCAAGCCTGGTAGTGATGCTTTCACTGTGGTGCTTCCCACGCTCATGAGGAGCCCCTAGAAAGATAAGATTTTCTGATTTTGTCCTTCCTTTAATTCTTTGCTCCTTTACTTCTTCATTATTCTCTTCATCACCATCTCTGTTTTTTCCTCCCCACACTCACCCAGCTCACCTCAGCTTTGCTCCCAGATATTGAGGTCAGGTCTCCATATTTCCTGTGAGTAATGCTCCTGGTCTGACTTGTTTCTCCCCGTGCCTCCTCCTGCCTGTACTGAAGTTGTCCATAGCCTTCGTGCTAAGCAGCCTGTATTTAAGCGGTTGGGTGTTCCTCCAAACCTGAGTAATGTTGGACTCAGGCAGCTGAGACGGGTGTCACAGTAAGGCAATGAGATTGGTCAAAGATGGGAGAAAAATTATGTCACAGCTATTCTTACTGCAGTGTCTTTGTCAAAACAAGTTCTTCTGTGTCTTGAAAACTGTCCATTACTGCTATTCCTTTCCATTAATATTTAAATGGGATAACGAGAAACACGTAGATCAGATATTTTGAGTCTCCCAGTGGAACTGATTGGAGCTGGAGGCATGTAGCATCCATATCTTCCAGAAATGTACGACCAGGATGGTGCTCTACTCCAACCTCGGTCCAGCTTTAGCACTGTTGCTGTTAAAACTGGGATCGAGCTATAATTATGTATCTATAGCGATCTTTGAGTAAACGATAGGGCTTAGCAGTGGCTTCCAAAGAAAATCTATGTAGCAGCAAGTCATTCAGGAACCAGGACAGGTTCTCCCTCAATAAATTTTGATCTGCTGTCAAGTAGATTTACCCATTGGAATTATTTTCAGTACAATGATTAGTCTGTTGAGTTTCCTGAGGACCTTTCAGAGCTATTCCACCCCCTGAACAATTTATGGGATGTTTACAGCTATCGGCGCAATTAAAGCATCGTTTGCTATGACTATAAAGTCTGCGTAATTGCCATTGCATCAAATTCCTTGAGTAAGGCCCAGAACAGTGGCTGCTGCTGCACGCTAGCCTCACGTCTCAAGGGGATGCTAACTTCGTGCCTCGCTGCAGTAGATCCTCTGCTACATCATGCCTTGTGTCAGTGCAATGACACTTCCTTTTATGAGGAGCCTGTTACGTGATACAATAGATCTTGGAGCTCCCATTCCATGATAGTGTATAGATCTCGAATTAACTACAGTTTAAATGTGGCTTGTTCCAGTCAATCTGCTCAAAAGGAAACCAAAAGTGAGCTGATTTATTTTGGCAATGACTTCATGTAGAATGAAGGGTTATGTAGAGTTGCTTTTGATTGAAATTGATTGAGGATTTGATTGAGATTGATATTCAATTTGGTTTTAAAATTCAATTCTAAAGCTAATCAACACTAACACTTACATACTAGTTTCTTCAACTTGTTCATATTCAAAATACATTTTTTTTCCTGAAATCAGCACTTGGAAAATTTACCTCAGATTATTTGATTGGCAACAGAAGAAAGAAATGCTGAGACAAAGAAAATGTCGTTTTAGATTATACATGCCAAATGACACATATTTTTAACTTTATTTTGTAGGGGAGAAGGAATATTTTATAAACTCCCACCTCCTGGGTGTAAACAAAATCAAGAGAGACAGTATTTCTAGGAGCAAGGACTTACTTGTTTGCCTCAAGAATTTAAAGGATCAGCTTGCTGGGGAAGCCACTTGAAAATGCCAAAACAAACAAAAATCATCACACTCTTGTGTCCAGTCCAAAATACGACTTGCAGCAGCTGCAAGTCTTGCTTTCATAAATGACATTTTGCACATTAATCTCACTGCAGCCTTTTTCTGTCTTTATTTCGTATTTACAGGAAGAGTAAGAAATAACAAAGTCCCTCATTCAGAACAGTGGCAGTATTTTCTGTTTTATATGAGATGCTTTTTCAGGTGGCCATCCTCTCTGCAATCTGCTCCTCCATGGAGGGAACTGAGGCACGTTTTGAAAACTCAGGATAACAGAGAATGCACGTGGCTTACGTAGTATTGTTGCAGAGTTAAGGTACGCAATCCCTCTGCAGTCATGCTGAGAAGAAATCATTCATTGTGCTGAGTCATGCCACGTGAAGGCAGTGGTGGTGCACCTGGCAGCAGGTCGGGGCAGTGACCCTTGATCTCGTATGGTTCGAGGCTGTTTAACCCAAAGCCCTGTTGCTAACCTTTATCTAAAGTTTTGCTTAATGATTTGCCTGTGTCGGATGAATTTGTCTGGAAATAGTGTGAGTTAGTATGAGCTGTAATAATGTTGCTTCACAAAGGAGGAAGAGAACGTGATAGTCATCAGCTCCTTGATCTTAAGGCAATACCCTTAGCCGTGTTAATTTGTTTTGCACACAGAACAAGATATCTTAACTCTTGTATTAGTTGGTGAACTTCTTAACTTGAAAAGTGTTAGCATTGCAGGCAGCACTGGTGGCAAAGGCCACCATTACATGGGTGCTTGAGACAGCCTTCCCGAGGGAGTGCAGTATCCAGGTATGAGATGTAATAGCACTTTCCAACATGCAGCCAACTGTTTATTGACATTCGCTAAAGCAGCAGCAAGGCGTATGGTTTAGGATTTCTAAGGTGCCTCTGCTCCCAGTGTTGTGATTATAGCAGTGCTGCAGCTGGGCGTAGACTAGTGAATGGTGTATATGTAAAGCTTCGCAGGGAGATTCATGCTGTGAACGCTGAAAAACTGCACGGGATGAATTCTCCTTCATTAATCCTTGTGCTGGCTTGGACTCAGGGTTTGTCATCAATATTCAGTGAGATGCAACACCTTGACCCTGGCTGATAGACCTGCTGCTTGAGTAGTTTTTCCTGAGATATGAGTGCCTCTATAGCCTTTAAGTCACTATTTTTGCTTTATCTTTATAACCTCTCTTACTTAAACTTTAGGATTTGATATGCTGACTTTTCAGGTTGCTAATATTCTCTGAATTTTGTTTCAGGACATAATTTGATGTGTGCATCAGAATGTGCATAGCTAAATTCGAACAAGGCCTATGCAGATATTTTTTCAATTCACCTGAATTCTCATAATTTGCCTTTAGCCTCTGCCCCACTTCCCTGACTGGAGAGGTAAACAGGCTGTACCAGACATTCAGCAGGCTTTGAGCTCGTACAGAGAAAAGGTTTCCAAAGTCAATCACCTCTATCTGAAAATGACCTCTTTCCACTGTTTTGCTCACATGCCTCTCTGTGTGTTATTAGTCAATGTTTTCTAGCCTGGAGTGTCCCACACTTGGCTTCAACTGCTATTGGGAAAGCAGCAGTGCTTGCACATTTGCCATTCCAGTCACCGAGTACATTTTGAGAGAGAGCCAAATCTAACTGCACCCTACAAGGATTTGGTAGCCCACTGACTGAGCTTATTGACTGGTGCGAAAACCTCCTAAGAAGCATTGCTCAGTTAAAGGGAATCATGTTGCCCATTAGTTGTACATTTTCCCCAAATTTAAGGTGTTGTTCTTTCTTCTGGATATTAAAAGTTTAATAGCCTGTGTACAAACCCTGGGCCAAATCCATGAAATGAAGTCATAAATATCTCTGATTTCATCTCCACAGTCTCCTAGCTCGAGATCAGCCTCATCTGAGTTGAGGTTAGTACAATGAGCAGAAATAACACAGAGGTTTGAAAGCTCAAAGGAGGGTTTTTTTAACTGAAAANNAAAAACATGAAACAGAGCATTGTCCGCTGCAGCATACTCTCAGGAGTTTTGGTCGGGACTGTGTTGTCCTTGGGAACAATGATACTGTAGCACCTCTTTTGATCTTTTTTATTCCCCTCCTCATTAAATCATTTGATTTCTTTCATTTTCCCTCATCACCTTCCCTCTTTGCAGACCTTTCTTGTTGCAAAGGACCGTCCTTCTTGGCAGTTCTTCTCTAACAAGACTTCACCCCAACTAGGGTGAAGGCTGCAGAGAGGTCTTTGAGACCAAATCCTCTGAAGTACCCAGGAAGATGAGCACACACTTGGTCAGCTTTAGGCAGGCAAAAGCTGAACTGAATTGGTTAGGAGTAAAAGCCCATCTGGATGACAGCAGGCGAGTCATTTTAGATTGCTTCAAGACGTGGGTCTGGACTTCTGCGGGAGCTTCAGGAATGCTATTTTGGCCATCCTGTATCTAGGCAATAAAATTCCCATACCCTTCATTAAAGCCAGGAATCAAATGGGCTTCTGGTCAAGAAACACACAGGTACCTCCTGGATTGCTTTGCATTTTGACGTCATTTCTAGTGGAGATTTGGATATAAGAGTCTGCACTACTTACTTGGTTTAATTTTGGGCCAGTCTGCTACTTCCAGCCTGTGGTCCTCATACTTTGTTCCTGAATATGCAAACAGGTAGCGGCAGATTTCCGCTCTTCCTCGCAGATTGAAGTATGTCAGCTTGTAGTGGGGCATGCTGGATCCTTGAAAGGGAAGACACCAGGTTACTTCAAACATGAGTAACTGAGCTCCCTGTTAGCAAAGCGCAACCTATGCTGCTTGTGAAATGTGCTTGCAAAGGATGTATTACGCTAAGCCATGACGTGTCGCACATGGCAGTCATTGCATTAGTCACTGTGTTCTGCGTTTGTCAGCCGCAATATTCAGACACGGGCAACTGCAGTTCAGCCTGCAGTTGTTCCTTAGATATCTCCACAAAGATGGCTTCATTAACAACTCTCAGCCTACACCTCTGTTGTTAGTCCAAGTTCAGGCCATTTCTATCAAGTGTTGTTCAGAGCGCACATTTAAAGCCATATACTGTAACAGAAATTAGCTGCTTTCTTGAGCAGTAACTTTGTTCAAGCTTGCCCTCCTCAGCCTCTACTGCTTATGAAGATCTTCATCCAAGACAAAATCAAGAGAATTGGCCAAGTGTTGAAATCTGGCTCACGAACTATTATTACCCTAGTTGCATAGGCAACAGAACTGAGGTATATGAGTAACAAAATTTGTTATGACATCTAGTCTACACTGTTGTTCTGAGAAAACCAGCATTAAACTCTCGCAAGCCCTTGGACAGAAACCAAAAGAAAACTTGAAAAGGCTTCATTAGGCTTTCAAGTCAATTTCTTCCTTCAGTGCTAGTTTGGGGTCATGTTGCAGGAAGGCTCCGTTTGTTTCTCGGTGTAACAGGCACCAGTAGAAAATAGTCATCAGCCGCATTGTGCAACATGGATGTGCAGGAAAAGTGAGCAGGCAAGGCCCCTTTAAATGAAAAATAAGCTTTTAAACTCTGTACATGTGGCACTTCAACAGGAGGCTCAGCTGGGATTTCAATGGACTCGCTAAAAGAAACTAAAACAACCACCCACCTGTTTCCCTAACTCAAAGCTGTCTCACTGAGAATGTTTCAGCCTTAAAGCAGAGCCTGCATGTTGTTTATCATCCTTTATATATACATCAGGCTCAGAGTGTTATTAATAAAGCATGCAACATAGATAATTTTCATTGCACCAGTACAGAAAGGGAACTCTTTTTAGTGAGTAAGCCCTACTAAGCGGCCTTGGAAGAGAAACAACCTTCTATTTAGTCATCTTGCCTTGGAAAACATATGCCTGAGGGCAGATGTATCGTAAGATTTCACTTGAGAGAGAGAAGATCTTTGTTCAGGAACATGGGAAATCTTGCATCTCGTTCATGGTAAAGTGAACAAACTGCATTTGCCACCTCCTCCTCAGAAGTAATACCATCTACTTTCTATACTAATAGTAGTGAAGGAAAAAAAAAAACAATCACAGCAGATGAGCACAGTGGAAACTGTTTAATTTCCCATGAAAGACGCAGGTTCCCCTACAGCAGACAGCAGCAGGGTCAGAAGAGATCATCAGTCAAGGGAAATGCTTTAATGCTGCCAGCTGGGTTAGGAAGCAGTTGCAGCCACTGAGTGCTGCCGGAGGAGATATTTAGGAGTGCTTCAAAACAAAGGCACTGCTGCCATTGAGTCTGAAGTCAGTGAAGTGTTTTTTTTGCATTGCGTAAAAGAGGGAAGCTGTGGGCAAAATGTGTTACAATGGCATGTGATTAGTTTTCTAGATGTGTTATTTACCAGAAAATACATCTACTGTTTGGCAAACAGAGCTTGCAGATTACAAGCTGGCTATTTTTTTTCTCTGAAGAGAAAATTTTTGACAATTCTGAAGTTTTCAAGAACACTGTGGGTAAGTGGTGGAATTTTGCTACGGTATTTTCAATCTTTGTGCCAGATTTATTACAGGGAATGACCTTGAAAACAAAAACACTCTGAACCTCTGGTGCATGATGAGTTTGGATTATATGTCTATGAAGTGAGTGTAAGAAAGAGGAAGAAATTAGAGAGGTCTTTTTTTAAAAAAAAAAAAAAAAATCTTTCTGCTTTAGATTTTTTGTAGTCATTTGAGAGGGAATAACAGAATTTTTAATAACGCATTTGTTCTCTGAGGTCCAAATTAGGCACGGGAGAAGAAAAAGGGAGAGGGCAGAGGTAGCCAAACCAAAAAACCCTTGCTTATTACATTCCAGTTATTTGGAAAGGCAGGAGAACTGTACCAATTCAGTCTGCGTTTGCAGGGGATATGACCTTTAGCATGCCAAGCCCACGCACGCAGCAGGCTGCCTTGGCTCTCTAGGGGCATCCACTAACCTCTTTTCCTAACCAGCAAAGGCAGGTCCAGTGCCATGCTCTTCAGCTACCTCCCACCTGCAGCTGGAGCATCTCGGCTGCCCCTAGCCTTCGTTGGCAGAAAGCTACCAGCAGATGGGAGGCATTTAAAAGAACTAGGACAGAAGGTTTAAAGTGTGGCCTTAGATATAGACCGGGCTAGAGATACGTGAAGCGGAACATTCTTGGCGGTGAGCATCTTGAAACAGTCTAATTTAAACCATAAAAGAGCTCTATACACAGAAGAGAATGACGAGTATAATCAGGAGTAGAGAGATGATGCAAAGAAAAGAGAATTTTGGCAGAAAAACAGGAAGTCTTTCTGAATGTTGTAGTAGGCTGTGGAATATTTTGGTCTATCAAGGAAGTAGTGGAAACTATTGTTTGAAATGTTTAATGCAAAGCTAAACAAATTTCTAATAAATATGCTGTCAAGGAGTAATCAGATATTTGCAGTGCTGATGTACGGTTAAACTTATGATTTTTTTCCATCTTTGAAAAACAACAACAACAAAATAACCCTAGGAGGAGTTTACCAAAAATGCATGACATTTTAGGGGCCTCTACAGTTTCATTGTTAGCATGTTTTTGTAAACGTTTGTAAGTTTTATTTTTTATTTGTATTCATTGTGAAATGTCAGGAGTAGCACTTCCTAAACAATTCCACATAGATTTCTAAATGAAAGAAAAGGTTGTGTTCAGAATAGCTTTTGCCTAACATTGCAAGAAAGATGGTGATGTTTTTCCTTATCCTCCTTTACCTCATTTTCCCACAGTGTTTTGTAGAGGAATGGAGCATGAGGAGCAAATTTAAAACTTACATTAAAAGAGAAAATGCCCAAAGTAATTGAAAAATATCACTTCTAGGAAAAGAAGTCACAGCCACCTGCTGAGTGCTATCAGTTCTCTCCAGGTGAGTTGTAAGACAAGTGTGTATAAGTGCAGAAGGGGCTGCTGTTATTTCCAGTGGTACATCTGTCATCCAAGATGATTTTTTTTTTTTTAATTTTTATTTATTTATTTATTTACCTTCTTAAGCCATGAATATATTGCTAACTGAAAACTGAGTGAAGTGGTACGAGGCCAGTACCAGTGGCTGTGTGAAGAAGGACGCATCCTACATGTTGCTCATGAGTCATAATTCAGGTTGAAGTCACAAGCTTCTCTGGCCTCTTAGGACGAATTTCAAGTAATTTCAAGTCTGGTTTAAGTCTTTGTGGAGAAACTGCATTACCCGATGAATTTAGGATGATTTTATTCCAGTTGTAGTTGGAACTGGGCACTCAATTTGCAAACTTCAAACAGGGTTGAAGTTTAAAAACAGCAAAAGAATCAGCAACGTTATCTGAGAACTAAAATGCTGAATTCCAGGTAGTGTTAGTGCAGAAAAGTAAAATAAAAAATACTGTCAGATGGAAACCTGGAGGATACAGAAGCAAACAGTTCAGTGTCTGCAAGGTGTTGCCATGTTTTCACCTGTTCTGGGAGACAGTGTAAGTCCTTGTACGTCCCTGTCCGACTGTAAGCCAGAAGTGCACAGCGCGCATTTTGCCTGCACGAGCCAGCCTCATGCAGAGGCTCTGTGCTCTGCCCAGAGCAGGAAAAGCTGGCTGGCTCTGTGTTTGTCTCAGTCTATGGACAGACAAAGTAAAGGAGAGTTTTTCCTTAGGCTACTGTGTCAGAAGTAACCCATCCAAGTATGAAGCGTTAAGGTTTGGGTTTGATGCTTAGGAGGTGGGGAGAGTTGTGTTGCTTTATGAGGCATAAGGAAAGATGTTAAACATGAGAGATGGTTACTGTGCCTCGTTTTGCCCTGAGAAGCTCTGTTATGCCTCTCTTGCTCACTGTTCTCAGATGTGGAGATACCTCATCCATGTAATTAGAGAGCAGAGGAGTAAAGCAGCTTTCTCCATCCCCAATTTTTAAAACATTTTGCCTTTCTGAGTGAGTTCTCCTGCCATTTCCACGAGGCACACAGTTGAGGAGACACCTGTGCAGCCTCACAAACCTTTTGCTTAGTCCTGTGACGTTGAAGAGCGTGTCAGCCCTCTGTGTATAGCGCTAAAAGAAAGCTGAGCTGACAAGGACCAAGAGTTTTGGCTGAAGTTGAGAGAGTGCAGAAATTCAGCTTCAAAGTCCTGTTTGAAGAATCTCCATGGACCTCTTTTATCATACAACTAAAAGGAAAATGCTCCTTTTCCTCAGAACATAGGCAAATGTCCTTTTCTCAAGAATGAATTCCTGCTTTTAACATGAGGTCAAAAATATTAGAGGCTCAAGAGATGTTTACAGTCTTTGAAAACCAAAACCAATAATAATTTCTTTTACTGCCAAAATTTTTTTTTATTAACTCTCTCCTCTAGCTAAGAAAATAAAACTTCTGTGCCTCTTTTGGGAGAGGAGAGTTGGAGAATATTGGTAGATTAATGGAAGACTTTGCAAGTCTTCAAATGGAAGATTTCAACAGCAGTCTTTGTTTTGACACAGTAAAATGAAAAGCTTTGAGTAATTCTATATTGCCACTGTCAGCTGTTTGACATAAACTTTCCCTCTGAAAAGCGATGATCTCTTCCCCCTCCATCCCAGTTTTAGAAAGTAAATATTTTAATTTGATCCCTTCTTCTTCTATGCCAGATAGCAATCTGGACCTTGGAGAGAAAAGAAAAAATCTACACCCTCCTTTCTGTTTAACACACAAATCATCTGAAGTAAATGTTTATGCAGTTTGATGTGGGACTGAGTAGGACTGAGTTTTGAAATAACAAATCCCAAAGTTAAGGCCTGATATTCCTTAGCTTGATTTTCAAGATTAGATGTATGCACAGTCACAAGCACATCTATTTTTTCATGGGCGTTTGCATGCCTTTACCCAGTGGATTGGTTGTTTGCAACCTGTGGTGGAAATGAGTCTGCTAACATGAGAGGAGCTCGTAAGGCATTGCTGAGGAGCTCTAGTGACATGTTCTGCAACCTGATGGGTAAGGCCCTGCTGTGTGAGTGAGGGCTTTTCTAAGCCTGGTCGGTGTTGGTTTAAGAGGATGGTTGGGAAAATAACTTTTCCCAAAGTTTTTTGAAGGTGAGAGGTGAAATGAAAGAGGTTCAGATGGATGGGCACTCTGAGGAGTGGTGTTGAAGGAGAAAGCTGATGTCCGCTGGTTTTCTCCCAGCTGCATTCACAGCGGCTGCTCTTCAAGTGACTGCCCTGCAGCTGGTTGCAGTCAAAGCTGTAAGAACTCCAATATCTGCAGTTCATGCCACTCACTTTGTTTGAAATGGATGAGGAGTGCTTGCATGTCAGCAGTACAAGGCAGCAGGGAGGTGGTGATGTGCAGATCCAGGCTAAGAACTGTCTCTTTTGCTACTAAAACAGCTGGGAAGGTGCTGCATTTTCAAGTTCCTCAAAGAGAAGTTATGCCTTCCTAGATAAAATGTAGGGGGGGGGCAGACATCTGTCCTCTATTTATTCATGTGAATAGTGATATATATGTAAGCACTGATAATTTTTGCCTGCCGCTGCTGATGGAGTGAAATTATAGCCATAAATCTTTTAACAGCCAGTAAATACCAAATGAGGCAAAACTGGCCTTCCCACATGTGGAACTGCACATACACTCCCTACAAAAATAAGTAAAAAAAAGTAGGGAGATAGCACTGCCTTGGGATGTAAAGGTCACTTTTCCCTCTTTCTAATGCATTCTCAGTGCCCCATCCCCCTAGAGCTGGCGTCATATACATCATTGTCCTTGGGAATAATTCCCATTAGCTGTAGCAGGCCACGGATCAATGTCTAGCCTGGAATGCCAGCCTCAGTGGGAGGCAGAGGAGGGACCAAACAGGTTTTGGCCCTGACTCTGTTTCATGTTAGGTTTTTGTCGGAGTCAAAGCAAGTGCTGCATGAAAGAGCGGCTTTGTACGTCTGAGTGCCTGCTTAACTCTGTGTGAACAGCCAGATATGAGCCTCGTGCTTTCATATGATCATT
The DNA here is from genome assembly GCA_013399715.1 of Alectura lathami. Classification (NCBI taxonomy): domain Eukaryota; kingdom Metazoa; phylum Chordata; class Aves; order Galliformes; family Megapodiidae; genus Alectura; species Alectura lathami. The sequence goes on along the minus strand of VXAV01006407.1, from coordinate 193,688 downwards.
ACTGAGCTAACCACCGCGGTGGTGATCAGCTCAGTGTGGTAATGAATGCTCTCGAACAGGTCTTCTCAGTCTTCCCCATCTGCCAGGCTTTTTGGTTTAGGACCTGAGCATCTGTGACAATTTTTCTTTCTGTCTAATCCTCAGCCTGTTGATTTGTACTTTCTTGGTCCTGTTTTTATGAAAATAAATCTTGGAACTGTTTTGTAGAACCTCCCAAGTTGTAATGAATTTCAAATGAATAAATTACACACCTGAGACCAAGGGATACAGATAAAGAAATTGCAAGAGGAAAGATCTCAGGAAATACCTAGGCAAAGGAGTGGCTAAGATGATTTCTCATGAGAGACTATTTAAGACTCTTATTTCCTTATCGGATGTTTAAAAATTCCCTGAAGCATTTCGTAGTAAAACAAAAGCCCAAATAATCATAATTCTTGCCAACACTAGTCATTCCTCTGAACCTCTTGCCTGGTATCTGTCTCTATTTTTTCACATCTAAAGAAAGATACTAGGTGGCCAAGACAGTTGTTAGAAAAATATGATATTAGATGAGCTTGAGAATTCAGGACTTGGATGTGAAATTTTCCTGCCAAAATCACCAGCTGCCTTTGGAGAGCTGGAGAGCAGACTAATTCACTTAACACACAGAAAAATGACTTGCAGCAAAGAGGATGGGCTTTTTTTTTTATTTTTTTCCCTCATATCTCAGCTATGCATGTGCGTATGTGCAAGGCGAAATATGAACCAGGTCCTTCTCTGTGCTAGTCTAAACTGCTTTGTTCTTTAACTGTCACAGGTTGTGAATCTGCTGCACATCTATCCAAAATTAAACAACACTTCAGACAGATAAGAAAAAGAGTTACGTAGATTTTCAGGGCAATGTGTATTCCCTGTAGTTACCAGTGATGCACACTGGCATGGTTTTGTTCACTTTGCAGAGGTCTCCAGCGCTGCCCACCAGGCTTCACGTGTCCCCCTGCTCTGTCGGCACCAGTGTTTTTATCTCCTGTTTTTTCTAGATATTTTGAAATTGGTTTCACAGCTGAATGAACTGGAGGAGACCAGGGACTCACTCAAGTGCTCTTTGGACATTGCCAGTCTGCTTGAGAAGACAGGTGAGGAGAGTGTGGACCTACAGCTTTGAGCACCCCTTGGCCAGAAGGCCGGCGGACTACCTGGATCACGTGGTAAATGTCCAAGATCCCCTGACTTCTGTTCATGAAAGCCCTACCCTATTTGTCCCTACACTTAAGAATCATGTACTTAGTGGGCAGCAGTTTACAGCCACCTTAGCTTTTTGTTTTTAATGGAAAAAGCAGGCAGAGCTTAGCTGTGGGACGGTGCCTGTGGCTGTGGGTTCCTTGGCCTGCCCCAAGGACCTGGCACAAAACAACCATTTACCGGAGGCATGCAGTCGGAGGCTGGTGCCCTGTATTTGTTCCTCCTGGCTGGCAAATAACCTCACTACAGAGAGGCTGTGAGGCCTTTCGACTCCTGCTTGCTTTACACTTTTATTTGTCATCCTTCTACTTAAACTCGGCTCAGCACGAGAAGGTGTTTGAAGAGCCCTAGTGTTGTTTGTCTGTGGGTAGGAGTTAGCACTGGCAGGCTATGAAGATTGTAGCATCTGCTCTCCCACCCCCATGAGCACCACCTGGTGCCCAACTGGCAGGCGGTATCTCAGGAGGCCTTGTTACCAAAATCCAAAGCAGAGAAGTGTCTGTCTGGTGTTAGCTGGATGTCCTTGTTTTCCCTCCTGTTCCATTTCATGCCCTTGCTTTAAAGAGTCGTTCTAGGAATATTTTTCAGTCACCTCTAGGGAGTGGCAACACTGAGTGTTTAATTTTACCAGTTCATTGCTATAGTTAAGTTTATGGGAGTGTTAGCAGGTTGACTCTAGATTTGTGAGGTTGTTTGCACTGAGTATGAGTTATGTGGGATTTGGCAGACTCAATTTATTTTATTTCCTTCCTGGACTAACTGGTGAAAGGGTAAAAAAAGTTCCAGTATTGGAGGTTAGCAGCTTACATGGTAAGCCTTGAGCAGATGTGAGTATGCATAGCTCTCAACAACGTGGCATGCCGCTTGCTAATCCAACACCAGCAGTGGTGTTGGTGTCATTTCCTACCGGTGAGATTTTCCTCAAAATTAAGCACCGTCTTCAACTATTGCTGCATTGAACAGCTGAGCAGAAGGCTGTGTATGGCAAACAGCCACTACAAATCTTTAGATCAAGCCCTGAGAGCAACAGACTATGTTCATCAGCAGCAAAGGAGTTTGCTGCCTGGAGGACAACATTGGTAACTACACAGAACTGGAATTCTAGGAATCTTGGTGTAAATTTTGCATTTAAAATTAAGACAGTTTTAGTCTGATTTCTATCCCACTAGATCTGGTGTGTCTGCATACATACGAGGCCAGGCATTATTCGCACTATGTGCACGTTTTTAGGGAGAGGTAGATTCTATTTAGGATTAAAGAAAACACGAGCATAAACAGAAGCAAACTTCCAGAAGACCTCTCTGAACATTTTTTTTTTCTTTGCAAAGTATGCAAATTTTGATTATAAAAGCACCACTGTTTCTAAATAGTTGAGAAGTTCATAGAAGTTCAGGAAAAGATACTTTAAAGGTAAGGTTTGTCTCTTTGGATACCTTGAAATAAGCAGTGAGTAGAGGCTGGGATTTAACAGAGGAAATGTATCTGGGATGATTATGCACACAGACAAATGAAGGCAGTGAGATTTGAAAGGGGAAAAAAAAAAAAAAAAAAAAAAAAGGGGNAACAAAAAAAAAAAAAAAAAACAAAAAAAAACCGTGAACAGATAGAGAATCATTTTGATCATTTTGAAGTAGAAGATTAAGATAATAAAAACTTTGAAAAGGAAGAAATGTGGCAAGTGGAAGCAGATGCAGGAGGATTTCTTCTACAAAATAATGATAGGAATTAGGATGAGAGTATGTTAATCCACTGGTGAGCCAGAGGACAGACAGGAATTTGGAAAATGGACAGAACGGTGCTTAAAAATGACCTGGAGGAATTGGTTAGTGTTGCTTAATATTTATCTAATTCCTCTGACATTAGCCTAGATTGGGTTTGGTTACGTCAGTGAGTACATGTGTCAGCCTTCACATCTAATAGAATATTCTCTAGAATGTTTTCTTGCTAACTGAAAACCCACTGCAGAACCCTAGGTTCTTATTCACATCTGTTTTCTTGCTCGGTTTTATTTGGAAGAGGTTTTTCTCATAAATACCCTGAGTATCAAAGCAGCTTGATACTGATAGCATCAGCTGCTACTGGTGAGAAGTTGAGGCTTGCTGTAACAACAAAGCAATCTGCCTCTTTGATTCTAGAAGAGAAATTTCTAAGTCTGCTTGTAGCAGTGCATGTGACTGTACAGATGCCTAAAGCACAGCAGGGAGTTTAAAGATGCCTGTAGGCAGCAAGGAAGCATATAGATGGTGCAGCTGAGTTAGCCTTGCAGCCAAAGTGTAGAGCTCATGCTTATGCCTTGGTATGCCAGCACCTGTAGTCAGAGGCTCATGTTTAACAAAATTAACAAAGCTATAACAATGAAATGCTCTCATTACCTGTTGTACTAGCAGCATGATTTGTCGGTAAGAAATACCATGCAGCTGTTAGAACAGCAGCCCTAGGGAGGGCAGAGTAAGACGAGGAGAAGAAAGGGAAAAGAAGAGAAGGCAGATTCTTGCAGTAAGAGAAGCTGTAACAAAACTCACTTGGGTGCAGGGTTACGTGGTCCCTTCCTCAGTGCACAGGAGCCTCTCTGAGTGCCGGCCTCAGTGGGAAAGGCTCCTATATACTGTGTGTTAATATGCAAGCCACTCCCCGTGACAACTATGCCATCATGACTCTCTCTTTCACACGTACACACACATGCACTCAGAAAGCAAATGCATCATTTCCTTGGATAAGAAGCAAGCTTTGGGACTACTCTAAACTATTGCAGCAAACTGGGTGCTGGAGTTTTTCGGCTTGTGTTCATGGGAAAGAAATAGTTTAAAATACTATTGTGTAGACATTTGAATGGTCAGACACAGAGGAGCTGAGGCAGATGATTGATTTTTTACTAAAAAAAAAATAAGGCAGGAAGCAAGACACAAAATGACCATTTCAGGTTATCTCTAACAGAATGCCCTTCAGATCTGATCTATTTACAGGACAATACATTCAATTGAGGCCACGGCATTAAAACAGAGGAGACAGAAATAAAAACAACCAAAAGAAGAAATGACAACTTCCAAGCCTTTTTCATTAAGAACTGGGAGCCTGAAGAGTTAGCTGCTGTTAACAGTGAAGAAGGTGAAAGAGTATTCTAGTGAACTCTGTCCTTGAGTAATGTGCTACTCATTCTTATCGCTTGTTTTTTTTCTTTTTTTCTTTTTTCTTTTTTTTCCCGGTTATTTGTACTTTGACCTTAAAGTCCATTCAACAGTGCTGTGCTTTGCTTTCTTGTTTGTGTGCAATCTGGAAATGCAGTGGTGTTGGAACAAGGCTTGCTGGTGCTACAGAAATCAGTCTGACACATGCCTAACAGATATGTTTTGGGGTTTCCTTTCCCTTTTGTAAGTCAGTGGTTGCCAGTGTTCCAGTCTGGTATAATCTGAGTTTTGAGCCAGACTTCCCAGGCTAACCTTAATGGCAGCACCTCCTTGAATTTGGATTGCCTTGTGCTTTAATTGCTCATTAAATATATAAAGCAGCCGACTGGGACCTGGCAGTTCCTTCAGCGGCAAAGAAGTAGCTGAGAATTCCTTTTTCCATTTCATTAGCAGAAAATTGAATTGCTGTTTTATGGTTCTTAGAAACTTTCTTTTGGAGAAGACATAAATGGAATTAATAGGAAACAAATTTATCTCGCAAATATTTGCAAGATTTTGAGTGACAACGACATTTATTTTAGAGTAGAATGTGGAATACAGAAGCACCCTGTAAGATTTTAGTGCTGAACCTTTTTAAAGGGAAATTAGAAGGAATTTGCCAGGAATCATTTCCCACACACAGCAGTTTGCTCCTACCTTGGCTGGATTTATGTGGTAAAAAGAATACACAGGAAGAATATCAGTAAGTTGGCTTTTGCTTTTAATGTGAGGTGGCTAATGGCTTAAACCATACCTTTCCTCCAAGAGCTTCCTACATTCAGCTGTTATAAAGAACCAGCAGTTCTTTGCACTAGATTATACCTCAAATGAGCTGTGAGGTAGTAAAAAGCCCTTTTCCACTTTGCCTTTAGGATATCCAAGAGAAAAGCTTTGCAGCCTGTGGCAGAGCTGCGCTGTAAGATGTACAAAGGTTGCTTTCAGAAGCACCCATTACTCAGGTGAGCTCAGCTCTATACAGGATTAGAGGTAGGTTTGTTCTCCTGAAGAAAAGGTAATTCTTATTTTCTGCCATTTGCTACTCATTGCACGTGTGAACGATGACATCAGTTCCTGTTCTTCCTAAAATTAGAAGCAATTTTTGCCCTTGCATTTAAAATAATGAAGTCGGCAATGCGCTGAACTGATTTAACCTTTGCTTCCTCCGATAGTGGTTTCTTGCAGATTAAGCTCTCCATTTATGCTCCCCTTTCAGCCTGTAACAGCTGTTGGCAGCACGAAAATGCGGCCGGATGGCCAGTTGCACGCAGCCAGCTTGGGGCTGCGCATCACAGCTTGTTACGATGAGAGATGCTGCTCTTCATCTGAATGATCTTCTGCTTCTGTTCCTCTCCATTCAGATCAGACATCTCATCCATGGCAGAGGTGTTTTCCGAGGAGAATCTGCTTCCCCACCACCCAGAAGTGTGCATTTCAGCCGTTTGCCCTTCCATGGTGGAGCAACCTCTGGTTTTCTTGTGGTTGGCTGCAGCGGATGCCGGTGAGCCCAGTGGAAGGGTTTGTGGGCGTGTGTTTGGGTGTTCCTTGGATTCACCAAGGCAGTGTTCTGTGCAATTCATGCAGGGACACAGAGACATGAACTGAGTGACCTGTATTCTTTCTTGGTCAGCACTGCTCTGTCTGAAAGCCCTAGATAAATGCACAGGAAGCCACATGGATTAAAACTAAATCCAAGATTTAGCTCAACAGATGTCCCTCTCGGAGCGTTCACAGGCTGTTAGTGAATGAGCACACTTCAGCCCACGTCTTTCCCCGTCATCCCCTGAGCGCTGCTGGACCGTTCCCCTGGCTACAAAATCACTGCCAGCCCTTCCCTACCTCCCCTTTGCTGGATGCTGCTCCGCCCTGCATCCCAATGCTGAGAGTTGGGCAGAAGTTCTGGAGTCAGACCAAGCATTACGTCATGCTGGTGAGGCAGTTGGCATGCTCTGTGTCGGGAGGAACGTCTGCAGAAGCGTCCTTGAGCATTCAAGGCAGAGGCTGATCTCCAGCTATAGAAATAGTTATCGTCTTCTCTCCCTTAGATACTTCCCCACCTGCGTCTTGTCTTTTTGTTTTATGAGTTAGAGCATTTTTATTCTATCAAAAAGTGTTCATTTGCTCAAGTCAGTCAGTAGAAGTTATAGGAGATGGATAATGTTATCTTTCATCATCTTAAGCCCCTTGGTGAGGAATATTAGAAACCTGCAAATGTAGCAGTGGCACTTAGTCTTTTAAGCTTATATACCTAATGTTTGGCAAATGTGGCCTTGGTAAAATTTGGCAAGTTTACAAGCAGTTCTGCTCAAATGGGAAAGTACCAAGGCAAGGCTGGACATATCAATTATTGCTTTTTGGAAAAGTTGACACATTTCAACTGTTCATTGTGAATTACTGTTCTTGTTGCTCTTCTCTAATTTGAAATATAAAAATCAAAATTCTAAAGACTTGAAACACACCATCTCTCTGAATATAAGCCTGTTCTGACATTTGCAGCTGGCTTTGTCCATGAGCATGTATTGCTTTGCTTATGATATTTTGCAAGAAATGTACAGAAAGGGACATGAATGTATCTGAAAGATTATCCATTCTTAATCAGATGTGTCCCTACAGCATTACTGCAGCTCTAGTAAAAGGCAAAGTTTAATGATCACTCAGATCAGATGAAATTTGATTTCAAAGCTGGGTAGCTTAGGGAAGCAATCAAATAAACAGAGGCTTGCCGTTTGGGGGTTATTTCTGTGTCCTTGGCAGCATGAACTGAAAGACTCATGTTCTGAGTGCTACACAGAGAGGCAAAGCAGACTTCTGGACATGGTTGCATGCATTCAGAAATGATCTCTCGGCTTTATTCATAAGAAGCTGGAGAGCTCGTATGTGCAGGCGGCTCTGTACGAGGCACTGATCGAAAGCACAGTGCGGCTTAAGGACCTGTGCCTCCTTCGGTGGGCTGTTGTCTTATGCGCCAGTTCTGCCGTTGAGAATTGGAGCAGGGCTGCAGCTGCTCATTGCAGTAAAGCATTTGGAATTATTTATTCTGGTGTATTAGTTTCACTGTTTCCTGTAAGTAACACTCAGTGCTGAGTAAGCTGTCATCGTTGACTTTCTTAGCTCTCCTATGTCTGAGAAATTGGCCAGAGTAGCCAAAACTCAAATATTACCTTAGAAAGTGAATGCATTTATCCTAAAAGCACCTCCAGCTTAGCAGAATAGCAACAGCACTCTTCTCAGTTTGCAGAAAATTCTGTGAATAAACGACATTTCAGCCCAAACTCTTCATTGGTAGCCAGAGGGTCTATCTGCTCAGAGGAAATTGGCATGTCAGCTGATGTCTGACCCGTACCCATCTGTGATCTCTGTGCTGATGCTTTGTTTCGCACTACATCCTGCAGAAATTCCCTCGCGGAACTGGAAAAAACACGTCACCATACCAGGGCCAGTCAGCTGCTTTTCATATTTCGATTCATGTTTTGTTATCCCTCTGTAAAATGGGAGTAAGAATTAAGAATTAAATATTTGTGTGAAGTTTGTAGAAGATAGGAGAGCTTTGTTCATCGCTTCTGGCGTGTGGCTGCAGTAGTGATGAAAATCGGAGATACCCTCTGTTTGCGTTTGAACGGTTAAATCACGGGGTTTCATCCCCTTGAGGGCCCTTGCAGTGGTATCACACTGCATGAATGGCTATGGAAACACATCAGATGTGTTTCATGAGTAAGAGAATAATCTCTGATCCTCACAAGTAGGGCAATGCAATTAGTTGAATGCTAAGCCTCACGACTTCACACAACATGTGCTGTCTCTCTGATTCCATCCACATCAGTTTCAGTTTCACTGCACAGATGTTTTACTTCATTTAACAAGCACGTATAATGCAAGTATCTGAAGAGGAGCCCTCTTAAAACTGTTAAGAGCTTAAGCTGTTTCTTCTCCTGAACAAGTACTGAAGGGTCTTGCTAGGAAGACCCAGGGCCACAGGTCTGGGGCAGGGAGGGCATCCCTCACACTCTGCAGGTTTACACACTGAGGCTGAGGAAGGAGAAACCCTCTCCTTCAGCCTTTTGAAATGTGAGACTTCCCGCAAAAATTTCTGTGCCATCCTTTGCGATTCAACAAAGTAAGTTGTCTGATGCCTTAACCTCTTTCAAGGAAACTGGTGTGGATCATGAAGAACAGGATTTAAAAACCTTGGTGTATTTCCTTTCCATTGCGCTAAGAGAAGTTTTCTGTTCCATGCTGGCAAAGCAAGACAAATGAATCAGTCTCAAAGGCTTAATTTTGCCACCACACAGTAGAGCTGTAGGTTCCTCACGAAGCACATTAAGTGAAATGCTTTATCATAACCAAAAGCCAGAACTCCCCTTGTAAAGCAACCCCCACGACGCCAGCAGTGACTTTCCAGCAACAACTGTTTCATTCATGGTAGAAACCAGCACATACGACTCCAAGCAGAAATGCACTGAGGAAATCCTTGAATTTGTTTTTGGAGGTCAGAACTTACCAGTTCTGCAGCTAGCCTACATCTAAGGCCCACTGTGTCCCAAACCTATGGTTATGCTGAAGAAGTTGGATCAAGTGTATGTACAATAACATATAAGAAAATCTCATTGAAAATTGTAGGTGAGGAATGAGCTTGTTTAGCTGAAACACTAGATGCCTTTGATGAATTGTTAATGTTGAGGAAAACTGAACTCAAAGAGATGGAGGCAATTCTTGGCACTGATCACAGATACAGGAGGAAGATGTGAATCTGTCTTTGTGCACCAGAAACTAATTGAACCCAAAAGCCAGGGAAACTTTGAGTGGGGAATTCAACAGAAAATTAACACAAGTCATTAGAAAATTGTTGTGGACTTACGAGCAAGAACATTGTCCATTTATGCTATTGTGCTTGAGGAGAAAGGGACAGCGCATGTTTTGCTTCTTAAAAAACATGGAAAAATCAATAGTTCTTCATCTCATATTTGGATTACTAGCTGTTCTTCTTTCCTTCCTGAATTAAATAGTAGTTTTAAGTGCTTAAACAGAAGCTACTCAGGTGTTCTTCATCCAAATTCATACCAGCTATGGAAAAAGCAAAATAGGTAGGTAAAAGGATTCTGGCCTCCTCTGTTGTTAGTCCTGTTCAGTTGCACGATGGCTTCTGAGACTGCAGACAGGCAGCTCTTGCACCAGCACAGTTTGGCCACGTGGCATGCCTGTTCCTGGACAAGCTGGCTGTGCTGTGCATGAGCCACAAGTAGCGCATGGTGCTTGTCTGGCTGAGGCTCATGGGGACTTCAGCCAACGTGTGTTGTCCCGATGCATGGTGCAACCCCTTGGCCTTTCCTCCATGTCCTCCTTCGGGCTGGTGTGGTGTTCAAACCTGTGGGCATGCCATTTTAAGGATACGTGCTTCCAGTTTCCTTACAGCTCTGGGTGCAAAAATAACAGGCAAGCGTGTGTCTGGTAGATAGCTGCATTCCTGAGTTGCCCATAGAAAGCAAAGGAGTACAAAGCTTGTTGGATAGACCTGGGGCTGATCCAGAAGTAGCAGTTGATGAGGGTTAAATATATCAAGACAGTGCCTTTTGTTTAATGGCTTGAGGTGCAGCAAAAGTGGAAGTGAGCTAGAATTCGTTTGATATCAGGCCAGATGCAAACAGCAGAACTAATTACAAATTAACAAATACCAGGGGTGATTAGAAAGCGATTCAGATGATGAAAGCTTTCCAACATGTGATGGGGATAAGCTAAATACTCTAGGCTGAGATAAATTTTCCTTTTTTCCCCATAATGGTTTCCTCAGATTTTAGGGAAAACTGTGCATCAGGAAGATTTTCTTCACAGGCAGGGTGGTCAGGCACTGGAAGGGGCTGCCCAGGGCAGTGGCGGAGTCCCCAAACCTGAAGGTATTTGAGAGATGTGCAGACACGGCTCTAAGGGACACAGCTGAGTTATGGGACTCGGTAGGTCTTAGATGATCTTGAAAGTCTTTCCCAACCTAAGTGACTCTGATTCAATCTGTTTCCATTCTGGTGATTTTCCATCTGTGGATGGAGACAGAGCAGTGTGGAGCCTCTGGCTTCAGACTCTCCTCTTGCAGCTCTGGAGAAGAAAGTGTTCCTGCCCTTTTCCTTTCTCTCAGGTGCCAGGGAACATAAAATGTGTTTGGTACCCAGAAGGATGTGTCAAAATAATTTCCAAGTTCCAGTTCTCTCTCTGATAACCAGACACAGTGGTAGTTATGAAATTGCAGAGCAAAACTACAACTCTCTACGCTCTTTCTGTAGATGCAGAAGGTGGAAAAAATGCTGTATTTTCTTTTCATGTTCTCATTTCAGCTTTGAGGATGTAAGTGCTTCAGATCTGTTTGTATAGACAAGATGAACAATCAACCAGAGACGTATTTGCTCACAGTAGTACAGTCTCCAAAGTGACAGAGGTAGTACTGAGCAAAGTGACATAGATTAAGTGATTTTTGGGTGAAGTAGTCTTAAATAACCCCACTTCTGTTATGGTTTCATGTCAGTGCAAGTTCAGTGTTTTGAGTGTTAAGTCATAGGAAGGCCAGAGCTTGCCCTATTACAGTGTTTGTATTTGTTTTCTTTTCTCCTAGGTGTAACAGGAAATAGTGTCAAATACCTCAAACTTGCACGGAAATGAGCCTTCAAGGTCCCTATCGTTTTTATTGCCTTGCTGAAGTCAGAGTATGTTCCATCTCACTGTTGTTTCCCTTGCAAAGTTTGAAATGATCAAGATTCCTGTTTGAGAAGTTGTTCCTAAGAGGTTTCTGATTTTAAATGCTGAATCCTCAACCGTAATGCTGTGAAAATATCTATTTTCTAAATGCCCTCCCTCCTTCTCCCAGTTTTATTTTCAGGAGATTCAGATAACATGCCGGTCTCTAAAACAAATGTTAAGACTTTCAGTTCTTTGTTTCTCTCCCTTTTTTTTTTTTTTTTTTCTTTTTCCTTATTCTTTTTTATTCTCTGCTGTAAAATGCAGAATTTTCAGAACTGAAAATCAGAAGAGTCTTCCACTTTTTACAGATGTGGTCATGCAGCTGATACATTCAGCACGTACTGACTGTAAGGACTGTAAAGAAGCTTATATGTATTTTGCTGTTAAATATATAGCTTGACTTTTTGGGGTGATTCTTAAACACAGAAAGTCAGTGGCAAACTGATGTGGTATTTGCACAGCAGCTTACTCTGTTTCTGCTGCTTGAACTGGTAGTTTTATCATTGCACTGCTTAGAAGGTTAGCCAAGGGCGATGCAGCACTTAGTTTCACCAAAAATATTTTTGGGTTTGGGTAGGATTGGTGTCTGAGAGTCCTTTGTTAACAGAAGAAAAAATAATAATTTAAATTGCACCATGTGAAAAGATCAAGTTCTGCAAGGTTCTAGAGATTTATATTTTTGTCATCATCTACCATGGGAGGGAAAAATAGCTCAATATTTATGTAAAACATTTGATTTCCTCAGACATATTTTGTTCCCACCCTCATAAAATTGTAGGAAAACAGGAATTGCTTGGAGTACATCCATTTTGATGTCTTATCCAAAATATTTGCCGTAACCTTAAGGTTTTCGCAACATCTTTATCTCTAAGTATGTTTTTCTAAGCTAAAATCATTCCAAGAGCATTAAGTACCTGTGTAAATTGTCTTTTATCTCCACTGTGGCTTTTTGCTGGTTTGTTAATGGAGATGGTGTTTTACCTGAGATTTCTTGTGGAGTTCTGACCCATCTGGGCAGGTCTCGCTGGATGGCACGTGGTTTGGTGCACAATGCTCTTTTATGCTAAGCATTGAAACTGCGGATGTGTGACGGCCCACGTGTGCTAGAGGCTCCCTGCACCCTTCTGTGCGTTAAACAATCTGCACTTCTGCAGAGGGATGAAACTGAGTCGAGAGAATGTATCTCTATGTTTTCTTTTCGGTTGCTTAGCTTTTCTGGAAACCGTGTTGAGGCTGCTCACCAGCTCAGACAACGCAGCCCTTTGTTTCCCATGATTCAGACAGCGTCAGGAAGAGAGGAAAGCAGGTTGCCACGCAGGACTTGGAAGAGCTGGCTGCCTTGTTGGGGTGCGGTTGGTTATCAGACCTCAGGCTGCAGCAGAATATAAAGCAGAGGTATCTGTCCAACCCCGCACGTTACACTGCCAGTTCAACAGCCTGTCTACAGGCAGCTTTCTCACCTCTTTACCTGTATCCTGACCTGCCTGAAAGAGTGTGTGGGAGTTTTGCTTATCCTGGTAACCCCCCAGGGCTTGGAAAAAGTCACCACAACCATCCTGCTGCATCCCCTGACATGAGACAATGCTTTGTCTTTCCCAAGTGGTGAACTCAATCTGCTTCTCACCATGCAACACATAACCCAAACAAATGGATTTGCTGTCTTCATGCTATAGGAAAACATCAAAGAATATGTTCAGCACGCCGTGTATGGCTCTTCTTCCATGCTGAAATTCTTCCCGCTGAGTGCTTTGTGCTTTGATATTGCCACCTACAGCAAGAGAGCAGCAAACTTAATCAATTTAACAGGAATATCCTGTTAAATTCTCTTCTAGTCAAACTCTGCTATTGTGTAAGCTTTCAGTGATACGCTTTTGTTTTTACTCTAAAGAAACAGCAAAATCTCTGGAGAGTTGAGTTTTTTTTTTTTCCCCATAGTATTGAAAGAATTGAAAGGAGCTTTGTGTTCTTGAGGGTCAATGTGTTTTGCAAGCTTTTGAAAGCTGCTGCGTTCAAGTATCTGAACTTAAAACTGTGCATTTGTTTAAAGGAGGTGACTGACAAAAGAGGTCGTGTTACCGGCCCACACCTTGTGCTGTTGACCTCTTGCCGTGTGTGAGGACAATTCTGGCAAGAAAGGAAATACAGAGAGTCCGCAGGCTAAAATCCATCTAGAGGTAAGGACCCCTCTCCCCTGAGCTGTCTGAGGAGGTTTCTCTCCCCAGTACAAGCTGAGTAGTGACGTTCCTCTTTCCAATATGACATGAATTTGTTGCTTTCTGCTAGAAGTCACAGCATAAAGACTTTTCTCTATACGGTGAAGGGGTAAGAGCGTCAGTGGCACTACCTGAGGTCCAGTGAAGTACCCTGGTGTGAAAGAGTTTATCTCAGGGAGGCTGTATATGCATGTTAGAGCTTGAAAGCAAGAATTTTGTCACCTACAAAAGAACGTTTATTGATTTGGTTGCTCAGTGATTCAGGAATAACACGCGTGTGCATTCTTCAGAGGAAATAAAAGAGAAAAATGTTGGCACGCATCCTCCGAGTTGAGCGCAGTTTACACTTTCTCACAAGGTTTGTTTTACATGGGCCTTCCTACATTTATGTAGAGAATTGAACCAAAACCAATCCCAAACAATGCAAGGATTATCTCTTAGCACAACGTGATGCTGGGATGATTTGCCCTCTGACTGACTTTGGTTGCAAGCACTTCAGCCAGCCCCTAATGCTGCAGATGACGTGTTTGTTCCATTGCTGAAGCTATCTTTGACCTCATATTTTCACATTATCCACCAACTATGGGTTAATCGATAGGAACTATTTGCAGTTGTTTGTAGCCCAGTGAAAACCACAGCTCATGCAAAAATTGATGTTGTATGTGCAAGAATATATCAGCAATAGAAAGTTTGTTCAGCATTGCTACTACAGATTACGATGTTACAGTTCTAGATATTTAAAGGCACTTCTGGAGATCATCTGGTTCAATTCTCTCCCAGAAGTGAGAACTTAAAGCTGTTTGTGAACTTGTGCTAACCCCTGGGAAAACATTTACCACCTAAGCGCGTTGTGCGCATTTTGGTCTTACTCCCGGAAGATGTTGTGCAATTTTTGGAGGACTTGATAAGGACTTAGCACTAAGCCAAGTTTTTGAATCCTGCGCAGCAGTGACTTGAAAACAACCTGACCTGTTTATGATTAAGTTAGGCTTAGAGCCACTTATTCCTAAGTGGCATCCCTGCAGTGGCCAAATGGTGATGCTCATTTTTAATAAACTGAGTAGAAAAGACAGATCATAGATAGCAAAACAACTACCATCATGATCCATAGCTGTTTTTCTACTTTCCCTGTTGGGAACAGTCCTTCTGGAAGTGGTCTTCACTTGTCTTTTGAAATTGGTGAATATCTGCCTAGCGACAGGACGGGGATATTATTTAGCAAGATCAGATGACCCTTAGATTATGAAACAGTGAAGGCAGAAGCTTGGAAACAGAGTTTCATGCTCTTGTGTTTGTCATACATGAGTAAATGTAATTCTCAGCTTATGAGTACTGTATACGATCAACCTAACTCATGAAAATTCCTAGAAGCACTGTTGTAAGTAGATTTGTCAGGACAAATATTTACCCAATTCCTACGGATTCAAGGAAAAAGGACAACATCTGCTCAAATGGTCCTTCTCTATTAGACCTCTGTTCCTCAAAGAAGTATTGGAACATGATATTTAAGTAGAAATGCCTCCTAGCAGCACATATTTTAAGGAAAAATGTGATGAAATCTTTCACCAAGTCCATGGAAACCATTAGTAATTTGGTAAGACCAAGTGTTTGTTTGTCATATACGCACCCTCATCCCAGAAGAGTAATTGTCTTCATCTTCCAGAAGCTTAAGACTTTTCAGATGCATTTATGTAGTGGTGGTTGTTCAGAGTGAGATTGCTCCTTTAGGCTCTGTTTTCTAAAGCTTTCCATCTGGCATTTGCTATGGTTCTGGAAGGGAAGCTTTGCTGCCCTCCCACTCTGGGAGCCCATGGGTGGGTAGGTCTCCACCCAACGTGTCAAATATGCTATGTCCTGTGCAGAGCAGGAGCTGAGGGTACAAGTAAGCTTCCTCATGGAAGTGAGCATGTCCTTTGAAGGCAGGTACTCAAGATGCAATCAAGCTTTGCCTTGTGCTCATCCCATCCACAGGGGCATATCTGCCACAAGACACGATCCTCCTCATGTGAGCTCAGCTTGAGATCTTTGGGTTTTTGATAGTTTGGCAAGCTTGTGATGGTCACTGTCAAGAGCAAGGTGCTGTGCTGGACGAAGCACAGTTCTGACCATGACTTGTACAGCTTCAGTATGGATGAGGAATGACGTCAGAAGAGCCACAAGACAGGGCTATATAAATTATTGATACCTTAAAATCTGGAAGAGTTAAAGAACTGTCTTTGTGCCATTTCTGAAGAGTGCTTGTAAATGACGCAGGAGGGGAAGAGAACATAACAGATTGTCAATGAATACTCTAAAGGAATGGTGGATAAAACTGCACTGTGGAATTAAACTCAAGGTAAGAATCAAGTATTTGTTATAGAAACACTCAGGTAAGCTAATGCTGAGTGCTCTTTGGAACATATGCATGGCAAATAGAACAAAACTTAAGATGAAATAGAAATAAAAGTTTCTAGCCAACAATGACTGTCTGTAGTAGAAAAGGTGTATGCATTTTTTTTTCAGGGCTTAATCTTAACAAACTCTTTCCCTTCCCTCTAATGTTAGAGTCCTGTTTGTCTGAAATGCATGTTTCCAGTTATATATTCATGGAAGTATGTCTTGAGCTCAAATGCGTCACGCTTAAGTGCTTTGCTGTATCCAGATGTAAATGAAGAAGTTGGTAGAATAAACCATAAATAACTTCCTTAAAAATAATCTTCATCTGCAAACTCATGCTTGAGTGAAGGATCCAGTTTTCTGTAAACATCCACTCAAATTTCTGAGTTGCTTGGAAAATGAAATAATTATTGCAGAGTAACAAAACATTGTGGTTTAAATACTCCATGCCTGGTATGCTGCAGTCACTAGTTACTTTTTCTGTACTAGTTAACTCTGTGTTTTGTGCTTAAGTTCAGCTTAGAAAATAACTCACTGCGCTGAAGGCATTTTGGCTCTCGACTCTGAGCTCTTCTGTGGAGAAATGTGTGTGCACTTGGAAAAGAGGACACTGGGAATGGATTCGTGAGTGACACTTCTCTCCTTGTGAAAGAGGCCGGGATGCCCCTGTGAAAGCAGAGCTTTTAGGTCAGCAAGAGATGCCCCCTGGCTGCTGCAATTGATCCCGTCACTTCGGATGATCAGGTGAACTCANATGGCTAGGCAATGAAACAATTAATTGATTTTATAATGAAGCATGAAACCAGATAGACTTTGAGAGAGAGTCAAGGGAAGCTGGCATCTGATCTGATGAAGATCAATGTCATTTTCTGCTTGTTGGAGCCNCGCTGTTTTTCCACACATGTCTTTTGGAGCTCCCAAACAAAATATTCTGACTGCCTGCAATATTAAAAATATCAACACAATATGTTTTACAAACAGTGCATCAAATGGCTAGGCAATGAAACAATTAATTGATTTTATAATGAAGCATGAAACCAGATAGACNTGGGTCTGCAAAAAAGCCTTTGCTAGGGGCTTTGATTTTGATCACAGAAATAAATTTTTTGCCAGACTGGAATGGGGAATTAATCTCATCCCTATGGTAAAAACATCAGAGTGCTTTGTGCACACTGGGAAATACAGAGGAAAGCAAACTGGGCACAGATGCATAGAAGAGCATTAGGCTTCAGTGGACTCCTGAATTTCTCAGGTTTTAAATGATTCTGAAGCACAGCACAAACGAAGGAATTCAAGATGCCCAACTGCTTTTGACCTAGAGTGTGGTTCTTTTTTGGGATGGCAAAGCATCTTCTCTACCTGGTGGGAGTTGTTTTGCACCCACTAGGGGTGCCATGGACTTGTGTTTGCACAGTCAGGATATAACTGAGAAATTAAAAGATTTCTTGTATATATAGAGCAATACACAAAAACCTCATCTCCAGGAAGTTGCAATTGTATCATTGAGTAGTCTCCTAGATGAGGAAACATTCTTTACCTTGAAGCATGAGCAGAAAGTGTATTCTGCAAGGAATTCCTTGCAGAGCGATAATTACACCCACCTGATGTACACAACCAAAGTCCCTCAGACTGAAGGGGCTATTGTGAGAGCTGAGCAGGATTAGGAATTAACTTGCACTAAAGAGTCTGGTATTTAAAAGCGGAGCTTTACTGACATGAAAATCTCATATTTCAAGTTGTTTTTTGCTTTGTTTTGTTTTTAATTCCCTTTTCCTCTCCCCCCACCCCACCCAGGAGTAAGAGTCCTCAAATTCAAGAAGTTATAAACATGGAAATATATTAAATCTCAACAGGATATGTTAATATGCCAAAAATCATAAACTTAATATGATATAAATTACTGAAATATCCCGAAGAACCTTGTAACTTCAGTATTTATCCAAATTGTCCCATTGTGAGTGCCTTGGAGGGATGGGCAAGGGGAAGGTTCCTTTTTCAAAGATTCCTTTTACCAAAATAACTTTCCTGTGAATCACCTGCTTGTGCAACTCCCACACACCAAGCAGTTTAGCCAGTGAGAAATGTGTAATGTCTTGCTTGGATGAGAACAGGAGTCGATGCACCTCCTCTGAGGAAAAGGGAGAAGCGGTCTTCTTTTTAGTGAACTGCCAGAAAATATATCATGGGTCAGTTTAGCAAAATGAAATATACCGATTTTTGTACAGAACACATTGAAATGAAATACAGATTCTTTAAAAATATTCTGAATGAATAAAGACTTTATTTGCAGTAAAATCTCTTTCCCTGGAAAAAAAAAAAAAAAAAAGTTAGCTGGAAATGAATTTCTAATTGATATAAACCTGATAAAGAGCTCTTTGTTAGTTCTATGTAATGCATTGAATGTGAACTTAGTCTGTTATTGAAGTCTTCATTTTAGCAAAGCTTTGAATATTGAGTATTATTAATGCATCTCTGTAATATCACATTGATTTTGCAATTGCATTACTGGCTTTATAAGTTATAACTAAGAAGTAGCATTATATGTATCAAATTTTAGCCAGCTTAGGAAATAGAAAAACGAACTAAAGATTGCATAGAGATAAATTAAGCAAATACTTAAGCAAAGAAGTTTGAAGAAAGCTACTTACTTAATCAAATATGACTGCAAAAATTAATCCATTTAAATAATTTCTAGCATGTTAATATGTTTTTAGATATAATAAACTTACAATGAGTCTGTTCTTCGTTCACCCTGACTTCTAAATCAGGCTGGAGGAGATTTTGCTATTCATGGAAAAGAATGTGCCATTAATGCTTGGAAGCAAAGGCACTCTCTTGGTTGCAGCAGCCCGTTTGTTAAGATGTTTGTTATCTGTCACCTTGGTTATGGCTTTTGAAGGGCAGACCGTGTGATGCGTAAGGTGTCAATTCTTTTGTGAAAAGTTCCTCCCAGGTAGCAGCACTATTCTGAACAGCGTAATGCGGCTGTTGCTTTGCAATGGGAGAAGCAAGAGCTGTCTCCACAATTCACTTCCTCTCCACTTTTCACAGGAGAAGCAAATGTTGACCATTGTTGATAGCCAGGTGGGGTCATCACAGACGCACGACGTTCAGATAAGTCATGCTGCTTCATAGTCACATTCTGAGCTATTGGCGAGTGCAAAGCAGTAGGTGAACGTCATACCATCTCATGCCATTTTATGCTTGACTTTACAAACAGAACAGCACTAGCTTTGTTAACAGACTTGCCTTGTTCTGTACCGAAAGCAAGAATCCTGAGGGTTCAAAGTGTCGTGTAAATCTGTCAGCTAAGATATGCCAGCATGTTTCAGGAAATTGAGGTTTAGTACAGCAGTAATACCTCAAAGATTGAACCAGTTTTTGTAGCATTAATATAAAATATATATATATATATA
>VXAV01006407.1:137728-168146 GCA_013399715.1 Alectura lathami | reverse complement strand
TCTTTTTTCTTTCTTTCTTTCTTTCTTTCTTTCTTCCTTTCTTTCTATCTTTCTTTCTTTCTTTCTTTCTTCGTTTCTTTGTTTTTTTTTTTTTTTTTTTTTTCATTCTGTCTAACCCTATGTGAGAAGTACTTGACTAGGCAATTTCTTGAGAGCAGTTCTGAGCCCTGAGCTTCTAAAATTTTTCACTCATAAGAAAATATGGCCTGGCCCATTCTACATTTTCTATTTCCTTTGTAATTAAAATATTGTGGGTGTCATGTGAAATATGTCAGACTTTTCAGAATTGTTAGAATCTCAGTAGGATGACTATTTTCACTGTAGATTATAATAAACCCAAGATGAATGCCCAAATCAATTTGTAGCTGATTTAAACTTGTGGAAGATTAATCTCAAGCAAATATGGACTGCTACATTAATCCATTTTGCTCACTGGCATGTAGCTTTTTTCCCACTTCATAGTCAACTCTTTGCTATCCTGGAGCACAAAATACATTTCCTAACACGTTCTTGTGCCATTAGAAGATGAATATGATGGCAAATTATGTCTTGGTTTTTGTCAGCATACCTTCCCCTTGCTCCAACAGCAGAACTGGAAATGGCTTTATGTTGTTTGTAAGTTTGTTGTTTTGATGTGAAATGCCTTTGAACCTCCTTGTGCTAACAATTTGCTGGCTGCAGCGGAAGAAAGATACTTTTGTTGTAGGCTCAGCTCAAAGCTGGATGTCGAAGTGTACAGTGCCTCTTGACTGTCTTTGTGCCTGTTTGCAGTCAATCTTTGCTCTCTCCCTGTCCAGTGTATGTAACACTCAGATCTCGCTCATCACCAGCGATAAACTGAGAAATGCTCTTCCCAACAGCTGCTCAACCCACGCTGACAGGTAGCATGATTTGGTTGTATGGCAGTTAATAGCTCTTGGTTTCTTAAATTTGCCAGCTGCTGTGAGAGCCTGTGGGGTGGAAAGTGTCACAGAAATGTAAAAGTGCTGTTATCCATCCTAAATGACTCTGTTCATGTGCCTGCTTATGCTTCTTTCCTGCATTTTATGTTCTGTTTGGTTGGTTTCTTCAAGTCCCCATGTGGACTGCCTATCATTAGTCCTTTACCCTAGGATATCAACTGCCCTCACATTTGTCTGACCTTTGTTAGGCAGTAATTTACCTCACCTACTTTTTTCATTACTTGAGCTCTCAGTCTTCTGTGACTAATTCCAAGGCAATTTCAACTTCAGTGCTTTTCGCTCTAGCTCTTGCTGAGTTTAAGCTTGCAAATTCAGTTCACAGCCGTTAGTGAGTCCAAATAGTTTGTCTGGTTGAACTCATTTGATTGATTTACTGTTTTCCCCCATGTCCAAGGATTAATTGCGAACAGCTGAAATAGAAAGTCTTGAAGAAGAACAAATCCTGATGTGAGTGCACGGAAGAGAGGTATGAGGCAGCAGTCCAGTAAACCGCTAGCTTGAGGCTTAGTTGCACTTCAACGCCATCATTAACGGAGCCAACTCAAACCATCAATCAAAATCCTGTCAGTCTAAACAAGTCTGAAGCTTGAAAAAGTTTGCTTTATTTGGCATTTAATTTTCCCTTGGCATCCAATTCTTTGCTTTAATTAGAATATCTCACTCAAAAAGTGTTCCTTTCAAGTCCAGATCTGCGAGGTATTGTGTGTAGTGGCTGGGTCTCAGAGAAGTTTCAGCTCCGGCTTGCAGACATGGGAATTAACAGCAGCATGAGCAGTGTGAGCCGTTCCCAGAAGGGTCAACAGAACATGTTGGCGTGTCTCTCGTCACTTCACAGAGCATCATTTCTTTATTTCTCTAAGAATAAAGGGAACCCATCTGTGGATGTTAGAGGGCGTATCATTTCTTTTTGCCTTTTGGTGCTTTAAAAGATATTGAGAACCCATTAGTGGTAAAATATGCCATTAGTTAACAAGTTAGGGACCTAAGTAGATTCTGAAACTGAAAAGACATTATCTGGTACTTCTGAAACTATGTAAATTTTCATCTGAAAGCCAATGTTTGTGGAAAAAGATTAACAAAAACGTCATGCCGCATTAAATATCTAGAACAACAACATAATATTTTTAAGGGCTGGAAAGGTTATCTGATGGATCACATCAGTAAGGCAGTAGAGAGATGCAATCAACAAAGAAAAATAAAGTGTGTAGCTGCTCAGATGTCTAAAGTGTGTGTAATTTAGTGTGAGTGTGGAGCGTAGACAGCGATGTGAAAAACTGTAGTTGGCTTTCGAACCTGTCCATGACCAGTAAATCACAGAGATTCAGTCAGTAGGTGGACATGGAAAATAAAGCACCAGGATGACAAGAGACAGCTAACTGATTGAGACAGCAGCTAATACTGATATCTTGTTTTTACTGGGCATCTCAAGAGGGAGGAGTAGAACCTGCCAAGTCAAACAGCTGGATGGAAGTGCGGTGCTTCAACAAGGAATGGAAACCAAGGATGAAGGAATAATGATCAACATATAGTACCAATGTCCAGAAATATGACAACCATATCATAATTACAGCTTTTATATTATAACGTATAACTGTATATTATATGGGTTTTGTCCACTGAAGCACATATTTTTTTTTTCTGTTCTGGCACAATATTCATTTCATTGTAACATATCCATCGTGTCTTTAGGATATTAAATCCCAAAGCAAACTTCATTTTGAAATCTCAGCCTCCAGTTTGGTAAGTTCCTCTGTATTCTCCAGCATTTCTAGATTGTCTGTGTGTATACATTTGCCATACTTGTAAGTCTTATGTCTGTAGCTGAATTTCCATCATCTTTAAAACAATCAATAAAGGAACTAACGGTATTAGTTGTTACCAAAACTTCTTCTTAATCATCCTGCTCTAACACTTGCTTTCTTTGCTTGTAACTGACAAAGGTTAGGCATCTGGGCTGATTTATAGACAAGCAGACTCATAGCACACTGTAGCCAACAGATAACTGCTTAGAAGCTGCAATTTTTGTTCCAGACGCAGAGATGTGCTACACCTCGTATGATTGCATTTGGTTTGAACTGGAGGTAAAATATTCTGCATATTTAGGAGCACTGCAAGTTAAAGAAGAAAGAAAAATCAGGACAAAAATATATGATTGTGTAATTAAAGTCTGCATTGCAAAGCACGTTTATGATAACAGGAGAACTGCGTGGAACAGTTCGGCTCTGGCCATCAATTTATTTTGAGTGATGGAGAGTACAATTGTGTGTTAGGCTCTAGTGCTTCTTTTAATTGTTGAGTGTGTGATGTACAGGTGTGCCAGTTAATATAGACCAGAAAAGAAACTAAAACAAGCCATACAGTATGTTCTTGTGTACGTGAGCATGCATTATGAGCTTACACTGACAACTGTTGTCTCCAGGTGCTGGAATCCTTCTGTCCAAGTTTCTGACAGTTGCTTATAATCTCTAAGTCCTTTAGAGGTTGTATTATTTTCTTGTTGCACATGGAAGTTCTTCACTCAATTCTCTGTTTACTTTGTACCTCCTGTTAGGAAACCGGATGGTTGAGCACAAGGATTACTGCAAGCATCCAAGATGAGAAATTGCGCTTTACATAAAGCCGTGCTGTTGGAACAATCCTTCTCGTATTTGTGGGAATGCTTAGCGTTAGCAGTAGTAAAACCCTAGACTGAAACTCTGAAAAGCTATGGAAAGCCAGCTGTGTTTTCACACCTATTGAGAGGAAGTTCCTTCTGCTTCCTGGTTAAGCAGCACAGAACAAAAGGCAGTTTCAGACGTTGCTGTCTCTCGTTGTGTCTTGGGCACACATCACGACACGGTTGCCAGTCACACCTCATTCCACAGAAAAATCTCCATAAGCAAGCAATGTAAAACTCGGTGAGCCCAATGATGATATAGCCAATTGTGAAGGAAAACAACTGCTTTCAGATGAGAAGGGGAACGTTTTTAATTTTATGTCATCACAGCTGGCTAGAAAATTTCAAATAGGCAAAATTGCATTATTGGTCCCTTAGATAACAAGCTTCAATTGCTGTTTCTGTTACTTTCTTTACTATTTTAACCTCTTTTTCTCAAGCCAAAGATTGCAGTCTCAGAAACACTTGCCATTTACTTGTTTTAAAAGGGGAGCACTGAAACCATTCGTATTGAAAATATTGCCAATGCATTGAAGAAAAATAAATAGGGATAGAAATGTAATTATTTTAGTGGTGCTTTTCTGGTCGAAGCAGTATGTAAGAGAACAGAGCTCCTGAAGAGAATGCCTGCCATCACTTCCCTGTGATTTTCATCACATTTCAGTGCTTCTGAAGAGTTTGCCTTCACAAATGTGACACCAGTGAGGCTGCGTGAGGTAAGAAATTGTCTATACCACACGTGCTACCATTCCCTTTATTTTCTGCCATCAGTCAAGCACCCCCACAATGGATGATGCATTGGTGCTTGAATGCTGAGCCATGTGCTTGAAGATGAAATTTCAGTGAGTGCAGGGCCAGTTGCTGGGCAGCAGCTCTGCTTTTCACCCAGTCAGTGTTGCTTAATAGCCTAGCAAACATCCAGCTCTGGGTTTAGCATGTGGCTGCACACCTGTGCCCAGCCACGGGGCTCTGTGGGCTGCGGGAGTGGAGCTTAGGGTAGGCAAGGAGTAAGCAAGAGACCGGTTCAGGAGACGGGGGGGCTGCAGGGGGGCCTGGCTGCTGCTTCCAGCCACCAAGGAGGGGTCAGAGGGGAGGCAGAGCCAGGCTCCTGGCAACAAAAGCATAAGAGGCCACAGGCACCAGTGACTGTGAGGGAAATCCCAGACGCTGCCCTCCATCGCTGCCTGCCCACGCTGCTCGCCTGGGACCACGGGGACCAGGTACGGGGAGGGAGGATGCTCATCCCTGGGAGTGAGCATTGGGCAGGGAGATGGGGTCCTCCAGCTGTCCATTCTTTAAAAATAATACATTAAAAAGTCGTCATTCTGCACTTGTAAGGGTCACGGCGGGGCTGGTCAGGCTGAGTAATGGGATGGGAGGTTTGCTGGGGGCCAGCGCTGCGGTTCGATGCGCTGCCGGAGCTGCCAGCCTGGGAGCAGAGGAGGGCTCGCTCGGCTGGCGGCTCTGTGAACGCCGGGGCTGCGGGTGCTCCCCGGGATGAGCTGCACTCGGCGGTCCGGCAAGGAGCTGCCGTGAGGAGGGAAGGGAGACGCTTCCAGCTGAACCCAAAACGTACGTGCCGAGAGGAAGGCTTCGGAAAGTGGGAGCTGGGCAGGGAGTGGGGAAGGGAGCCTGCATCTTCTGCTTTGTGTTCTAGAGAGTGCTGTAAATGCTTGTCCTTTAGAGAAAGAAACATCTCACTGCATTTGTTTTAATGAATTCTGACTCCTTTTTCTGTGCAGCTGACTCAAAAGTCCCCAAAGGAAAATGTATATATATTTATTTCTTTTGGTGCAGTTGTGCCTAGATTTTTAGGGTGGATTTGGAGTTCTACTTGATGGGAAAGCCCTGGCTGCGCAGGTGCAAATGTGGCAGGTGATTGTTAGTGCTGATACGTGTTGCATCATCAAGATCTAGTTGATTAAACCTTATTGCGACCTAATCATTAATGCTTGGAAAATTCTAATGAAAAAAGAAATGTTAAATGAAATCCTAGAGCAGATTTCAGAGCTGTTATCCTTTTGTGGAGCCGATTAGTGTAAAGTGACCTAAATGGCATGCTGTAAAAATGTTGGTCAATTGATTGTGTGTATAGCTAGGATTATTTGAAAACATTCACAAAGAAAAGAGGATTTGCTTGTGCTTTGCAAATAGGTTATGATGCAGAAAACTGTGATGGGTCAGCAACGTACATAGGAGGAATTTGTGTGCCTCTTTCCTTACGCCCCTGTCTTATATTTCTGTGACTTCATGCCTTCACAATAATATGTACAGATTTTAGGGTAAAAGATTTCCTACTAAATCTCTGATAACTTGACTGCAGTTAAATTCATGAGCCAGCCCAGCCCTGGTATATAAAGAAATCTAACAAGCAGATGTCTATCTTTTTCCATCAACAGCTGTCACACAAACAAGTTTTCAGAGTGTTAGAGAAACTCCAGCTTGGGTGGGAAGCTGTGGATGCCATCTCTTTGCAGCAGGTCGTTGTGCTGGAATAAATCAGACAGAAAGAAGTTGGGGCAAACTTTTTGTAGAGTCCTCTTAGGTTAAGAGGCAGCTAGATAGCTAAATAATGGGCAAGCAAACAGGAGGTGGAGTGCGTAACACATAACTCCAAATCATGTAAGTTTATTGAGTGCATTCTGGCACAACTGAAGCTATTTATTTCTAATTGATTTTGTCTTTAAAATCACACCTTTATTACAGTGGCTGCGTGGGTTATGTTTGCTGTTAAATTTTGCAGAAAGTTTTCTAGGAAGTCTGAGTTTGTCTCTGTCATGTTACACACAGAGAGTGTTGAAACTAGTTCAGAGTCTGTGTTACTTTCGCTTGCCATAACCTTTGCCATGCAAAACCATGAGTATGTGTAAATACACCTCAGTAAGGGCATTAAGGGGTTCAAATCTGAAAATTTTTCACGTTGTTTGCCTGCTTTCCTTTTAGAAATTTCCGAGCTTGCAAACTGTCCCCCACAGGACATCCTGCACTTCCCCTGTGCTGGGTAGCCAACCTGCAGGAAGAGGGTGACTGCTGACAGTGGTTTGCCTGACTCAGAAGTTCCTGGCCAAGCAGAATCCCAAGCAGGATTCACTGCAAATGCCACATTGGGCCCAGAATAGAAATAAGTATTTGCATAACCTTACAGGGGGTTAAATAAGGCTGGTAAATTCCTGAACCACCAGAGCATGACAAAGCGACATTGCTAGATGAGATGATTTGGCCTCTGGTGTCGATGTGCTCAAGAGTTTCTCCAAGTTACACAAACACAGCAAGGAAACAAGGAGATGCAAGGCATTGCAGCTACAGTACAATCTGAGCTCCTTTATCCCTGATAAACAGAGAACTTATTACAGTATTCATGTGGAGTCAAAGAGATGTTTGTGGTGCAGATGAGGGGCAACTGGCGGGCTCACTTGCACAAAATGATTGTATGAAAAAGAACTTAATCTCAGGTGAGAAGAAAATTTATTTGGTTTTGGATTATGAAGAGGGCAAAGTATTTCTGTTGAACCTTCTGCAGACAATGACCTTTGTGATCAGTAAATTCTCTGCGTTTATTAGAGAAAAAAAAAATACCTAGATTCTTATATACCTGAAAACTTTTGCATGAGTATTATCTTGCTGAAAATTCTGCTAATATTCAAATAATGTAGCTGGCTAAACCTTCATTATGGTACAGGAATTATTACTAGAGAAGACTGCGAACATTGTTTAGAACCACGCAGCACCAGCTTTACCATCCCCTCGCTGACCAACAAGGACCTTCCTTCACTGAATTCCAGTAAGACTGTTGCACAGAAGACAGAGCATTGGCAGATGATGGTTAGAGGTGAAGGCAGGAGCACGAGAGAGCCCCTGGATTAATACTGCTGCTAGACAAAACTTGAGTGACAGGTAAGTACCAAACGGATACTCCTGAAGCAGCTGAGGAGGAAAGGCAGGTTGCTTGATGTGCCAGAGGGCTGCCAGATGTGAATTTGCAGTCTCTTTTCAGCAGTGCATGAGGTTGAAGAGTGATTGTGTTCTGGATAATGGGGCAAGACCTTTAGATAAGCCACTTGCAATAAAATTACATTATTTTCATTGATAAATGCTGTGAAATTGCCTTTCAGTGTTGTGATGGCCACAATAAAACTAGCAGAATTAAATTGCTTTCCTGGAGCTGGGTGGGCTGAAAAATGTCCAGCATGGACTTGCATGACTTAAGGCATGAGCCATGCAGTGCTAGACTTCCTTTCATTTGTTTGTTTTGGGAGATTGTCTGGTGCGTTTTAGTTCACCAGCCTGCTTATATGCTTTTTAAAACTAAAAGCTCAGAAGGAGCTGTTTCTATCTGAGATAAGAGGTACAACACCACCACAAAAAAAACTTGTGGGGACTTCCCGCGGCTTTCTGATTCGATGTAGAAAACAGGCTTAAATCTAACAACTTGCAGGTATTTTTTGTATTATTGTTTCGGTTGGTTTTTTGGTTTTCCTCTCAAATCATACGAGGAAGCTGACTTGTGCTGAGATTCTCTCAGCTGGTAGCTCATCACTGTGTTTCAAGCTGGTGTTGCAAGGACAAAATGAGTTGCTTCGTGTGTACCCTTTGCCTAAGGATAATTGTGCGGATGAGAAGATATATGCCCCAATGTAGATGTGCTAAAACTTTCACTGCATTTTGTGGCGTCTTGAAAAGTGGTCTGTGAAGGTTATTTGGAGGAAAAGACGGTTCTCAACGTAATTACAACGAGATGAAATTGAAACAACTACATTGTTGTCCTGATGCTTCTCCAGATCAGGCTGAAAACACTTGCTTTCATGTGAGATGTCATTGTTTCCTCCAAGACAAGTGCTGCCCTGGGATAATTAAGGTGTCTGAGGGATACAGAAGTCACTTTTAATGTACAAACTTATTTGACCAAATGTGTCAAAGCATGCTCTGTTATTTAAGTATTTTGTAAGTCTGGGAGTTCCTTGGTTGCTGTGATTGCTCTCTCATTATGTCCATATTGCAATTCCTTATCAGCTTGTCACTGCTGTTCAAATCGTCCTCTGAAATATGTCTTCAGTACTGTAATAGCTTGTTAATCTTAAATATTTTTGCCAGTTACACTCGTTCTTTCTGAGCCTGTTCCTTTAGCCATGCTGAAGAGACTACTTCTACTAAGGGAGAACCTAGACCTTTAAATCACTTATGAATTCACCCTCAGGGTGGCCAGAAAAGCAGTGATCTTCTTCATGGGTCAGGTTTTTGAGGAATTAGAGGAGGTTGTGCTACTGTTAGATGGCAGAATCCACATTCATTTGGCAGTGAAGATTTGCCTCTTCTTGCAGAGGTGGAGGAAGTTCTGGCTGAATGGGTTGCCTTGAATGTATTGAATATATCTCACCTGGCTATTTCCTTCTCTTCCCTGTCATCTCCATTATCAGTGGTGGTTTACTGTGGTAGACATCGTATTTAGAGTATTTTGTGGAAATGTTTCAGACTGTCTAATCTGTTGGACCATTGGATTAAATACTGTATTGACAGTGCAGTAAAACTCTGAAACAAATCATAAAATATTCCAAAACCAGATTTTCAGTGGTGCTTAGGTATCTCACAGTGCAGATAAGCACCAAGTGTATTTTTTAACAGCACAGGAGAAAAGTAGGCGTGTTGCCACCAGTGCAGTCAATATGTGAGAAGTGCGTAAAAACCTCTGGAAACCTGTCTTTTTGTGCAGGACTCAAAGTCCCAGTAGAAGAAACTGCCACAAATGAAGTGGAGCACTGGCTGCAGCCTTCCTATCTAGGAAATATGGTCCACGTACAGATTGCGTGTCTGTTAAATCTAGTCCACAGCACCCAGGGGCAGAATGACTATACAGGTTCATTTGTTTTCAGTTTGTCCCCAAGTAATTGAGATAATATTTAATTTTACTTTTGTCCTGGTACCATAATTTTTAATTACATGCTTCATGGGCTTACGTCCTGGAATATTCTCCTGGAATATTTTAAGTTGGAAGTGGGGTTGTCAAGTCTCACCTCCTGCTTTCAGGCAGGGGTAGCTTCAATATTTTCTATTATCATAGAATCATAGAATGGCTTGGGTTGGAAGGGACCTCAGAGATCATCTAGTTCCAACCCCACTGCCGTGGACAGGGCTGCCAGCCACTAGCTCACTAGATCAAACTGCCCAGGAACCCATCCAGCCTGGCCTTGAACACAGCCAGGGATGGGGCAGACACAGCTTCTCTGGGCAGCCTGTGCCAGCGCCTCACCACTCTCTCAGGGAAGAATTCCTTCCTGATGTCCAACCTAAACCTCCCCTCTTTCAGTTTTAGCCCATTCCCCCTTGTCCTACCATTATCCACCTGTGTCAAAAGTCGGTCCCCCTCCTGCCCGTAAGCTCCTTTCAAGTATTGGGAGGCTGCAATGAGGTCTCCCCGGAGCCTTCTCTTTTCCAAGCTGAACAGTCCCAACTCCCTCAACCTTTCCTCATAGGAGAGGTGCTCCAGCCCTCCGATCATTTTGGTGGCCCTCCTCTGGACCCGCTCCAACAGCCCCACATCATTTCCCACATTTTCCTGTGGATGAAGACTGTGCAGCCACCTTGTTTCAGTGCTTCTCCAATCTCATTTAAAATTTTGCCTGCTGCAGCTTGCCAAACAAACAGAAGCAAGCAGGTATTAGATGGGAATAATCCTTGCTTAGAATGATCAGACATTCATTTGATCTAAACAGGAACTGAGTGCTACTGGGTTCATAAGAATATCACAAATGTGCTTCAGTTTAGCAGACCAGGGATCACAGAATCACAGTGTGCGTGCTGTTTTTCCCATGCTCTTTCCCTAAGCATCTGCTGCCAGGTGCTGTCAGGTGTAAGGCATGGGAGCCACTGGGGCTCTGGTCATTTGAGCAGCTTTCGTGTACGGGGGATTACATGAAATAATGATGTAAAGGATACTAGAAAAGTGGAGGTCTGCTTTCAACTTCTTCCTCCCCCTGCTCCCATTGACAAAAATCCCTTGGAAATTTCCCAAGTTGGTGAAAAACATCCATTAGCAATACTTCCTGCAGCAGAACAGTCAGGGGAATGTAGAGAGCAGATTCTCTGATAAAACTGCAGATCTT
This sequence comes from Alectura lathami, assembly GCA_013399715.1. Taxonomy (NCBI): domain Eukaryota; kingdom Metazoa; phylum Chordata; class Aves; order Galliformes; family Megapodiidae; genus Alectura; species Alectura lathami. The sequence continues at coordinate 157,431 of VXAV01006407.1, read as the reverse complement.
TACATTCAGCTAGTAAAAAGTAAAAGGAATGCATAACTGAAACGCACCTAAGAGAGGAGACGTTTCTACCGTTATCTTTACACTTGCTTCATTGTTCACCATGCACACTTCATCATGAGGTATGGAATTAAAAAATAAAACAAAAACAAACAAACAAAAAAAACAGGGCAGATAACTGAGCCACAGAGCAAGCAGGCACGTTGATGAAAAATATTAGCCAGAGGTATTTTTAAACATAGCATTAGTATTTCTATATGGAATTACTGTGAGTTATCAACTTCTTGATTAACTATTTATAGAAGGCATTCTCATTTGAAATTGCTCTTTGAAAAGCTGATTCTTGATTTCTTTCTCTCTTTGTTTATTTCAGAACCCATAAAAATATGTGCGTGTTTCCATGGGATTTCCTTTAAATTGCAGGACCTGTTTCTCAAAGTGGCTCTCGCACACAAATCCCCAGGCAACAGCTGAGTGAGTCTCCGTGAGAAGATGGCCAGTGCAATGAAGAGACTGCTGATTTTAGAGGAAATGCGTAAGACCAGAGGTCACTGGTGAAGGATTCTTTCTGGTTTCTCAACAGTAAGGAAGAATACATGTTTATTATTATTATTTTTTTTAATAAAATACAGAAGGCTAGTTTACCAACAACCAGAGTATTTGTCTAGGCTCTTTGAAACCTCAGGGCAAGATGTTGCATCCACTGACAGAGATCAGAATTTCAAAATGCAGTGCCAACTTCTGTGGAAAGGCAAAGACAGCTCTTCTCATGCTTGTGTTAAAACTAGCAGCGCCTGAGCATCGCCTGGCATTTATATGCTGCTGCTGCAGTGTATAAATGATTTCTCCCTGAAGACTGCAAATGTTCTAATATTAAAGAATAACTCTGATACCACATTTTAACAGCATATGTTTTTCTTCAGCATGCTTTAACTCTCCAAAAAATATACCATGAGATTTCTGCCTGCTGCCTTGTCCCGTTCCCTCACGGACAGAACAAATACGCACTGAACTGTGATAGTTCAGATAATTTTGATGTGGTGCTGGCATTGATTAGGTTTGCTCAGGCTGCTGCCTCCCTAGGCACACATAGCTCATGTTGTTATTTGGGGTGCATTTAGCACAGTGTCTGATCGATCATTTTGAAGGTGTTTATGACCTAGGGGACAACGTGGTGACAGACCCCAGGTCCAGGTTAAGGAGCTGGCTGTGCCCGTGTGCTAGCTTGGGAGAGGTGAGAAGGGAAAATGGTCTGACCCCCAGCCCAGCTGAATGTTAACAGCCTCCTGTGGTGGGCTTTTACTTGCCTGTCTTCAGAAAGGATTAAGTTATGTTTCTTTTGGGTTTTGTCCTCTCTGGTTAGATTTGGACATCTTTAAATAGAATGCACAAATTCTGTAGGGGAAAATTTTCTGAAGACCTAGGTAATGCTATCTGTCTTGATTATAAACCCACACTGGTGCTGGAACAGAAATGTTCTCTCAAACAAGCCTTTGGTATCTTACTTTGAAACTTACAGGTCTTGGTGGGGAAAAAAAAAAAAAAAAAAAAAAAAACACAAATATTGCCTTTAGTGTTGGCTATAGGAGCTTGGATTAAAGCAGCGAAAAAATACACTAATTACTTGTCAGTTCCTCCCCACAAACACACAGGAACGAGTAACACATCGTTCCTCTCAAGGCCAGGGGTTTGTTGGCATGCTTGCTTGAGTAAACTGTAAAACTTTGAGTAAGCAGCCATGTATGATAACTCTTGCCTAAGTGCTGCAGATAATGCTCAAGCTGGAGCACAATTCAGTTGTGCTTTTTGTTTTGTTTTGTTTTAATTTACTTAAAGAAGCAAACATTTATCTTCACACTGGTTTCAGCCGTGTGGCGCAGGACGTACATAGAAAGCAATGTCCATGTGCCTTCCAGACCAGAATTTATATTTTAAGGTTTTGTCTCATCTCTAGGGAGGTGAAAATATACCTATGGGAGGAAAAAAAAAAATAACTAGATAGTTTTGTAACAAGCAGAAATACTAAAACTGCATTTATTTTCACTTTTATGAGTTACCTCTGATTGTTGTGTTATCCTGATGTGAATAATTTTTAATTCATGCCTTATTGCTTATGAAAGAGATGAATCACTAATACCTCTTGCTCTCATTGACTCAGAAGACTGGATGTGCAGACACCTGAGTTTGACTACCTTGATGAGCAACTAACAGCTCATGGTGTTGACTACTTATAAATAGTAACACTTAGTTTTTTGCTGATTATATCTTTTTGTGTGTGTGGAGTTTTTTTTTCTTTGAGATTTTCTAACACTCCACCTTTATGTTTCTGGACTGATTGCAGCTATGACAAGTTTAAGTACAGATAGCTAGGACCTGAAAAAAGCATATTTTAAAATATGGGACCTTGAAGATATTTAGTCACAGTTTCTGCAAATATCCAGTATTCAAGGCACACAAACACAACTTCGGTCATTTTTGTCTTGCCCCAGGCTTGGACTTGCGCACTGAAATTTTCTGGTGACACAACACAGAACTTGCCCCAAATGAGCCTTGAAGTCAAACAAGAAATACTTTTTCTCAGTTGGTTGTCCAGTTCAGTAACAGCCCAGAAGTACTTGCTGGAATTTAATTAGTTAGATACATATCACAGCAAAAATTCTCCGTTTTTTTCTCCCCTCTCCCCCCCCCCCCCCCCACACACACACACAAGTTTTCAAATAAATTTTTCCTGAAATCACAAGTGAGCTGAAACAGGACTTTATCGAAAAACTCTCCATGGACACTCAAAGAAATCTGGATGGAGAACTGCATACCCAGTTACAACTTCCCTCCTCAAGAAAAATGCTCAGATTGCAGTTGCTGTGTCTGGATGAACACCAGCCCAAGTCTGGACTGCAGCGCTCAGCTGCCTCTGTTAGCCGTCCCGTTGTGCAGGGTGCCGGCAGTTCTTCTCCTTGCTTCTTGCTTTTGGGTGAACTGCACCGCATTCACAATTCAGTTTGCTAGGCCGGTTGTCATCTGGATCAAATGTGCTCTGTTAGATATGAGTGCTCCTGGTGTGAGCTGATTGGAGCAAACTGAGGAAGAAGAGTGTCGCCTGGAGACTGACAGGAAAAATAACTTCTACACTTGTGGATGATCGTGGTTTGATTTGACTCCCTGCTGGTCAAATGAGGCTCTACTTACTCTGTGGTGTTGTAATTGTCGTACTGTTAAGAAGAGCAAGTAAAATTCTAATATTTTCAATAATTATTAATTTTTAATATTCGTGAATTATCTGACCTTAGTGACTCTAGTAGATTACCACAAAGCAACCGTCTTCCATTTGCTGATTCAAGAGTTCGTATGTACAGAATATTCAGTAAGTGCCACGTTTTGATGTCATTTCAAACCAGATGGTGCTTCTTACTGAAATAACCTCTTACAGTGACCCTCAGTGAAATTGCAAACTACTTGGCAACCACTACCCGGTAGCTGCCTCAGGGTTGTTCCTATCCTATAATACCTAAATACTGTTTGTTGTTTTTCTATAAATGTTCAGCTTCCGACTGTATAGACTTTTCGTTCAGTAAAATCAGGCCACCTGTGAATCTGTGTAGCGGGTGAGCACAGAGAAGCGCTATGCCATTAATTCTCTCTCCTGTGAGAGCACGTTAATCCTCCATGTAAGCAAGCTCTTACTTAAGCTCATTTCACTCTAAATCGCCTCCACAAGGTAAGCTCACGTTCATGACCAAGATCAGAGCATAAATGAGGCATTAGATACTTGTATCCATCTAATGCCAATCACATCACCACTTCTGAACTTGGCCCGCTATTTCCTACCCTTACCCACCAAATGGGACCTGCCCTCCCATTACCATTTTAACAATTTTTTTTTTTTCCTTCTGCATTGCAATCTTTATTAATCCCACCAGCTAGGAAGCAGAGACAGATCTCTCTAATTATTCAGTCATGGTTTTATCACTAAAAATCAAATTACAAAACTCTGGTAGGATAACTTTCCTCGTTAAGTTTTCCATCTTTATTTTGGGAGAAATAGACCAAGTTTATTTTCATATCTGGTGCCTGCTTCCTTGGCCAGCTACTCGAGGGACAGCTGTTAATTGTTCACCCTCCATTTGCCTGCGGATTTGTTAGCTGCCCTGCCAAGAAAGCCTTCCAAGCAGCCACGGAGGTGACAGCTTTTTGATGTTGTAGTCACATCGGATATAAGGGTACGGCTGCGTTGTGATTTATGCAAGCTGTCAGGTCCAACATCTCGTACGGTCAAAATGCAAGTGATTGTAAGATTAATTTAGAAGGAGCCTAAGAAAGCAAGCACAGAATAGGCAAGTGTGCCAGAAGATGGTCCTGGTGCAGTTACTGGCATTCTTCATGGACTGCTTGTTTACATTTCTGTTTTTGAGTGAAATAATCAGGTCATTATGGACAGTGTCTTTAAAATCTGTGTTCAGGAAATGGTTGTGTCTTCATCAGGGTCCTTGTGATTCTATCTCTAGTCCACAAAAGGAGGAAGAAAAGCCAGCCTGAGGGAAAAATGAATAGGTGAAAGCATCCCATGGGAGTGCTTGTAAACTCACTGCGCACACTGAAGAGTCGATATATTGGCTAAAGAAAATGTCATATGTTCCTTCATCATCTCTTAAATCGTGTTGTTACAGAGAAGGAGAACCACCACGGCAGTGTGAAAAGTTGAAGCTGGGGAGAGCATCTCACACCACGTCTTTAAACTTTGTATTTTTGCAGGTTTCCCAGCTGCGTGTTCAGGGAGTCTAAGTTCAGTGTTAACAAAATGAAAACGAAGAGCTTGACGTAAAACCGCTTTGTGGTTTTTGCTGTTAGCCAGCAAGAGAAGGATGCAAAATATGTACTTTGCCAAGTCTAAAATGTGAGACCCTTCCACTAATGAAAAATGATTTCTTTTTGCTGATTCATACCAGCTGAAACTGAGCATGTATCTCTTGGATGCTAAAAGGGGCAAATGTAAACTAAACCTGGTAAGGCCGTAGTAATGACTGCAATGAGTGTGACCTGTTGTGCTTAGTTGTTGTCCTGGTTACCAAGTCATCTGGAAAATTTTGTGATAGATACATTGCTTTTCTTGGGGTTGGAAAGAGTCAGATTTGGAAAATTATTTTCTAGTTGCATTTTATTCTTATTGCTTAGGAGAAATTTAAAGTACCAGGAAAAAAAAAAAACGAACAAACACAAATAGGGTTGTAACAGCAAAACCAGCTTCTCGTTAGAGTGCATGACAAGAGCTTCAAGTTTACGTTCTTAAATACATTTCCAGTCCTCATCCTCTTATAGTAAATATTTACTTTAGCAAGCATTTAGCTTGTTAATCAAAATTAACATCAATTCCAGCTTCTTGGAGATGCTGTTGTAGGAAAAGAGAAAAAGCTTCTATTAAGTATCCTGAAGCCTTGATGATAATAATTGTTTTCTCCCATTTAATTATTCTGTATTGAGAAAGGGTTTGTAGTAGAAAATGAGCGTTTGTTCAACAGAGTAGAGCTTAAACTCACAACGTTAAGAGTATCTAAGTCTTCATTCTTAACCTTCTCTTTTCTGGAATTATGCCAAATCAGTGAAAAATGTGACTACAATGAGGTATAAATTCTCTTCAATTAGCTTTGGAGCCACTTGCCTGCTTTATTTAGGGAATTTCCACTAGTTTAATGAAATTATTTTGGAAAATACACGTGTGTGCATATATATATATATATATCAGCATATTTATCTTCTTGGATCCATATCACAGTGTTACAAATGGTTTTGCCTTTTTCAGCTTGCCGCATTTCATATGTCTGGATGCCTGCCGTGTACTGCTATGTCAGGGCAGCACAGGTAGACGGAGTAAGCAGCCATCTCCTCATCCAGACCTTGATGTTGCTCTCACTGTGGGTAACACAGCGGCAGAAGCAGCTGTGGACTCTTGCTTTTTCACTCGCTTTCAGCCTCCTTAGCGTGCGCTGCCACAAACAAGGCAGGGTGCAGATTTGGTGCACGCACTGTTAGGAAGATGAGGTCTGAGGGAAGAAGAGAGGAGTTTGTCATGGATGTTTGCATGCCGCAGCCCTGAAGCGGCCCAGGCAGCCGCGTGCTCTTGGTGCCACCAAACAGCTGTGATTACATTTTCCCACCGTGCCACCTTTCCATACACCGTTAGTTCTCACTTCTCCTTTTAAGGGTTCAAGGGGTGATACCTTTTCTTGCCATTTAACTGCCGGGAATGGCAGTGGCACCCCTTGTTGCAGTCAGCACCAGCAGATGCTCCCTTTCCTTGTTTTCAGCTCCTACAAGGATGCTATATTTGTTGCAGTTCCACTTTGGAGGAAGCCATCCTTTTAGGGGCAGAGTCTGCCAGACCACTGAGAGAGCTTGAACTCAGCTTTATGCTTTGAAGCTGTAGTTTTTGTGCCATTTAAGACAGCACTTCAGTCCCAGGGCCTTTGCTCTCTCCATTTCTACTCCAGACCCACTGTTCCATGGGTGCTTAGGATGTGCTATGCATCTCACGCCCTGTTGCTGAAAGCACCATGCCCCCAGGAGCACCCCAGGAGCATCATGCAATTATCATGGTCAGAAAACTGCAAGGAAGGAACTGTTGTATGTGCGCTTCATAGGTCAGTGGGGAATAAGGGAAGGCAGAAAGGAGAAAAAGCAGTATGGGAGATCGTGGGAACTCAGAGCCAGCAGCTGCAGAGAAAAGGCTGTTCTCCTAATTTCCAAGCGGCCCCTTCATGGTCTCCAGTTGGGTGATAATTATCATCTTGAGCCTGTTCATCTTGGAGATTGTTTACCTGACTTGCTAAATAAGAGTTGCCTCCAGGCTGGTGATTCAGCCTCTGCTCATTGATAATGCTGATGAGAGCTGAGTGGATTAGCTGTAGGCTGTACTGCTGCTGCATTTAGCCAGTGGTAAGTCTGAATTTGTTTTAAAAAAATACATAGGCAATTGGTGGTTTTTTTTTTTTTTTTCCCCTTCCTCCATGTGCTGGTGATAAAGAACAGTGAAAGAAGTGTCAAGCTGAAGTGATGTATTTGTGCTTACACATGTATTGCTATTGCTGCTGTGTTTTCCTGCAGGTCTCCTGCCTCTTCCATGACGATTTCCCAGCTTTTGCATTATGGTAAGTCACTGCTCAGGGAGCCTGGGGACACGTGGTGGGGGAATTTATTGTTTGCGAGAGAGAAAGCTGAGTGGGGGATTTGAGATGATCAAGTGTGGTCAAGGCTGACAGGGACCTCGGGGTCCATCTGGTCCGATCTCTGCTCAGGCAGGGACTCCCAGAGCAGGGTGCCCAGCACCACATCCAGGTGTCTTCTGAGGATCTCCAAAGAGGAGACTCCACAGCCTCTATGGGCAATAAAAGTAAATTACGATGGGCTCTTTCTTGTTGACCTGGTGCTTGTGTTGTGTCAATTAGTTCCATGCCCCAAAGTGTGGCTGTTACCCTTAGCAGTTTTTATACTAACACATCTTTTTCTTTGTCATAACTTCCTAAAGGATTTTCCAGACTCTTTTGCCTGCAGTTGTTGTATTTTCTTTTTTCTTTTCGTTTGTTTGTTTTCTGTACAGTAAACAAAACAATGAAGGCTCCTTGAGAGCAAGTGGATTTACTGGGCATGTGATAACAGCACGGAGATGTCTATTTGATTTGGAGGCGAGTGCTTTGTCTCCCATCACCAGTTTGACGTGCTAACCAAATGTTCCCTGGAACACATGTGCTGGATGTGCTCCATTCTCCGTTTCTTCTCTTTTCTGTCTAGGGTTTGAACATGGGCACCCAGCCACACACTGTGACCAAGGCAGAGATCCCAGGCTATGTTCTTTACACAGTAGGGACGTGTGTTCTTGTTATTGGTTCCATTGGCATCATAGGAAACCTCCTAGTTCTCTATGCATTTTACAGGTACTCAGATTTCCTTCCTTTGCTGACTTGCCTTGTAGTTCATGTGTGTCTGTGTGCAGATGTTCTGCACTGATTTGCTCTTGGGTTAAAACTCGAAGCAAGGCTCAGCGGCACCAGTCACGTACACCTCACGTACACCCATGCACATCACTGGTATACTCCTGTGTAAACTCCTCATGTTTGAAGGAATCTAAGAAAAAAGAGGAAATAAATACACAAAACCTTGTTTTACTAATAATTCTCAAGAAAATTTTCAGGTGGAGTTCAACACTTTAATAATAGAAACAGCAGCTTCTTGGTTGCACACTGCTTTGTTCACCCTGCAGAATTCGCAGATTACTTGACAAAAGCTGATGCTGCTCCCATCAGCCCAGATAATCCTGGAAGGACCAAGAAAGCGATGTACTGCATGAATGAGCTCATGCCATCAGCGTTCCCCGCTTCAGGCAGATCGTAGGATTTCTGTCAGTTTGTGTGCTTTCGGGCCTTCTGGCAGTGTAACAGACGGTCGAAGCTGCTGCATTTAGAGTAGGCAGAAATCTCATGGAAAAAAGCAAATAGCTGCCTTCTACTCCACATTCATGCTGGGTTTCCAAATCCTTCTTGCTCACTGCTTGCTGCCATCAAGCATTTTGATTTAGCCTACAATGCTAGAAACACCAGTGGGGTTATGAACCAAGTCTACTATTTTTAAATATTTTTGAGGTGAACAATGAAGCTTAGTTGCTTTGAATAACTAGGTTTAAAGGAGAGAGAGAGAATAAACGGAATGCCCTACAATTCTCTCTCTTTATTTTATTTTATTTTATTTTATTTTATTTTATTTTATTTTATTTTATTTTATTTTATTTTATTTTATATGTCTTAGCTGACACAATGAAAGCATTTAACTCTCGAAGGCGGAAAATCTCAGTAGGCAGATGAGCCTCATGCCTGCAAAGATGAGAGTTCTTCACCCCGTCTCCTAGCAGTTGCAAACAGTTATGAGAGCCACGATTTTGTTAGAATTGCAGACGGATCAAGATTAGTCTCATTTATTTTTTTTCTCAGTGTTTATTAATATATGGAAAGGAACTCATGTTAACTGCAAATATTACTATATCAGAGGCTCATCAGAGAGGCCTCAACTGATACACTGAAGGAAGTATTCAGAGAAAAGAAAATTTATTTCAAGCCATTGAGAATTGCTGCATGTAGTTTTCAAGAACAATGCTGTTTATAAAATCCTATTTGCTGCCAGTATCTAGAAAAATGTAAAAAGTCACCTGACACTGTGAAAAGTCCTGAATTCAAACTCCAGGCATCAAATCCCTCTACTTAGCCATGCAGTCAACGGGTGTTTGAGGGAGCAGCAGATCAGCACTACACCTCCTCAGGATGTCCGCCAGGTGTGCCAGCTGTGTAAGGCAGAGGTGAGGCAGACGGTTCTTCTGAACAAAACCATGTGTTTCGGGATACCTGGAACTCTTCCTCTGTTGGAAGAGGAAAGGATTCCTTCTGTCCCCTCTGCCTTTGTCAGCCACTATTTTGCAATGTCTGCGTCTTTATCTGTAGTAACTGACTGATGGTTGGTACTGGATTGAACATAAATAACCACCCGTTACCACCTGGAGAGTGTTTGTGCTAGTAAGTAAACCTGTAAAGTCAGCCGATTGTTCATTTTACTTACTTAAAAGCATGTATTTTTTCATCTGCTTTTAAGCAACAAGAAGCTGAGGACATCCCAAAACTACTTTATAATGAATTTGGCTGTGAGTGACTTCCTGATGTCGGCTTCTCAGGCACCCGTGTGCTTTGTCAACAGCCTGCACAGAGAGTGGATCCTTGGAGATATAGGTACTTCTCAAGATTAACTCATCCCTCACTGAATCTGCACGGGCTGTAACATATTTTAGCCCTAATGATCTTGGCATGTGCAATGGAGAGAGCAGCACAAGACTCTGGCGTGACAACCCAAGTTCTTGACGTGATCCATCTACATGGTGGCACGTGTTTGTGTTATAGGCTTGATTCTTTCACCCTAGTTCAGAAAGAATGGAGTCAACGACAACACGTAATGATGTGTGTTACCCTTTAGCTTGTGAGGACAGACGCTGTGGCTAAAGATGAACAGCAAAGTTTTTTAGGTCATAAATATTTTTCTGTATTATTTTAAGGAGAAGTTGATATCAACGTACATTTCTAAATATTAACTACTGTGCTCCCAGGAAATTCACACTTAATTAAATAAAAATACTAGTTGAGGAGAGTCTCTGCAAATTAAGCTCCATAAACTTGCGCATGTTTACAATCTTGCTGACCCCCTTAGATAAAATCTGCCCACATGTTATTTGCTTAGTGTAAATTTACCTACTGCCTAAAACGAAGCAATTGACTTAGGCTGGGTGGGATCTGGTCCTTAATTGTGGATTACTTAAGAAGAAGTCTGCTTTAAGGTTGAACTTGGTATTTCGACTGCCTTTCGTTCCTGCTTGGCTATTGTCTACAATCATATGGGGTGACACCAGAGCTCAGGTGATGAGGGATCATCTGACACAGGTTTTCTGAATCTGATTTGGTATGGTGTAACTCCCCAAGTTTTCATCTGCTAGTCAAATACCTGAAGAGGTGGGGAAAAAAATCTGTTTCAGGTTAAAAACCTATACTTTTTTTGTTTAAAAAAGTGCTGCATTTAAGGAAGCTGGACCTGTGTTTTACAGATAGCCTTTTAGCCATCAAATTTAAACTGCTTCTGTGTTTTTAATCCATGTAAACCAAAGCCATTTTTCGAGACATCCATTTGTCATTAACATACGTATATCTGCTGCAGCCTGTTAAGATCAATGTATTGGGCAACAGTCCAGGAAAATGTGACTTTAATTAGATTGGATTTTCTTTGAGGCAGTTTTCCACTGACAAAATGTCCACAGCTACAGTCCACAGCAGAGAGCAGGACTTGTTAACACAAACATTTGTGTTTTTTTAATACGTGTTTTTGCTGAAGAACACTTAATTATGCAATTGTGAGGTTAAGGAAATTCTTCTAACGGGAGAGAAGCCCGGAGCCAGGTTGGAAAAAAAAAAAAAAAAAAAAAAAAAAAAAAAAAAAAGTCTGATGTTTTCTGATGTCCTGATGTTGCCTTTTTCTGCCTCAGGTTGTGACTTGTACGCTTTCTGCGGGGCACTCTTTGGAATAACCTCGATGATGACGCTGTTAGCTATTTCTGTTGACCGCTACCTGGTGATCACCAAGCCCCTGCGCTCCATCCAGTGGACCTCCAAGAAGCGTACCGTGCAGATCATTGCTGCCGTGTGGCTGTACTCGCTGGGGTGGAGCGTGGCCCCACTCCTTGGGTGGAGTATGTCGTCTGCTCATGCTCTTTTCCAGCACTCCCTGCATGGTCTGCTTTTGCCTTGCTCAGGATTTGGAAAAATGAACTTCTGAAAAAGTTCTTGAATGGATGCATAGCTACTACCTGCTGGTTTACCATTGTACCATGTTATCTACACCTATTGCAGTGCAGTTGCCCGTTTTCCTTTGCCCTGGGTTGTGTTCAAGGAGACCAAACTGCAGATGGGCTGTTAGATGAGAGTTCGGCAGTCAGGACCCCTTCTCCATGTGCGCACTCGCATTCTCCGACCACGCATACGGCACAGCTAACGTAGCTCTGGAAGGCTGTTCATACAGCATGACATCTATTTTAGTTGCTGAGTTGTTCAGTTAGTAACTACATGAGTTTTGGACATATGTGGAAATAACATATTCCATGTATTTCACAGGTTCCTACGTGCCTGAGGGCTTGATGATATCCTGTACGTGGGACTATGTAACCTACTCCCCGGCCAACAGAAGTTACACCATGATTTTATGCTGCTGTGTATTTTTTATTCCCCTGATAATAATATTCCATTGCTACTTATTTATGTTCCTGGCAATAAGAAGTACTAGCAGGTAAGCAGTGCGGCTGAAATATGTAAAACTCCTTTTTCCTTGTATTAGAAGATTTTCTCGAATTCTCTGTCTACAACTAAATCTGAATGTAAAGTTAATCTGAATTGAAATCAGGTAGTCTCAGGGTGTTCTAATTTTAGCCCAGAGTGTGGTAATTAATAGCACTTCAGGTAGTTTGGTGGCTTTCAGTATTAGTGTTTCAGATTTGCAGTACAAGGAACGTACTGCCCGTGCATTCCACTGTGGTTTTCAGCCCTGCGGGATGACAGATAGTGTGTAGCACTGGGAGCATCACCTGCCTGCGAGCTGCTCTATAAACTCAACAGTCTTCATATTTTTTGACAGCTTTATTTAAGGCAGGCATCCCAAAAAGTCTTGTGGTTCACTCTAGCAGATAAACAACCACACACATAAAATTTGGCTACGCATGTTAGGACATCATCTTTATTTTTTTTTCCCCAAGAGCTTTAGTCTATATTCGTAAGCTTGAAGTAAAAATTTAGTGGGGCACTAGACCTGTAAAGGAATCTCATTTTGTCAGATTGTTTCCTGTAACAAGCACATTCCTTGCCTTTGCTATAAAGGACAAGAAGAATGAAAGCAGGAAAGATAAAATATCATTTGTTTGTTTGTTTGCACTACTGAAAATACATTAGAGACATTGCATCTAGCTCCTTCCTTCTCCTGATGTCCCTGTATATTTTTTCCCCTCACAGAAATGTTCAAAAGCTAGGGTCCTGCAGCCGGAAATCCTTCCTCTCTCAGTCCATGAAGAATGAATGGAAACTGGCAAAAATTGCGTTTGTGGTCATCATTGTGTATGTCCTGTCCTGGTCTCCATATGCTTGTGTCACTTTGATTGCCTGGGCAGGGTAAGTGAAAACATAATCCAAAGAGTATTTATACTGAAATATGATTGGTGTTGTGTTTTGGAAGGGTTTTAAGTGGTTGTTAATGAGAGGTGATGTTGCACCCTTTACTGAGTCATAGAATCACCTAGACTGGAAAAGACCTTCAAGATATTCAAGTCCATCCATCAGTCTGACCTTGTGAGTTCCATCACTAAACCATGTCCCTTAGAGCCATAACTGTATCCTTGTCCATAAATTCAGCAAAGGAGTTATTAGTCTAGGGGTTTTCTTTGTTTTTGTTTTGATTATGATTTCATCTATATTTCTGGTACACATTGTTCCCTCTCCACCATGATGCTTGTATGAATTCTGACTTCATGGAGAAGTTACCTCTTTGCTCTTCTCCCAGGAAGCTTCCTCCACACATTTCTGCCTCTGGCACAGGACAGAAAAGAGGTTATAAGCTCGAATCTTCATCACAAACTCCTATCTTCCTCCATTTGCTCTCCCTTCTAGGAGTCCTCTTTGTTCTTATCAGTGCATTTTGACATGGACCAACTGTGGTTATCCTGCACTTGTGCTAATCACATGCGACTAACTGTGGAAGCTTAAAGTCTGAGATGGGACCATTCATTCCCAGCACTTTGAGTTCTCTTTTCCTTCTGTAGTGGTTACAGCTGAGGCATTGACACCCATTACTAAGTAGCATGGATACTTCCATCTGAGCAAAGAATGCATTAGACCAACCCTAACTTGTCAGCAGTATGTCTCATCATGGGACTACGCGCAAAAACAGTTAAGAAGAGCAATATATTATAGAAATTTACTATTAATCCACGGTAGAACTCTGTGTAATGACTTTTCCTTTGTTATAGCCGAGGCAACGTGCTAACGCCGTATTCCAAATCTGTGCCAGCTGTTATTGCCAAAGCTTCTGCAATCTACAACCCCATCATATATGCAATAATTCACCCGAGATACAGGTACAGTAAGCATATAGATCTGTGTGTTACTCTGCATGCAAATGTGTTTCTTAAAGTGACTGAACTACAGACCTGTTATTCAGCATATCACTAGATTTTCCTGCGCTTCCTTCAAAGAGCATCTTCCACAACACCGTGCAACAAATCTTTGGAAGAAAGAAGTGGGTGCCACCGGGATACGTGTAGAAATGCCACTAGGTGGCAGGGTGGGATGTCTGTACAAGGCTTGTCTCACCCACGAAGTGGAAAATCTGCCATGAGATTGCCTGAAACTGTGTTCTAGTAGCTGGAGCACAGAGAGCTAATTGTTTTGAACGTTTGATGAGTGAAGGTGCTGTTGTGAAAACACTTGGAGCTTTTTAGAAGGCTGTGGAAATACACCCAGAAATGGTGAAGAAAGAGCTTGTTTGAAAACAGCTGCTATCGTAACTAAGACACATGCATCTTCCAAAAACCCTGGGTCCATCTCAGTTTTTGTGAAGGCTACAGAGCTTTTTGGTTTAGAATAAGAGAATGACTGCTGTTCAATGGCTTGCAGAAGATTAATGAGAAGACAGGCATGGGTGGCTGACATATTTTGAACCTGGTATTGCTTTTTTTCCAACCCAAAACTATCGTGTTCAATGATTCCTTATATCATTTTTACAAGTGAGTGTTTTCAAAGCAGATATCATACAGTGAGCTGTTTCAATTAGTCCTTTCCTACCAGCATTTGTCTTGCAAGGCTGTATTAAGTAAAGGACGTGTCAGAACAGGATTTCAGAGACTCAGTTAAAATATTTTCTTTCCTACTTCCTAATTTGAATTTCAAGACATACCAACAATGGAATTGTTTATACGGTTGCTGTGGTGATATTATACAGACCTGGGAGTCATCCAGTCAGAAGACGGGGTGATGTTGTGACCCTTGTGATGAATCAAGCATGCAGCTTTAGAACTGGAAAAGTGTTACCAGCAAGTCAGCTGGTGAAAATATGTTGGCAGGACCAGTTTTGCTTGGACGGTGAATAATGAATATATATGTAAAGATTAACATTTCTGGGTAATTTCCAAATCTTCTAATCTTTCACATTTTGCCTTTAAAGTATTTAATCCAATAATATCCTTAATGGGCCAGTCTGTTCAGGCCCAAGAGTTAGAGGTTGGCCAGGAGTGGCTTTAAATTGTAGTTTTACATTGGAACTACTGAAGTGGACTAAATATAAGTTCTTTTCAAAGTCTTTCTTGAAAGCAGCACCTAGAAGCCAGGATCTAAAGAATTCAGGTACATATCAAACCAAGGATGTAACACTATCGGAGCAGGCTGCTATTTTGCACAGAGAATTGCTGGCGCTGCGTTTTAATACTTCAAAATATTAAAGCCTTTTGTGGATTTTCCTTACAGTAAGAAATGAAAACAGTATGTTACAATAAGCACCTCAAGATCACACCTATTTTATATTTTACATGCACAGCATTAAAACTCACTTCAAAATTCATATTTCAGTCTCAGCCTGCAAAATACTCCTCAACAGACCTCCCAAATACTGCTCAAAACAAAACTCTAGTCCCGCACGCCATCAAAAACGTGTGTATATCGTCCCTGAAGATTCCCATCAGAGATGCGTTCCCTGAACCTTCACCATGAGGTGTTCTCCTCTTAAAATCCCGTGTAACAAATAGAATGGGGGTGTTTCATACTGACTTGAAGTTGTTGAATAATTTTTAGCCCCACATAGACTCTCTTTCTTCTCTAGCACGGTGGAGGCAGCATCCAGCAACCCCCAGGAGCTCAGCAGGGCTCTGCTGGCAGGCATCTTGGCAAAACTGCAAATAATGGTGCAGGCAGAGAGATTTCTGCAGCCCTGGTCCCCACTGCAGGCACAAAGGTCCTTGTTCAGTTGCCTTGGTGGTTAGGTATGCCAATACTGGTGATGATGCCAAAGATTTGGGTTTGTCAGTGGTAGATTTTTGTTGTTGTTGTTTTTCCCTTTTTCTTTTTCTTTTTTTTTTTTCCTTTTTGAATTGACAAGTCAGTGATCTCATCTTATGGTCCAGAGATTTTAACATGTAGTCTTTTCTGAGAGCTGAAATGCTGGTTTAAAAGGTACTAGTTATTCAACAAACTTGGTAGTTACAAAACTCACAGGTAAAAGAAAAATGAAAAGAAAGGATAAGAAAATTTGTCCTAGAAGCAAGAATCTTACCTTATGTGCTTACTTGACTTGCACCTCTGCATAAAGTCAATATGCTGTATGTCCCTCATTGATCCACAAGTCCCATGCATCAGCTGTTTTCCATGATGTAATAAATAACAATTTCTGATTCCTCTGGCCCTCTCCCCATTCTCCACTTCTCCTGTGCCTTAGCACAGAGATGACCTTCATACCAGCTAGCCTGAAAGTTATCTGGATTGGAAGCAATCGTATTTTTCAAGCTATTTTCAGTTCTTACTACTCATCTTTGCAGCTCTTCCATGAATATTCTGATACGAGGCTCTTAAACCACCTGCTGTTTTCCTTTTGGCCTCTCAGTTGAGCACTTTCCACTAGCCATGTTTTTTCCATGTGGTCCTGAAAGTTCTCCTCAATCAAAACAAAAGCAGTGCGGAGATTATGGAAGGAGACAGAGCTGCCACCACACAATTTTCAAAGCCTCATCATCAGTGTGCTGTTACATAGTTTGCCTTTTTCTTCACCCATTTTCCTTTAGAAAAACCATCCACAATGCTGTTCCATGCCTGAGGTTCTTAATACGAATATCGAAGAACGACCTCCTGAGGGGCTCCATCAATGAATCGTCCTTCAGGACCTCCCTCTCCAGCCACCAGTCTCTTGCTGGAAGGACCAAGGGCACCTGCGTTTCATCAGTTTCCGCTGGAGAAGCTGTAAGTCTTTTTTTGTTTCAGCCAGGAAAAGTGAGTATAAAGTTTCTCCAACTCCCAGAATAAGTTACTATAAACATGTATTCAAAATTAGAGAGTGGAAAAGAGGTTTTCTTGGCTAAATTAATATGGACATGTAAGGTCATTTCTCCAAAACCTGTGTGGGAATTCAAGCATGATGAATTTAGATCAGAAAAAAAAAGTTGAGGCCAGCATATCTAGGTGATTCAGATGCTTGATGGGAGCATGGAAGTTTGGGTTAAGTGAGAATTAAAAAGAGCACTGTAGGCACCACCTGCTTCACCAACTATCTGCCTCATAATTCAGTATCTCTGGGAGCAGGAGGACAGGAAAACCATCTCCCAGATGTTTCTAACTTATCCTGTTGCTTCCAAGGACCTCTACTTTGTGTAGAAAACTTTTTGTTTATTTGGTTTTCAGTCCTGAGCAGCAAAAGCCTGCTGCACCTGGAGCTGGATGTGGTGTTCTGTACGCGTTGTACCCTAAGTCTCAGTAAGGTGGGTGGACCAGCTGGACCATAGCTGCCCACGCCACGTGGTCTTTTTGCAGGAAAAGCTCCAAGAATAGAAACTTGGGATATGCAGCGTGGCATTTAGGTTACGTTCTAGGGAAAAAATATCACTGTGAGGCAGTTATCACTTTCCTGAGCAAACAGAACGAAATGGGAAGCAGGCCTCCCAGAAGGCCCACAGCCTTTCACAGGGGTATAAATCGCCGTGATGGGCTGAGCAGCAGGCTCCTGGCTCTCCTCCTGAGCTAGGTGGCTGTGGTCTGAGAAAGGAGGGAGCAGTTATTTGCATGCTGCACCCTGCGTGTTGCTGCTTCCAGGAGGCTGTCGCTGAGACTCAGGCCATGGAGCTACAATTCAGGGAAATTGTAATGATGCTGGATAATCTGGGGAAGATTGGGACCCTTGGTTTGGAAATGAACCTAGGACCACCAGGATAACCAGCACAAGCAGTGCACCTTTCTTGAACAAGAAAATGTTAAGAGCATCTGCTGATTTCCACTCTGACCACTGATTACACAACGATGACCAAGAGTAGCAGCTAATGATTTCATAAACTGTAAAATACCCGGTTTATCCTGGAAATAGAAGCCAGTATATGCAATGTGCTAATAGCCTGCCTTCAGAGGGAGTGTATTTTGTGTAGAGTTGTTTAAAAGCCTGAGCAAACAGGGCACCCACATGTGTCTGTAACCCCGCTGACATCGTGGGGACTGCTCGCCTCCTTACACTTCACTTGTGCTGAACTCAGTCTTTGCAGATATCACACGTAGCAACACGGAAGAAAATGCTGCTGTAATTTAAAACAGGGAGGTTCCTTAATCACGTGTCTAACTTTTTTTTGCCCCTTTTACCTTTAAATTTTCCTTGACTTAATCTGTTCCTAATTTCTCTCCCCATTAATCCTTTGTTTGATGTCAAATGAGATAATTTTTGCTGTATCACGCATCCTGATCTGTTCTTTATTTTTGGTCACTACTTGGTTTCGATCCACTGGAGTTAGCATGTTATTGCGTGTGTTAGGTTGGGGCTGGTGCTTAAAGAGTTGGGATAAGGCGAATAAGAGGCCCAGCTTTTGCTTAGAGGTCTCACATAAAACTACTGCCATTGGTTCTATGCAGTGCTGTGCCATGCCAAGCCAACACAGCCAAAGGTTATTGTTCTTGGGGTAATCGACAGCTCAGTGCAGCCGTATGGATTTCAGCTGAATGAGCAGCTGCTGAAACAAAAGGTAAGCTCAACAACTCGCACATGACAGCAGCACAGAGTGAAATTTTGGAGTGCTCCAAAAAAGCATTGACAGACACTAGCAATGCTGTAAAAGCTGTGGCTGTTTATACCAGTGCTTTCCTGTGTGCCGTGTGTCTATCAGTGCAGAGAGACAACATACTTGAGCAATATGAAGTTAGATTTACAGACGGATTCTGTGAGGGAGGAAAATTAAACAGTACCTAGGTGTATGAACAAGGTGATTCAGTGGAATTATGCAGTAGCTTCTCACTTGTGTGGAGCCCAGTCTATCTCTATCTAAATGCTGATGTGGAAGATAGTGGAACGATCTCATCATGGAGGTTATCAAAAAGTCTTCACAAAGTTAGGTGTGATGGATGGCCTCTGCCCAAGCCTGTTAATGGAACAGCATGACTGCAATGTCACAGTTATGCTCCGTTACTGGCATGCTCTTGGAAAACTCATGCAGAGCCCAGGCATTGCCTCCCAGCCACTAATGATGGCTTGGAGAAGAGCCTCTGGAGCTTGCGAAACCCTGGTGGTTCTGGGCATCCCGTTGGGACGTATACAAACCTGGTTCTGGAGGAGCTGAAGGTCGTACAGAATGCCACAATGCATGTTAAATACATTGCTTGCACTCCTTTAGATAATGAGATCCCCTTTTTAGACACCAGATGACAAGTAACTAAAGATAAAACAAGTAGCAAGATTAAAAATAAAAAATAAAAAAAATTGAGGCTAGCTTCTGAAATCATAAAATTGTGGATAACTGTTGAAAAAAGATTAAATCATTTTTCATCATTTCAATGATGTGTTTCTTTCGCGGAAGTAGCCTAGAGTGAGAGACAAGTCCAGAGATCAGTTCTCTCCTCACAGGAGTTTTGAGTGTGAGATCCGTGTTAGAACAGCTCTAGTTTTCTGTATGTACGACTTTTGCCTGAGTTGGAGAACTTTCAGAATTTGAGAAAGGATGTAACTTTCTGAAATCCTTCACTATTTGTGATTAGAACTGGAGCGATGTAGAGCTTGACCCTGTAGAGCCAGCTCACGAGAAACTGCAGCCTCGCCGAAGCCATTCTTTCTCAGCAAGTCTGAGACAGGAGAAGAGAGACCTGCTCCCAGAGACCTCTAGTTGCAATGCAACAACGGCAGAAAAGGTATGGAAAAGATATTTCTCTGGGAAAATTTTGAGGGAATCTCCATTTTAGTATGAAATCTTGCTACAGCTTGTCATCTCTGAAATAATAATTCAGTCTTTATGCCCATCTGTTTTATCTGAAGGCTTTATTTATGCTGATTCTGATGCACTCTCCATCCTTGCTGTTGTTTATTTATTTTAACTATTGAGAATGCCAGTCATTCCTTTTTTTCCCTCCCCCCCCCCCCCCCACCCCACC
>VXAV01006407.1:121205-137707 GCA_013399715.1 Alectura lathami | reverse complement strand
GCTCTAAAGCTGCACTAAAGAGGATTCAGTAGGGTCATGTAAGAAGTTGACTTCTTTGTCTCTTTGCATGTCCATCTGCTCCAGCTCTGGTTCCTCCCATCCTGACCCTCTTGTCCACATTGTGGCAGCCTTCTTCTGTTACAAAGTCAGGGCTGCAAAGCAGAGTTTGACATGATAGAAGCCACCCTTTTTCCTCTTTCCAGCATACATTGAAATGTTTTATTTTTGTTGAGGGGGAAGACGAGAAAGAAACTCCCATTTCTCCCTAAGGGTGGGAGAGTCTGGCAGATGCCACCCTTCCCTCACTGAAAGAGGAGATGGTGAGTACTGAGAGCATCTTCTGCGGATGCAACACACAACTTGCCCAAATCGCTGAGGTCTGGTGCCATGCTGTGAGGAGCTCCCTCCCTGTTCTCTGTAGAACTGCTGAGAATGGGAACAGTCGGTCGCCTGCAAGTTCTGCCAGTGCTGTGCAACCAGTTTCAAAACAAGTATTTGCATGGTGGCACAATGTCAAGCGTGTGTCAGTGCTGCATTTTCAAGAAGAGAAGGACTTAGGACTTGTAATACTCGGTCCAGCCATTGGTAGTGTAATGCCTGTTTTGATGAAGAGACTCTGGTTTGTAGAGGCTGCGGTTGCAGAGACAGCGTATCTTAAAGGAGACCCTGTTTGGAAACTTCCAGCCACCTGATGTTATCGTTCCTGCATGCATCTGCCCTGTCTTCCTTCTCATGTCTCTTTAAGATTAAGTCCTGAGAAACCTTGGTCTTTTCCTGTAGTTGTTGTAAATAGTGTTGATTGAGAGCAGGAGTGTGGGAAGTGCAGCAGGACTGTTGCAGAGGCACAGTCCTCAGCCTCCTGTGGGACACTGGCCTTGCATTCTTTGGGGATGGAAACAATTGAAGAAGAAAGCCCAAGTGGCAAGGAGCATTCTGTGATGTGGCAGTTGATTGTTTCAATTGGACAACGTGGACCTAAACTGACTTGAGGACAGATGAGCATTCAGCTTTTTGTCCTGTCCTCAAGTAAGTCCATGCTGTGAAAGGATCACAGCTAGGCCTTGGTTTCAGCTGTGGTGGCAAGCAACACGGGCTTGGAAGTCCTGCACATTTCCCCTGCTGTCCATTAATAGCCCCATGTGTCCAAGCTGTAGGCAAGTGGAAAAGACAAGAGGTTATCTCAAGGGGTGGAGAGTTGCTGGTTTTTGCTGATGCAGGGGACTAGAAGGAAAGAAAACCTGAGGCAGTCTGCATTAAGTGTTCGGTAATTAAGTATTTCAGTGTTCTGCATCTTAGTAACTGCATAGCAGTTAGCTAGTAACTAAGTAACTTTAAAAAAAAAAAATGCTTTTTTAGATATTTGTTTAAGGGTTTTGATAGCATTGCTGGACTCTCTCTTACTGAATTCCAGTCACAGCACTTCCAAAAATGCTCATGTATGGCAATTCAAGTGTGATCCTGGCGAAGGGTCACACAAGTTCCGGATTTAACAAAGCAAAAATGCTTTTTAGGAAAAGCATTTTACAGTATTTCTATAAGACCATCTCGCCAACACCTAAAAAATAAATGCAATTCTAAATACTTTATAGACTGAGATCAAGATTCCTTAATGCACATTTGCAGTTGAGTTGGCAAAAAAAAAAAAAAAAAGGCATCCCTCAAATGAAACAAAAAAACAATTCACTATCCCAGGTCTAGTGTTTTCTGAAGCACAAAAACACACAGGACAGTCTTCTGTCACAAAGATATGTTCTAGCTCCAGGGCTTATTGCAATTAGTTAGGATGGTAATGGACTTGATGCAAACTGACACGAGGCAACCTGCCATGGCAGCGAGGAAGCCTTTTTGGAGCCATTAAAATGCAGATGTTTATTATGAGGACAAGGTGGATCTGAATGCTTGATTCCAAAGGAGAGTTGCCAAGAGTGCTCTGTGTCAAGGGAGCTACCCAGTGTGAAATGGCGGCTGTCAGCTCTGACCTAGTGTGAGTGTGCCCTCTGGAAATGCCCATGACAGAGGAAAGATGTCTCGCGCCTGCACAGAGAAATCATCTCGCAGAAGGGATAAAGGGAGTGGGCGCTTGTTATTTAGTGCTGTGTTAAACACTGCCATGAGCAAGTGCCTCAGTTAGGGGGAAGGCTGTGTGTCCAGCGTAACTACAGCCAGCAGAGCCATGTAGGGCAGTGGAGGGATTTGCTGTCACTCAGATGAAAAAGTGACAAGATCTTTTCTTCTCTCCTCACTCTTTGCTGCCCAGTAAGTTGGCAGGGGGTAAAACCAAGCCCAGATTAATCCTTCCAGTGCTTTCACTCGCAGTGCCCTCTCTACCACCTTGAGGTGGTGCCATGCCCGCTGAGCCATATGCAGGGGAAACTTAACTTTTTGTGCAGTAGAAACAGCAGACAGAAGAGACAGGAGTGGTTTTTATTTTCATGCTTTCACTGTCTTGATTTGGAAGAACAGCCTTTTCTTCTCTCTCAGGTTTATTTAAACCATGTTTTTAGCACATTCTGCTTCCCTTCACTGTGGTGAGAAATCACTATTGGTAGCAATTTGTAAGTGAGTTGTGCTTGTGGAGTAAAACTGCATCACGCAGCAGCAAATGACAGTGACCAATTTTAAAACCAGATTGTGTAGAGGGAGACACAGCAAAAAGTCGTTTTTTTTTTTTTTTTCTTGCAAAACCACAAAATTTATGTGAAAAAACACGCATTTGTTTTCTGTCTATAAAATCAGACTAGACCGATGTTATGCAATAATATATTCTGCCAAACAATTTGCTAAGATACAGACAATGACCCCTAAACCTAAAAAGTTTAAAAATAAATACAAAAAAAAAAGCCTTCCCTATCTGAGTTAGGGAACTGTTCAGTTTCTCAGCATGAAGGCAGTTGACTGGCTGAGCAAGAGCAAGACAGAGAGGCCCAAGATCCAGCCTGCTGGGCTGTAACGATGCTAAATTCCAGTCTCATATTTTCCAAAGCTATTTCAGCACCAAAACCCAACAAATCAATGAGAATTATATGCCTGACTGTTTCAAGAAGACTGAAGACTCGATTAATGAAGTTTATGTCTGCCATAGGACTATCTGCAACAGAGAAAATACATTACAAAACTAGTTGGAGAAGCCCAAGTTATAGAGAGACTCGGTGTAGCTAAGTAATGTGCTTTAAAACCATAGTAAGAGAAGTGAGTAGAACCATGCTTAACAGCAATCTCAGTAAAGACTGCTGTTAGTCTCAATTCCATTAGACTACATGGAAATACACACGTAATGAAGTAAACGCTACGCTGCATGTTAAATGTTGATCCTCCCCAGGAAGGGAGAGACCTATAACACCTGACGTAGTGATTTTATAACCTTAACTGTCATTTTCCACAGCAAGCCAAAATTAAGCACTCATGCTTTTCATTTCCAGTGCATTTTAATATTAACTAACTCTTTCAAAGCTTACTTATTTTACTCTGGTTTTGTATGCTGTGTAGAAAGGGTTATGGAGAGGTCACAGGGGAATTGCCATCAGAGCCAAGTTAGACATCAAAAGAGAAAAACAAAACAGATGGGAAATGGTTAGCAAAGCAGAAACTCAGCCGCTGTTCTTTCTTCCTTCACTGGTGTGGAAGCACTGTCCAATATATAAAGCCACCAACTTCTTGAGAGGCGGTAAAAGGAACTGCTTCCAGACACCATGAGTACAGTGTCCTCGAGTCTTGTGTGAGATCTTCTCAATGAGAGAGAGTATTATGGTTACCCAGTACCCTGAGACATGTTAAAAATGGGAAAAACAGAAGGGTAATTTTTTAACATGAAATACGTCAGATATAGGAAATGGGTTTTTCTTCTTTTTTTTTTTTTTATTTTTTTTATGTCTCTTTTATTTGTGCACATCTTTTGCTTCATTTAACATTCTACTTTCCAAGCTGTAGATGTTAACACATCATGATTTTCCTTCTTCCTAGTCAGTGATTTAAGTGTTTGGAAAATATGGCTGGTGGCTCAAGCAGCACCTAACAGCACTGAACGCTTCAAGTACAGGTTTCCAGTGGCATTAACGCTTTTGTCTCTGCTCTAGGTTTCGCTGTCCTCCAGCTGCCTGGAGAGGGTGCTGGGGCGATCAGCCCTCCCCAGTCCCCCTGAAACGCTTGTGGCCAGCTCCCTAAGAGCAGCCTCTCTGCCCGTTGGTTTGAATAGCAGCAGTGTCAGCAGGAGAGGAGGCTTGGATGCTTCACAGATGGAAACTCAAGGAAGTCAAAGTAATGGAGGCCTGGACTCTATCGTCAGCAATACAGTCCCCCGCATCATTATCATTCCTACCTCAGAGACAAACCTATTTCAAGAGGAACTTGAAGAGGAAGAGACTGAATTATTCCACTTCCGTGACAAAAAGAGCAATCTGCTGGACTTGGAAGGGCTGAGCTCGTCCACAGAGTTCCTCGAAGCTGTTGAGAAATTTCTATCATAAGTGCGTCAAAAGAAAACTTTCTGGCAATTATTTTCTTGGCATCTTCTCCTCTTAATTGTACCGAATAGCTGAAGCCTTGTAGGTTAGATCATCAGGCTTTTTGTATGTTTATATGGTAGTCACCAGGCAGCCTTCAGACTGGTCTTTGTCTAGGCCAGTTCAGGCATGGAAACAAGCTTTCTTTCAGACCATGCTGCAGGAAATGAGCAGTGGAAGATCTGGCAGCAGGATCAAGCGGCACCAGTGAAGTTGGCTGCCTGCTTCGTGGGGCCCTGGGCCTTGATCTGCAACCGCAGATGCCAGCAGAAGGAAAAATAACTGAACAAAAGCAGGGGCAGCTGCTGAACGCTTCTGCTACCTCCATGTGAAACTGCAATCCTGCCTTGGCAGCTCTCCTCTGGATGGTGATGGGAAGCACCACAAGACCACAGCTTCCACCAGCCCCAGCCATTCCATGGCTAGATGGACAGAACTATCTTTTAATCAAATTATTTTCAGCATTTTTATTTTTAATAGGCAACTTCCTAAACTTAAATACACGGACTGATCATGTAACTGAAAAGAGAGTGCTTGCTTATTAAGTGATAGAAGTTTGGATTTTACCTCAGCATTAGTGCAATCACCTGAATGTCAAAACGCAAGGTGCTGCATGCCAGAAGGCATAATTCCACCTACAGAAGCATTTAGAGCACCTTCAGATCTACGACGTTGACTAAGTGTCTATGGATCCTAATGAATCCGTGATTAAAAAGGTGAACATTCACTATGGGCTTGACAATTGATGCACAAGAATAAAGCCTTGGCTGCTTTATATCACTTGTTCGTGCAGTAGAGATTCAGGTCACTTACCAGAGGCCTTCAGAGAGGGTAAGACATCACCCTGGTGAGCAGGATCCACAAGGCTGTGGTGTTTGCTACATGATTTGCAGTCACATTGTCACTGGTAGTTAGTGTCTAGTAGCACTCAGACATCCAACAAGCATCCGGACATGGGAGTTTGTGTTCACGCTTTGTTTGTTCCCATGGCTGCATCTCGGTGCAGAGAGCACCAAGGGCATATCCAAGATATGTGAACATGCTGGCTGGTCTTGAGATGTTGGCCTCCTCCTGATCCAAAGAAGGGGTGGAAAGATAGAAGTCATAGAACTTTGCTTGTGATTGTCCCCTGTTTTTTTGTTTTGTTTTGTTTTGTTTTAGTTCTGTTGCAATACTAATGTCATCACTTATGCTCCTATTTACGCTGCTTTGGCTTCTGGACCCTCACCAAGGCACGAGGCCCATAAACCTGTTTGTTTTTCAGAGAGGGTGGTGGGAAAAAGTGGTGGAGCATAGGGGTGCCTGCATAGCCTCGGTTGTACCTAGGCCCAGCCAGGTTGCTGAGGGCCGTGCCCGCCTGGCAGTGGGTTTTCTACAAGGGCAGGTATCAGGACAGAGCCATCTGCAATCAGCTCAGTGCTTCCACAGGCGATTCCTCCCCTGGAGGGCCAGCACAGTCAGCAGGCAGGCAGAGCAATGGGATGGGACCTGCAGCTCCTCGAGCCAGGCTGCCATCCAGGTGCGTGGTTTGGGCCTTGCTGAGTAACCAAATGCCCGTTAAATACCCTATTCATGGAAAACAGGGGAGGCTTCATCCTGCACTGAACACGCTGTTCTGCCATCTCTGATTATTTTTCTGCAGAATGCGTCCTCTGGTTTGTTGTTCTTTATTTTATTTTTTTTCTTTTTTTCTTTTCTTCCTACATCAATAGCGTAGCCAGTAACCTTCTTGCGTTTAATATCCTCGGTTGCAGTATCTCCTTTCTTCTCAAGCCAGAGGTTGGGAAGCAAATGTTCTTTTAAGCCTTCCAAGTCTTGTACCTGACTTTACTGTTGTAATTAACTCTAAATAACAAAGGCATTCAGTGTTCCAAGGTACAAAAACATGCCCTTGAGAGACCACGTGTACTGGTCGGACTGTAGGCAGGATATTGCTATGGTTTCCAACGAGATGAAGAAAGTGAGACCGAAAGAAACAGTGAACAAATTCCTCTGTATCCAGACAAAGTTTTGCTTTCTACTTTTTCGCCTGTAAGGTGAGTTTCCAGTGATCTCTTGCATTAGTGCTCATACTAACAATGTGTCTCAGAAAATTAACGGTCTTGAGGTATGTGCAGAGAAGATCCACTTTTACACCACTGATGTCACTTACAATTTGTACTATTGCTTCTGAAGCTACTGTCAATATTATTGTGTGCTTCAATTGATGTAGGGCAGAATTACAAATGAGATAGCAGTAGAGTGATAAAACATGAGATTATATGCAACCACAGGTACATTTACTACAGAAACATCACGGTGTAAATCAGTCTTAAATTAACTACAGTACAGAAGACTTTTGTGTGCTTATCTGTTGCCACATTGACTAGATGACACATAAAAATGTACAGTGTTAACTGCTTCTTCTCATTTCACACAGGCATGTATTTGTTCACTCAAATGGAATAAAAAAAAAAAGTCTTAGAAGTTATATTAAATGGTGCATTGCTTGTTTTTCTTATTTAATGATTAATTTCAGGAACTAGAAGGAAGAACAAAAACGTTGGCTCACAGCTTTTGAAGTCTGTACTCTGCTGCAGTGAATAATAAGGTGCATATATGACTCCATTTGCACAAGCAGTTCCTTTCAAATCACGTAGACTTCTCACATGCAACCAAGAACTTGCCTAATTGCATCTAGGTTGGCATCTAACATTAGAGTTTGCTGACTTGGGAAAATCTGAATTTGCTTAGCATCTTTTGAAATAAGATTGCTTCATTTGGCATGTCAGACGTCAGATAACCAAACTTGAAACAATTAGTCAAAGTCAATCCGTTAGAACTCTGACAGCAGCCTCTGGTCTTTGCAGTAAATCTGGATTAAAATAAGCCAGACGTTGCTTACTTCTGCTAAATCTTTGTGTAGCACAGGTATAGGATATGTTCTAATCTAGTAAACTGGAAAATTGAAAGGATGGTTTTAGTCAGTTCACAGAGTCTGTCTGCTTGAATCATGCTTCTTCACATGCCGCTGTTTCAGAAAAGGCTGTTGTGCTCTGCTGGAATGCTATTATTATCGAAGTACCGAAAACTCAGCATAGACTACTGAGAAATCAGCAATTTTAGTCACCCAAGAAAAAAAATATTGAGAAAATCAGTTTGTGGGTGGGAATCAATAGACTTGTCAAGGCAAAGGGCAGGTAGTAAAGATGTCTGCATCTTGCTCACCAGGTCCAGGCCTGGCCTCCAGCAAACACAGCCAAGCTTGGGATGGGTGATCCTGAACACTCAAAAATGCCCAGCTAAAATAGTCATCGAATTAGGTAAAAAACAGGAGATTACTACAATGAATTCTTTTTAGACTTTTTTTTTTTTTTTTAAATGGGTCTTGACTTTCTTTTCAAGCTTTGCTCTCCAAGTAGAGAGAAACATGGTTTTTTTACATTAAAAAAAAAAAAAAATTATACAGACTCCTACCTAGGGTCCATTTAGCTCAATATCCTGTGTCTGAGACTGGCCAGCAACAAGTGTCTAGGAAGAGAAGTACAGCATATACTAATTTCCTGCAATGGTCTCCCAGCCTTCAGCAATTCTATGCCAGAAATTGTATTTAATAAGCCTTCACGGAGTCTTTTCTTCCACAGATTTATGACATTGCTTCTGGGACTCATGTGAAAGCCTAACCGCAACATCCCACGGGCTTTGCTGTTTTATTACCATTTGCACGAAACAGAGCCTTCCTTGGCTTGCTTTGAGACAGTGCCTCCTAAGTGCACTTGGTGTCCTGTAGTTCTTGTAGGGTGAGACTGTGCTGGGTGCCTTTCCTGCAGGAGTGCTGAGGCCGCAGCCCGCCGTCATCCCTCCGCTGATGGTCTCCTGTCCACCAGAACCCAGGGGCTCCATCCCATTGGCAGCAGCGGGAAACACAGCGCTGCTCTGGCTGTGTTGAAAGGAGGTCCTGGGTCTTCTGTCCTTATCCTTGCTCTGGCCACCCCGTGGTGGTTCCTTGCCCCCATGGGCAGGCCCTTGCCTTCCGCCTGCTCTTCCTATGGCAGCAGGGAGGTGTGGGAAAAGGCCTGAGCTGCTTGGAGCAGAAATGAGCCATGCTTGTAGTTACCGAGTATCTGCAAAAGATTTACAGGCTATTTAAGCAGTTGGCAAGCACTCTGGGGACTAACTTATCAACAGGCTGCCTCCCAGCTCTTCTGGGAGGGAGGAAAACGTAATTATCCTCATGTAACATCGGTGGAGGCTGTGATGCAGCATGAACATGTGTCCAGGCAGTAGCAATGCGGTGGCTGTCTCCTCTCCAGTCTGAGCCCAGGCTCACCACTGTACTTCATTGCTGCATGCAAACAAAACAGCTAAACTGATGATGGACTCAAGCGCACAGCTGGGATTGTCACTGAAACGTATGGCTGGGACCCACTCTTGGACACGTAACGAAAAAGCAGGCACTGGATCAAGTGTTATACTCACTCCTTCATCTGGCATGCCTCACCGCTGTAACCTAGCATTAAAATAAAAGTGGGATTTCTAAGAGTGGGGTTTCCAAGACGTCTCTCCCAAAACATGTAACTTTTTTTTAACAACTGATTTGGAAAAACTGTTACCCATGTTTCTGTTCCAGCCTAACGGATGTTTAATTTTTGTATTGTAACTGAACTCTCTAGTCCCAGTTCTATAAAATATCGTCGACGACAGTAAAAGTCATAGAACCTTGTGACTGTGCTGTGTGGGATGTCCTGTTAGAAAACAGAATTATTGTTATTTTGTCTCATGAAGGAAACGTCTGAGAGTGGCATAAAGACACAGAGCATGCCTGTGTAAATGTCGTCATACTGATGTGGCAAAATAAGAGAAATGCTAATGTCCCCATCCAGCTCTGCTGCTCACAGACAGGTGTACAAGGAAAAGCTTTGGTCTATTTGTGGTGCAGTAAATAGAATACGAAATATAAAAGAAGATAACAAATAAATAAAAGGTAAGCACCTCCAGGCACTGTCTGCTTTTGTGCATCCCATGGTAACTGGGATTGCTGGAGATGGTCTCCTCCCCAGAGCCAGGGATCAGAGAAGCGATGCTATCCAGGGCCAGTGTCTAGACCATCCTGGCCAAAGCATAACTCAGGTGAATATATTTTCTTTGCCTCAGCAACTGCTGCTGCTTAGGGAGAGAACAGCTTTGCTGGCAGGTGGGTGCCCTTGCCCGTGGGACTCACCCAGACACTAGGGGTGAGCCGAGTCCCTGGAAGGAGAGGACACGGCTCTATTTTTAGCAGCCTGAGACATGCAGAAGTCAGGGTGATGGGGAGCAGATAATTACATAATAAACCATACCAGGATGTGCTATTTAAGTCTATCTGGCCTCCTCCTTATCTCAAGTGCTGTTCTAGCAGTTCCCACTCTGAATGCCCGTAATCAAAAATAACGCATTTTCCTGGAATTTGTTGCATGAAGGAATGGCTTATTTAGTGAGCACCTCTTTGCTGTGCACTGTTCCTGCCTGGGGGATGCAAAGAGCTGGCTGCTGCTGCGGTGGGGACATGGGTATTGCCAGGTTATGTGTAACCTGACAAACAAAAGAGAGGAGAGCATAAGAGGGATATTAGCTTGGGATTATGGCTACTGCTATGTGCCACTGAGCCTCTCTCCACAAACAGCTCTTTATGGCTGCCTCCGCACCTGTGTCATGCTTTTCTCCCCAGGAAAAATGCCTTTTTCCACTTGCACCAGCAGCGAAAGAGGTGAGAAGTAAAAGCAAAGAGGTTGCTTTTATAGATAAGGGGCAAAGAAACATGTAAAACCCTTCACTGGCGCTATCCGGGGAAAGGCCACACATGTTACTGCCACTTGAAGCAGTGATATCTTTAAAAATTACAAGTTTTTATCCTCATGCTGCTTTAAAGCACTCCAAGGAAGCAAGCCTGCTAGAAATGAGCTGCTGGTCCGCAGCTCCTAGGAACGTCCTGTGCAACATGCATGCAGCTGCTCTTGGATTTCAGGTGACGCAGGGGCTATATCCAGTGCCTGTGCACCCAGGTGCATGGAAACAGCTCTCCACACATTAATAACAGGTTGGTGGCTTGGTGAGTAACCAGCACTGCTCTCTGTAGTGTTTTCTGTTGTATTGCACATGAACTGCAGTATTTAAAAAAAAAAAAAAAAAAAAGGCATTAAAGGTCTCTCTATTTTTATGCCCCAGACTGAAAGTGTTAGGTATCTGCAGCAACATTTAGTCCAAAGGAAAGTGAAATTTAATCTGCCTTGACATAACAAGAAAGTGTCTGGCAAAGCCTGGTCCAGAGGAAAAGCAACATCTTAAAAATCTATTTTCTAAGGTGAATCTGCAACAGAACTAAAAGCTACAGTATAACTTTAACCTGGAGGTACACAGGTTTGGGGGGAAAGACAGAGATGTTGGTATTTTAAAGCATGAAATATACAGACCACAAAGTGAGGGAGAAAATGTTACTGGTGTGAGCTGGAACCTGGCAGGGCTGTGTAGGCCAGACCGGCAAGCAGCAATACAACAGGAAAGGAGCAAATGCAGAATAAAGGCAGGCAGAATGAAAATACTTGCTTAAAACTGGTGTAGCGGGTTAAGTTGTAAAATCTTTCACATCTAGTTTCAGCTCTTGAGCCCCACCCCCCTTCTTTTTTTTCCCCCAAAAACTTCTGCTGCAGCCCCAGCACTGCAGCAGGTGTCCCCAGTTAGAGTCAGGCAAGAAGAAATCTCAGAGTGATTTCGCTCTCCCTTACAAGCTGTGGCTTGTGTGCCTCCGGAGGTGGGGTTGGCAGGCACAGCCTCGAGTCAGGTGTCATTTCATTTCTCTGAGTTCCAGCAAGAAATAACCCATCCAGAAGCGAATGACAGGAATGGCTTGGGACAGGCAGCAAAGATCCCTCGGTACCCTCAGGTGGATCCCAGCCAGCCCCATGGACTTGTGGCAGTGCTTCACTTCACCCAGACATTTCTTGTCTACTTCCAAATGCAAAACAGGCTTGGTGTTTATTTAGGAGCTTGCTACCAGGTGAAAAGAGGAATCATCCAATTACTGGAGCTGCAGCTGATAACTGGGTTGAATTTCTTCTGAAAAGTCACTGCTGGTGATAACTTGTGCAGCAACCAGCGGAAAGGACAGAATTGGCTTCTAACAGTCTAGTTGCTACAGCTTGGGAGAAAATTATAAGGAAATTGATTAAATCCTGTAAATAAGGAGAAAAGTATTTTTATTTTTGCATCTCTGGCTTTGAAAGCCTACTTGAGGACCACAGACAAGTGATAAGGGAAGCCAACGAGAGGTTGGTAACTGTGGGATGTACGAGCAAGTTAAACTTTTAATAAACGTCCTTCTGACTTGTCCTGTTATGTGTTAGTGTAATTAATGTGTTGTGCTAATGCTGTGGGTGCCATTACCATGTTACTGCTACTCTTAATATGTTGTTGTATTCCTGCCAATAGGAAGAATGCTAGCAGTAATGAGTAGGAGACAAAGGGCAGATGGGGGAATTTCCTTTTTGTCTTTTTAGAAATGTTGCCTGTTTGTCTGTTAGTCAGAGCTGACTCTTCAGCGTGACAACAAAATCTCAGTCTGACCAGAATTTGTTGCCATCTGTCATCCTCCCAGATGCTAATGGATGAGATAGTGGCAGGAGCTGCCATTAGGGCGGTGGGTGTAGACAACATAACTCTTGGTAGTAGTTGTTCATTTTTCCATTAGCCACTTTCAGGGTCTGGGAGCAACTGTAGCTCATCATGAGCTGTGTTTAGAGATACAAGGGAGTATATCAAGAGGAGAGCCATGTGCCAACAGAAAGCAATCAGTCTTTTAAAAGTAGAGGTTTTTCGAGTGGTGCTTGTCACTGTGTGCTTAATTTCATGTACTCTGACCTTCAGGAGAACCAACGGCAGATGCACACCTTAAATTCCAAGTGAGCACAAGCAAGAAAGAAGTTGAAACTACGCTGCTAGGTCCACACTGTGCTCCTTCAGAATGAACCCTTTTTTGACCTAAGCTATGATTCAAGTGCCTTGCCCAAAGAGCAGCAGTGTTGCCTTGGGGAATTACCAGAGCCCCTGTCTTTTCCACATTTAACTGCTAAAAATGGAAACACAGCTCTAAGAGAGTCTCAGGATCTGATTTGTTACCTAAAGCTGAGAGATGGAAGAACAGGAGGTCAAAGTTTGTGTTCAGCTTCCTGTGAGAAAGCAGAGCAGAGATTCCTGAAATGTGTTAAAGCTATGCTTTATATAGATGGGTTGTCTCCTAGCTCTCATGAAATACTTCTAAAAGAAGTATTTACATCTTAAAAGCATTCTTCCTTGGTTTCCATGCTACCTCGCTGAAGGTGACAGAGAAAATTAATACTATAGCTTGGCAGTTCTCCCTTTTTCATTTTTCCCTTTGCTATTTTCCAACACTTTCAAAAACATAGCCAGATTTTGAAAAGCTGAAGCATAGCAAAGCAAATGGATGGGAAAGAATCCTTGGGCCACATAGCAGATAGCAAGGGGTGAGAAGGGGGAAAGGATGAAACAGAAAGTCCAGACTTTTCTGGTTTGATGGAAAAAAAACAAAGCTGGAAAATCTTCTCAGAATAGTTTTTGGCATTTTTTTTTTTAATACAAAAATATAATGATAGCAAAAATAAAACAAAAACTAAAAATCTCTGGCCAGCTTTAGTCCTGATCCATGAAATCTCTGGCCCCTTACAATTTGGTAAAGAGCAAATGAAGACTCAGACTTAGAGTGCTGATGGCCTCTCATGACTCAAGCAGCTGAACTAAGTTGCCTGGGTACATTTTTGGGATATATTATATACAGCATTGAGCACTCAATACTGGAAAACAGCTGCAAAATGACAATTTGCCTAATGGAAAAGAAAATGGAGGACACATGGACCAGATTAATAGGGAAGAAATTAGACATTTTTCCTTCTCCTGGCTTGGTTCCATGTACTTCAACAGAGTTATTTGTGATTTACGTTGCCATGTAACATATGGATCTAGCAGAGTAGGACTAAGGTAAAGGAAGAATGGGCATTTCATGTGTTCAGGACAGTTTGAGGGGGCAAAGAAAGACAAAACTGAGCCTAAAGGGTTTTAATTTTTTTTTTTTTTTTTAATAGTAAAAAAAGAAGTGAGCAAGTAGAGCACCTTCATCTGCAAACTGAGAGGTCCTGGAGCTGCTCCTCCTTTGAGAAGGTCTTCAGGGCACGTGGCTACTGTATGTTGCAGGTAAGGTAGCTCTGGAAAGAGATTTATTTCATCTAAACAGCAAAACTACAATGACTACACAGGACTTCTTGGTTCAGGTTTGCATGTGTACAGGCAAAGATAACTTGACTCCTGGGTTGTTAACGGGCCTTGATGGATAAACAAAAAATAATCCAGCCAGGCCAAGTCATTGCAGGCAGCTGGATTCATGTTAATTTATTTACTTTTTCCATTCACTGGGTCTGAAATCAGTGAGACACAATAAATAGCAAGCCACAAGGTTATCATTCACAGTGCTGGCTGAAATCAGCAGGGCTGTCAGCCCTGTGGCACGACCAGGCTGGAAGCACTCCGTTATCGTGTTGCTCAGGGTGCAGAGGAGTGCTGAGAAGTGACCAAAAGCTTTCCCAGAAATACCCTGCCCTGAGAATTCCTTTGCTCAATAGAGGCTGTGCCAACGCAGTGCCCTGCCAGTCCTGCACCTCTGTGGAGATGTCTGCGCTGCCTGACCTTGTGCAGTGCAAGTGGCTGGACCTGTTTGTTTGGGCTGAGGATTAATAGATTTGGGAAAAATAGTTTGCTCTGTTGGTTTGCCATGCTCCTCTCTGTTTCTGTGTCTGGGCTTCCACCTGCCTGAAGTGGGGAGATGAACACAAAGACATGTCCCAATGAAAGCAAAACCATCTGCATATTTCTTGTCAGGAACAAGTACCACTTCTTGGAAATCATGCTTGACCAACCTGGCAGCCTTCTGTGATGTTGTGACTGGCTGGATACATGAGGGGAGAGCAGTGGACTTTGGCTACCTTGACTTCAGCCAGGCTTTTGACGCTGTCTCCCATAACATCCTTGTAGATAAGCTTAGGAAGTGTGGGATAGATGAGTGATCGATGAGGCGGGCTGAGGTGCCCAGTTCTGGGCTCCCCAGTTCAAGAAAACCAGGGAACTACCGGAGAGATCCCAGTGGAGGGCTACAAAGATTATCAGGGGCATGGAGCAGCTCCCGTGTGAGGACAGGCTGAGAGACCCGGGGCTGTTCAGCCTGGGGAAGAGAAGACTGAGAGGGGATCTGAGCAGTGCTTGTAAATATCTAAAGGGTGGGTGCCAAGAGAATGGGGCCAGGCTCTTTTCGGTGGTGCCCAGTGACAGGATAAGGGTCAATGAGCACAAAGTGGAACACATGAAGTTCCATCTGAACATGAGAAAGAACTTTACTTTTGGAGGAACAGAGCACTGGCACAGGCTGCCCAGCGAGGTTGTGGAGTCTCCTTCTCTGGAGATATTCAAAACCCGCCTGGATGCTTTCCTGTGCCGCCTGCTCTAGAGGACCTGCTTTAGCAGGGGGATTGGACTTGGTGATCTCCTGAGGTTCCTTCAGACCCCTGCGATTCTTTATGATGCTCTTGCATCTGATATGTTTTTTTCCTCATTCATTATGTATCTACAGTCAGGAGTCCATTTCTTTTACTGATCTCCAGTAGAAACCACTCTTGTATCTCCAGGGGTTTTTATCATCAGAAGCTGTTGAGGGTTTTAGCAAAAGTAGCTAACCTGAAAGTTGTGTGAAGCACAGTATCTAAGGCTGTGATTTGCTTTTTACTCAAGCAAACCTTCTTGCACAAATATCCTCCAGGAGAACTGGTAGTCAGATGGCTTGCAGCATTCACCAGCTGTACTAGCAAAGGATTTTCTGATCAAGAGTGATTCAAGAGCCTAGATGGAAATTCTTGTCTGTCTGGGTCTTGGAACAGTGTTGCCTTTACCAGCTGAAAAATAAACAAGCAAAACCAGGCCATGCACTTTGTGCACTGCCCTACAGCATGTCGATTCCATTAGCACAATCTGTCACCCACAATTCCCACGGGCACATTCATATATGCGGCAATGCTGAACCAGCCCTTCTGCCTAGGGCTTGTTGTTTTCGTAGGCTTTGCTTTGCTGGGCAAATGGGCCTGGAACTGGTGAGGTCCATCCAGTGCTTGGTCAGCAGACAGAAATCGAAGTTCTGCCTCATAGCCAGCTGATGTCCTGGTGCAGCAATCTCTCCCCATGCCGGCTGGTGTCGATGCATCTTAGCTGCGTTTTGGGAAAAACACTAGGTGTCATCAGTGAGGTTTTGATTTTTCCAGTGGCAACATCTGCATTTGCAAACCCACAGCAATGCTGTTGATAGAGCTGACCAAGACCTTGGTGCGTTTTCACAGAAAGCCAGGAAGATTTTCTGAAATCCCCATCCCAGACAAGTCTAGGCAAGGGCTCAGGTTGTCCAATAAAAACCATGTCAGGATTAGTTTTGTCTTCTAAGTACAAAGAAGGCTATTTTTAAAAACAATTTCTGTAAGAATGAAAACATTATTAAAATACCAAGTGAAATAGGATTTTTCCTTTATTTGTTTTTAAGTTATCAGTCAGATCTTCTTAAGCATATTTTTCTTTTCCCTCTGATCTCTCTCATCTCTGCAGGAATCTCTCCTTGTTGTAGTACTCTGTCCCTAAAAGAAAATGGGAATCGCCTCATTGCTCAGGAAGGCCTTTTTCTGTTACCGAGGCACAGCACAGCCAGCCTCCCAGTCCCACAGGAACTTTCTGTCCCTGGAGTTGTCAGGAAAGCCACTAAAAACCGATTAAAAATAAAAAGAGTGCAGAGACAAGCATACGGATTTGAAACTGGTAAAATAACTTTCAAAGATGTTACAGCTCCTCAGGCAGGAAAATATCTCCTTTTACCAGTGCATATCTCCTGCTGAGCCCTCCAAACCCCTGAGAAGAAAAAGGGCTTTTCTCTTTCTTTTTTTTTTTTTTTTT
>VXAV01006407.1:108301-120856 GCA_013399715.1 Alectura lathami | reverse complement strand
GCTATGGGTGAATGAGTTTTATCTGTTTGTGTTTAAGGATTAAACTCGCCACAGACGCTCCTAATCCTTCATTAAGTTCTTGCAGGTGTCAGCTGTAGTGGTGCTAAAGACTTCCAAATCTTGGCACCCACACAGTCTAGCCATAGTTTAGATCCAAAAAGCTGTATAACATCTCATTGCTCAAGAGAGCACGCACTCTGGGCCAGGAGAAAACCCTTTTACCTCTCCACCAGCTTCAGCAACATCACAGACCCTGTCTGTATAGGGAGTGCGGCTCAAGTGGTAGCATCTATAAAACTAAAATCTATATTTGAGCTGAAATCTAATCTAGCGTCTTCACAGTGTCTGTAAAGTAATACTTGGTACAATCCAGATCCTCTTATGTGACTGGTACAAATCCTGGATCAGACAGTACGAACACACTTAGACCATGAAAAAGCAAGCAACCGTTCAGGAAATTGCAGTGTGCAAGGAAGTAGCTGTAAGCTAGCATCTGTGGGAGAGAAATCTGAAGTGCTACAAATAGAAACTGGCCAAATAAAACTTTAGATGTTTACACATAATAAATAGCTTTCTCACGTAGCTTTCTATCGTGGAAGCAGATTTTGGGTTGACCTTGTAAAGAAAAGGACCACCACAAAGCAAGAAGGAAGGCGGGCAATGTTATTCTCTTGATGACTGCAACAAAAATGTTGAGTTAATTTTGGGAGAAGGTCAATGCTGCTTCTCTGGAAACAATAATGTTTAGGAGTTTCCATCCTGTTTTCTGTTGTAAAGCTGGCTGTTTTTTCAGTTCTTTGCCCATATTTCTGTCTCTGATTCAGCACACGAGGTCATCCTTAACTAAAAAAGTGCCTTACAAATCACTCCTAAAATAAGAGAGACTCAAAACCTGTTGTATACCTATGGCACACGCAAGCTCTGCCTCTTCTCTGTCTCTTAAAAGATTCTTGTCTTCAACCCTGTGGCATTATCCCTCCCCTTTTCTTGATGTTTTTCCAGTAAGCAACCCCCACTTTTAAAGAAGGGTCATTGTTGCTCTGTTTCTGCTGGGCTGTGCAGGGCTTGTTCCTTTAGGTGCAGCTTTACCTGTCTGCCATGGGAAGAAAGCAGGTAGTCACCTTTAAAGGTGCTCAAGATCTTTTATGGAATACCTATGGGAAAAAGTAAGATTTAGTTGAATTCTTTTTTTCACTTTATGGTGTACCTCAGGAAACTCTGTGGCTGATGGTGAGACCTTGGGAAGACACCATTGTCCCTTGGAAGGGGGCTCATAACCTAAAGTTATTCCATGCAGTCCCTTCCAAATCTTACCATGAATACTTTTTTTTTTTTTTCCCCTTGATTTTGCTGTAAGCATCAGGGAATTTAAGGACATACTCTTATATGGCCTAAACATGACTTTGAGCAGAATTGAAAGATGAGGGCAAGAAAAGAAGTACAGAGTAAGTAGAGCCTAGAGGTATTTTCCTAAAGCATCAGGGGCCTTCAGTTAACTTTCCACTGAACTCCTTTTGTCACTTGGCTAGGTTATTATTAGAGTAAAGGTACACAAAGTCTCCAAGTCCATTACAGGAAGGCTGCTAATAAATCTTACTGGGTTCCTTGCTGGCCACTCCAGTTCTCCACAGAGCAATTTCATTACTGACACCGTGGTTGTTCCCTGTGTCTCTGGCATTCTGAAGTGGGAGTAAAATGCTGCCCTTCTGCTGTGGGATCATTTTGCATTCGCCATGTGGCTGTGTCCAAACGAACGTGCAAGTAGCCAAACGGAGGTTCACACCCCCTGCCTACGCACATGCTTAGATCAAGAAGCAAAACCACTCTCAGTTCGTGTATAAATAGAATTGCATGTAAATCCCAACACCGTTAGCTTACACAAATTGTGTATGCCAATCATTCTAAAAATTCTTTCCAAGCAAGCAAATCTGCCGTAAATCTGAGAGATAATCAAATGCAATGTCTTGCAGTCACTTTACACCTTCGGTGACCCCATCAAAGCATGCCAGGGCTTTGCCAAAATCCATGACTCTGTTTGCAAACTTTAGCTCTTCCAGAAAGTTTGTGCGCCTGGTGCAATGTTCCTTCATTAAAACTCCTGCTTGTTTTAGCTCCTTCTTCTAATTTAGCTAGGGTCAAACCAGGTTTCTAGACATTGGAATACAGCTTAAAATGGATAAAGATGGAATGACACATTGTGTGTGCTCTCCTTACCTTGGGAAATCAGCACTTCCCAAATACACGAGGAAGAGGGAAGACTCATAAGCTAATATATTATTTCCAGTATTTTAAATGTTGAAGGATGAGAGCTCATGTTCAATGAAACAAAATTTTAAGACAAAGAGGACAAGCAAAATTATTCCAAGCCATTGCCCTCTGAAAACATCTGTCCTTCAAAACTGCCTACCGCATAAAAGGACAACAGTGTATTCCTGACAATGGATGCACTGGGGTCTAGTTGTACTGTTGCATGCAGTTCAAATGACATCAAAGCACCTTATGAGGTATCTATCAGACTTTGTCTTGGCCTTAACAATTCCTCTTCATAAATGACAAATTGCAGCTTCCCCATGGAAAACTGCAAGCAGATGTGAAACAAGGCAATCTTGATTCTGCTCCCTAAGAGCAAATCAGCATCACAGCTGGCACTAGGCATCAACTTTTTGTCCATCTCATCTCAAAACATACAGATATTTAAAGGAGAAAAATGTTCCCTGAAGCCAAAGCAAAGGGATGAAGTCACAGTTCAGAAGCCACATCCATTCATCCATCCATCCACAAAGAGGCTGGCCATTGATCGCCAAAGACGTGGGCTGAAACAAACAGGACAAACATTTCTCAGGGTTCAGCAGTTTCTCTTTCTGATTAAGAATGGGGAAGTATTAGTAAGTGTAAGGGTCAGGCTCTTTTTATTTAGAGAAAACCGAAGAGGTTTCAGAATATACACTGAAGTCAAGACTTCAGTGTTGAGGGATGAGCGTAGGGTCTAATCATAAGCAAGTAGAGAGCTAAAAAATGTGTTTTCTTCTCCAGTAAACAAAGTTGCATTACA
The DNA here is from genome assembly GCA_013399715.1 of Alectura lathami. Classification (NCBI taxonomy): domain Eukaryota; kingdom Metazoa; phylum Chordata; class Aves; order Galliformes; family Megapodiidae; genus Alectura; species Alectura lathami. The sequence goes on along the minus strand of VXAV01006407.1, from coordinate 117,804 downwards.
AAGCTTCATTCACCACTTTCCTATTCTGCTCATACCACATAGTCTTTAGGAAACAGATCAAACGCTATCCAAAAGTCTCAGTGAGATTGCCCTCTCCCAGTTTCTCTGAAGTCTGCTCCAGGATTTCACTGCTCTGATCACTGCAAGGTCTCCAACGCCCAGTTTTAATTTATTCCACTTTCTCTCCAGGCCGAGACTATTCCCCTGTAGTTATTTTTCATCAAAAAGAAGAAAACAGATTTTCTGCATTAATACAGCAAATGGAACATGCAATACTTTTGATTTCACAACTTCCCCTGAGGAACTCCACACCAAGCCTTCCTGCAGCCCGGTATTTCCCTTTTTAGTGCTGTCACCGGCTCGTGCATTACTTTGAGATTTCCTATTTTGGAGTTTCTTGCCGACGCTCTGTGTTTGTTGTAGCCATCCTCATTTCCTGCAGTTTGTTTAATAGCTTCCCAAGCATTAGATCTGATACTTTCCTGAAGTGTGGGGAGATAAAATCTGCTTTGTTTCTGTAGCCTAGCAAATTAACTCTCCTACCGAGGAGGGCTATGGATTGAGTCCTACAGCACCTGTTCTTAGCAGACATGCTCCATTTTGTTCTTTCCTTTACTCACATCTGTATTTGCACCCTTTGTATCAAAAGCTTCTTCACAGTCATGCATATACCTAGGCTCTCAATAACTACATAGGTCTGTTAAGCTCCCCTTTTTCCTGTACCTGTCTTTGCTCTTTATCGTTGCTATCTCCAATGACCATTTTCAACCCCTAGTTTGCTAGAGATGCCCCCAGTTTTGGTAGCCAGTGTTTGGTGAGTTTATCCTGCCTAAGGCTGCTTCAGCTCCCGTAAGTGGCTCTGGTGACAAGAACTGTCCCCAGTGGACTGGGGACCTGCCAGAGCCCTGGATCTACCATGCATCCATGCAGGAATGAAGACAAGCCTGACACAGCTTTTTTTTTTTTTTTTTCCCCCTGGGAAATAACTCATCAGGTTAGCCAGAACAGGCGAATTGTGCAGACACATTACCTAAACAGTTTTAGGGAGATCAGTGAGTCAGGAGGGGGGAAGGTTATGCAAAAGCCTGGCCAGACCCAAAAAAAAAGCGAAAATCAAAATCCCACACCCTCTGTCTGGTGATCCCGATGACTGATCAGCAATGGAAGCAGATTTATTTGCCAAAAAGAGAGCATCTCTCCTCCTTAAAAGGAGCTTCATGCTCTCCTCGGGCTTTGTGGTGCTCCTGGGTGCTCGCATCTACCAGGCCAGGAACAACAGGGCAGCCCCTGGAATGAAATGCAAATTTCCTGCATCACTCATCCTACACCTTTTCCTTTCTTACTTAACAGGTAACGATGGGGCTGGGTGAATGGTGTGTTTGCCTTGCGGGCCCTTCCAAGCCCAGATCTTGAGGCTGCTGGGCTGGTGCTGTGGGGCCAGTAACATGGTTCTCTGCCTCAGGTCCCTATTTGTGTGAGAAGGAAGGAAGGAATTCCTCATGCCAGCTTCCTTCTTACAAACAGCTGCTAAGAGACATTTTGCAAATGTTTTCTTCAGGAGTGAAAAATATGCTGTTTTCTCTCCTTGCAATCTTTTGTGTCAAACTGTGTTTGATCCCACACAGCTATTGGGATGCAGGAAAAGAGCACACAGAGGCCAGCCTGGTGATCCTTGTCAGTGCCACTGTTTCCCCCAGCAAATCCTTATTCCTTCACCTGTCAGCCCACTGAAGACCAGGAACTGAGGCTGGCATAGTGCTCTGCCCTGCCAGAGCTGGGCTGTGCCTGGAGAGGACCAGGAGCAGCCTGCCTTGAGAGGACAAAGCTCCCCTTTGAGGCCCAGGATGTGCCCCAAGCTGTAAGATTTTCAAGGAGGTTTTCCCCTGCTCAGCTAGGAGGGGAGGAAAGACTGCCTGCAAAAGAGAAGTGAAGCTATTTTTGTAGCTGCTTCACTTGCACTTCCCTGGGTTATTCAGCTACTGCAACAAAGAATGCAGTCGTGTTTGGGAGCTACTTGGCTACTGCGGTACTGCAAGCTATATGAGGTAATACAGAAATATTCCATTCATTTCCATGGACCAGCTCCCTGGCCTTTTTCCAGCAGCGCTGTAAACTTGTAAAACTGATGGATCAGTTTCCCAAGGGTCGTTACTACCAAGGCTACTGACTTCTCAGCCACTGGAACAGCCTTGTAGACTATTCAGAAGATGCAGGATGGATAAATCAAGATTTCAGCTAGTGTTCCCTAGGGTTTTGTGCCCATCTTCTTCTCCCTGAGACTCCTTTCTGTCGTGTCTAGCACAGGAGAACAGGATGCCACTCTCTTAGGGCTTATCTCTGTCAACAGGAAGAGGTCACTTCTGAATGAAATTTAGTGCTGCCACTCCCTTCCTCAAGGGCAGAGAACTCTGCTGCGACAGAGGGGAGGTTGTGTGTCAGGTCAGTTTGACAATCCCCAGCTTTGGGGTGATTTGGATCTGGTTCCAGCGAGGCCCAGCTTAAATACGTGCACAGTTCAGCTTCAAGTGTAGTCCCGCATGTGAATTAAACTCTACAAAACACTGTTAATTTGAATTTTATCATTTAAAACTAAAACCAGTGCACGCCTTATGTCTCTCTCGGCTGTTCTGCTTTGTTACCCATGTCTCTGCATTATTAAGAGAGCTGACTCCCAACTGAAGCAGGCTGCTGATCGGCTGGTGAGCAGAGCACAGATCGGTGGTGGTAGGCACAACATCATTAAGCACGGGCTAGAGGACTCACTTTACATTCTTTAAAAAATGGATTGTCTTAAGGTGATTCTGGTTTTGAAAGACAAATTCATATTTGAACATATATATAACATCTAAATTTATATATGATATATACAGTATATGATGTGTTTGCATATGAAATATATGAGATACATGTATGCATGAAACATAAATATACTGGTAACTTATCTTTAACTAAAAAGGAAGAAGAAAAAAAAAACCACAACAATTTACATGCATGCTTCTGGATGATAAAAGCTGTCCCTTTCCCCTTCAGTTTCAGGAAAATGAAAGTCAGAGGGGAGCAGAAGAACCACTTTGTTCCCAGCCATGCCCCTGGGTGTATAAATAGCTGCCTGGGTGGCTGCTGAAGTTCTTCTCATTCCAGAGATCTTTGGCCACCCTCTTATCAACACAGAAAGCCTTACTTCACTCCTGCTCTGTGCTGATTGATTTCATGCTGGAAACAGGTAAGGTGGCCGCTGCCATTGTCCTTGGGTTGGCCACCTAGTCCCAGGGGTCACACAAACAGCCTGGAGGGCCGGAGGCACACTGCAGCTGGTCGCTGCCAAAATTCCTCCTCCGCGAAATGAGCTGGCACTGGAGCGGCCCCGGGTGACAAATGTTCTCCAGATAGATGCACAGAAACCATCCCGGGCGGGCTAACGAGGGATATCGAGCTACAGCGCTGGGGAAGATGCGAAATGCGAGACAAAGCCTGGTGCCAATTTTAAACTCTGGGGCTGGAGCCACAGAAGGTTTCCAGTGGCCTGTGGAAAGCTGGGAGGTCTCGGTCACGCTGGCCAATGGTGGCCCTGGGCAGCTGGGTGAGGGCGGGGTTGTCTGGCTCCGTCCTCGCGCACAGGAGTCTTGCCTCGACACCCAGCACCTTGCTTTGCTGAAAGCCTTCTATCAGCATCAATGCTTCCCACACACCTCCTGCTTTCATCTTTTTAGGGTTAATAACTTTGGAGGCAATGGGTGGTGGCTAAAACCTTTCATTTTCACCCCTCCCAGCTTCACGTTATTTTTTTCTTCCTCCCACTTCGTGTTGCTCTATCGAGTCCCTGATATCATGTCTCATGGCCGCTGCAGCTACTGTCGTGCAAGGGGGGGTCACGCATTCGGCATGTATGCCGTGCCACAGATGATTGACGCCGCCCTTCTGTCACTGTCATGTTTCTCTAAAACGCCAGCTTAGAGGGTAAGGGGATCGCATCCCTGTGCTTCAGGGCGTTGTCCTAGTGTGAAGAGAAGGAAAGTGCAGGCTGGCACTTGGCCGATGCACTGCAGGCACCTTGTGCTGCTCCAAAGTGCTGTCAGCTCCTGCTTATCCCTGGGCTGATTGTGCAGGCGGCACGTCCCACCTGGAGCTGCACGGGTGCTGCAGGCTGCAGCAGGCAGTGTGGCAAGCCTGATGCAAGATGTTCTACTTCACTTGGAGGTGTTTGAACTGCCCCTCTTCTACAGAAAATGCATTTTCACAGGTAGGGATGCTACAATGCTGTTTCTCTCGTCTTTCTTTTCTTTCCTATCTTGTTTTATAACAGGATGCTGTTGACACTTGGATGCTCTCTACTTCTGTTGCTTTGCCAACTTCTGCATCCAAGAAGACATTGTGAAACATCATCAGGTTTAGGTACTGGTGTTGTTCCCTTCCTCACTCAGACCTCTGGGGTGTCTTTGAATCCTGATGGCTCTGAACTTCACCACAGAGCACGCTTGCAGCAGCTCCGCTTTCCTCCCTGTCAGGGAGATGCTATCATGAGGTAGGAAGATCTCAAAAGTATTGTGGGGGAAAAAAACGAAATTAATTTCAGAAACACATATGCTGAAAGCATGCATACAGAGATTGCTACCAATAATTGCAGTTAGTCTGAGAAGGTAAAAGCTGAAAATAGAAGAAAAGTAAGAATAAAACAAATCAGGCAGCTCTGCGGTACCCCTGAAGCACTGGCATGACTTTCCTCAGAGAAGAAGGAAATGTCATCTCAGGATACGTTGAACAAAATGTTTCCAGTGGAGATGCTAATTCTGTTACAGAAGATGACATCAGTCAGGTGTTCCCAGGATGCTGATGTCTCATGTTCAGGGAAAATACAAATCTGAACAGGTGTAAAGAAAGGCTACCAAGATTGCCAGGAGCACCACAGTGTTTCCTTGCAAACAGAGGCGAGACAAGCTCGACTCGCTTAGCCTAGGAAATTGAAGGTTGACAGGGGATATGATTTCCTTCTAAAAATATATGAGTGAAACTGCAGAGAGGGAGAAGAACTATTTAAATATGTCTGTGACTAAACTTAGTCTGGAAATAAGATGCAAGTTGCTGGCTATTGAAACGAACAGAGGTGAGGACAGTCTTCTGTTGGGAACAGTTGGGTCAAAAAGAAAAAAAAAAAAACAAACCCACAAACGTGTCTAAGATGTAAATTCAGTTGGGAAGAAAATCTGTAGCACCTCAGGAGGAAGGGCAGGGGCTCAGCTATGCTCTGTGTTTGCCTGACTCCTGTATCCACCCTGCAAGCCCGCAGAGAGGTGGCGGTCTCTGATGGGCAGCGGAAGATGCAGGATGCTCTGAGGTCTCCATGGTCCCTTTGGTCCCCTCCGTTATTCTTCGTTTATGTATGGGATTTCAGCCAAAAACGCAGGTTTCTTTTTTCTGCCTCTGACACGCAGATCTACGTGGCAGCTAACCTCACAAAACCAACAAGGAACCAGAGTTTTCACAAGCAGCAAGAGAGATATAAATCATTTTAACATAACTTGCATTGAAAATATGCTGTTGGTGTGTGTATATTTGGTACAAAAATCTTAAAATGTATAAATCTTCTTCTCTCCGTTCCCCTTTGTCAGTACAGACTAGTTGTCTTTCATTTACCGTGGGAATAGCCATTAGTTGCTTTAATTTTTTTTTATTTTTATTTTTTGTGGGCAGCAGCTATAATAAGGTCTTCTTGATGTGTTCTCAGGTTTCACTGCTCTCATAGCTGGTTCCTTTATTTATTTATTTTTTCCCCAGAGATCTGCAAGTTTAGAGGTGGTTGCAAAGGCCTAGCAAGGCTTCTCTAAATGCTGTTTCTTTGCAAAGATTTACACAAGTGGTTACAAAATCCAGGTCAGTTCGGTCAGTGCAGTAGGCAACTGATGTTTATTTGCTTTTTTTGTTTCCAAACATTTGTAAATGCATTGTTAGGCCTGTTGATGCCCTGCAATTTCACCAGTTTGCACCACCCTGATTTTTGTATCAGCATGCGCAAACCTCAAGGAGATTTGGCCGCAGCGAGTTGACTCGCTGAGGATGACAAAGGGACATGGTGGCCAAACCCCAAAGGGCATCTCCTGAGCACCTCTGGTAGAACTGCAAACGGATCTTGGGAAAAGGCTGCACGTATCCCTGTGTGCGACCAAACTAGAGGTACTGGTGGGAAGAAGGCAGGAGTGGAACTATGATGCACTGCTCCCCTCCTGCCAGGCAAAGCACTCGTCGTGCTCTGGCTTGTACCTGTCTCCTCCCTCGCAATACCTCACAAAAAGAGATTATAGGCTGAGCTGCGCCTCTTCTCCCATGGCTCTAATTAGTATAAATAACTGCAAGGATCACTCCGAGGGTTTGGGTGTTTGCATGCCAAGCCCTACATAACTGGTGATTGCTGTGTATGTCAAGCCTTGCTTTGAGGCATCACTCAGCAAGCCCTTCCCGTGCGGCTGACGGACAGCAATTCAACCACAACAAGCCAGAGATTCCTGTGTAAACCCTTCCCTGTTGGTAAGGAAAAAGAAATTTCAAGGAGTAAATAGGGTGGATGGTTGAAGTAGCTGCTTCTGTAACATGCTAGGCTCTGTTAAGAGTGGGAAATGCGAAGTATGAGGGCTTTTTTCCGTTCATTGATGTGGTTTAAGTGATATGTCAGCCCAGGGTAGGGTAATCCGGTAGTCAGGATCTGTGCAGGAATTTGGAAAAACTGGTTTCAATTCGTTTCCTGACAATTGATTCCTAGCATGTATAAAAGTTTATTGCCTTTGGTCACCAGCTGCAAACAGCAGCTAACGCTTCACAGCAGGGCTGAGGATGAAGCTGTCCAGACTGCAGAGTGCTGGGAAGTTTCGGATGGGTTTCAGCCCCGAAACAACGTGAACTCCAAGTGAATTGTGTGGGCTCAAATGCGCCGTGCCCGAGGAAGACCTCAGGCTAACTGGAGCTAGGGCACTCTACAGGATGCATAAAAGCAGATGTAATTCAGGACTGGCTATCTTTACAAACTAGGGACAGGAAAAAAAAAAAATATATATATATATATATACACATATACATATAAAATAGAAGTGTTTCTGTAATACCAGTTCAAAGTGGTTTAGGATTCACCATGACAGAAGCATAAAAGCTTGCCCTGACAAAAAGCAGGTTGCAGCCTTAGCTTCTCAGAAACACTTAGAACATATCTACTTTATTTCGTTGCTGGGCAGAGGGTTATCTTGGAGCTGGGAACAACCTGTTAGGCTACAGATGATACTTCCATTAACCTGTTAATTTATGCTAACAGTGAATTAAACCCTGTAAGCGGTTAATGTGAGTTAACCCCTGAAGAGGGGGTTACTTCAGGTGGAATTCCAGCTCTGCACTGACTGTACGTACTCGCAGTGATTCTGCCTTTGGAAGAAAAGCAAAAGTGAAAGTAGCAGCGCAGTGCAAGCACAACTTGCAGATCTGTGTCTCAGCACACAGAATGCAAATGTTAGGTTAATTGCTCTTTAATTAAGAATAATTTCACCATGCATTGTTAATCTGATCATAATTTATGTCTCTTTTGGCTTTTATGGGTGCCTTTTTGTACTTCAGGTCTGCGGGTGATATTCTCCATCAGGTTCTGCAGCACCTATTACCCAGCACCTAAGGCATTTGATTAGCATTTAAACAAGACTGCAGTGCCTGAGTAATTTTGAGATAGGCTGCATCTGTGTGGTTAGCTGACTACTGCATTTAATTAATTTCCAGGCTTCTTCCTTCCTTGTTCAAGGGGGAAAAATGCAAGCTCTGTCTGAAACATGACGGTGGAAGGGAGAACAGGCAGGCTATGGTTCAGGCTGCTGCCGAGGTTTGTCCTCTGCTTGCTGTCTCTCTTTTCACTATTCAGCCCTAATGAAAAGCTTTCTCAAAGAGGAGAATGTTTGAAAAGTGACCAATGATGGCGAGCTCTCGAGCAGTCTCTGGAGGCTCACTTGTCACGAAGCAATCGGGCTGCAGAAGGGGGATGACGGCCTGACAGATTGACGGCTTGGAGCTGGGAGTGGCGGAGGCCTGGCTGCAGCCTAGCTGTGTGCAGTGGCACTGGGGATGCCGACAGGCCCAAGTCCCCCTCGGCCATGGGGGATTAGTCCTGAGACGGTGTGTTCAGCTAGCTGGGCAAGCAGCCCATCCGTAAAGAGAAGCTGATGGCTTCTGGAGAGCTGAAGTAAAGATGATTTTCATTAATGCATCTAGCTGGTAGCCCAGGCTCAGTGTGAAACCTGTGCCATGCTGAGCTGAGGCAGATTGCTGCCCAGCCCGCTGGGCATGGGGACATGCTGACCTTGGAGGCATTACANGGGGGGGGGGGGGGGGGTGCTGCTGGGGTGCTGGGTCCTGGGGCTCTTCCTCCTCTGATAGATGAAACTGTGTGAGAGTGACTTCAGGCCCTGGTGACACAACACAAAATCCCTGGGGTGGGAATTCTTCCTTCGCTGAGTTAAGATCATGTGAGTCTGTGCCTAATGGGGATTTTCGGTTTTGCCTGATTAGAAACGCCTAGTAAGAAAAGACTAGGAAGACTAGGGTGAAGAAGACAGATTTCCAGAGGAGTGGTTCTGCTAGACGGGGTCATGGGTGGTTTATCACTGAGATGTGATGTGAGATGCACCCAGCTCAGTCAGGACAGCTGAGGGTCAGTACAGCTCAGTGGGATGGCTTTAATGCGCCCATATTAAAACTCACATAACTAGGAATGGGAGGACAAGGGACAGTGCTGCCCTAACTCCCAAACAGGGACAGAGGGGCTAGGCAGGATTATGGTCAAGGACTGTGTTGCTCTGGCTGTGATAAAGAAGGGTTTAAAGCTTTCTTCTGCATTTTCTCTGTAGCAAACCTGCGATGGAAGGGTGGATTGAAGTTATGGTAATTGCAGTGCTTCTGGTACTGCTAATGACATGCCTGTTTCTTGCACAACCACTTTTACTTGTGATCACCTCTAATGAAGAGGGAAACCCAAGCCTCACCCAGCCATGACATGCAGCTTAAGCCAAGGCAGCGCCACTGCGAAGCCCCAGAGTTGCGGGCTGTGGGTTGTCAAACTGCAAGTCGCTGTGCTAGGTAATTATTCTGCTTGCAAGCAAGCCTATCGGGTTGTAGACGCCTTTCCATAATCTGATCAGGTTTCACCTTAAAACTAGCTTGATTTCTTCTACCCGCTGCTACAGAAACCTCCCTTACTGCCTGATTCCTAAGGTAGGTTTATTCACGGTCACTTTATATTCATTTGCTCTTGTGCCAGCATTGTTTCGTAGCTTAAAAAGTTCTGCCTCGCTGCTGTTCACCACTTTGATGGGAAAATAATAATAATAATAAAAACAACAACGAAATGCATTTCCCTGTTAATAATCACAATAATAAATTAGGATAAAAATAAAATTCAGGACCGCCCGGGAGCCACGCATCAGAGCGTTGCCAGCCCCTGCCCGCGCCGGGCACCGCGCTCCGCCCCCGCCGCCGCCGCCGTC
>VXAV01006407.1:73209-104793 GCA_013399715.1 Alectura lathami | reverse complement strand
TTTCTTTTTTTTTTTTTTTTTTTTTTTTTTTAATGGCTGGGATAAAGTGGAGAGCTGTAGAAATACCTGTGCACAGATAAAGCAGATGATATCTGAGCCAAGAAGTGGCTGAGCCACAGTTTATTCCCAGATTCTGGGGATTCTCAAGCTAGGCTGTAATTCACCTCGTTGTTCAGTAGCTAGTTATGCCTGAAGCCATCAAGATGTTTGAACTGGGGATGCTCTTCCGATCTGATGGCCAAAGTACTACTGTGACAAGGAGGGTTTACAAAAGTATGGGCTGCTGCCAGCAGAGGGTACTTGTGCATGGTACCAATGAGCAATACAGGGCTGTAGGCAGAAAGACATGGTAAACAGCAAATTTTAGAAGTAGTAGAGGAAACATTAAAGCCATATGTTGAAATTAGCCTAGGTGAGTGTTTTATTGCAAGAATCAAATGTTCTTTGTGCTCTCTGTATCGGGTGGCATGAGGGAATTAGCCTAAATAGCTGCATACAAGAGCCTGAGTTAGGGATTTCTAACAACAAGTGTCAGCTGGGGGTGGTTTTGGGGCTCTAATATGCTTGTGGAGCACAGTACCCCATTCATATGTTGCTCCATGGCTGAGCAGTGTTAAGACTATGCAGATATTGGACTGCCAGCTGCTATTTTTTTTTTTTTTAACCTTTGGATCAAAAACCTACTTAGTTCTGGTATGCCAATCCAGCTTTGGCCCAATAGCTGGAAGAATTCAGAGCTGTGTTCCTGGTGTGCTAGAACAGCCTGTACCATTCACCCCCACCCCTTCTTTTCTGATGAAGCATAAATGCCTTCCTGCATCTGAAGACTGCTAATTAAATTATTTTAGCAAAACAGTAATGAGCAGAATTATGTTCTTTGGCAAGGAGGACTTTTTTTTTTCCCCTCTCCTCTTTGGTTTGTGCTATAGATGCTGGGGATGAATCTGGCTGCTTTGCTGAGGGCTAATTTCCTGCTTTAGTTTAGTTTCAGCCCTTTGAAATTCAGATAAAATACTGTTTATGAAACACAGAAAATGCACAGTTTTCCAGTGCTGTTTATCCAAAAAGATAATATCTTATTACTAATAATTTGAACAAATTAAGATTTCATATTCTTCCTGGAGATAGTTTTCAGCAAGCCATCTGGCTGTGTACGGAATGCCATTTCAGTGAGCGTGTTTGTTGTTGCCTCTACGTGCTAAAGTTGGTTTGTTTGTGTTCTCCAGTTTAAGTTGTTAGTGTCAGTCAGTATTAAGGTGTAACAAACTAACATTAAGTCAGGGGAGCAATAACACTTTTTTGTTTGTTTGTTTTTCCCAACTCCAGGATGTTATAGGCTTGCTGCAACATCATAACCAAAAGTATGTTTATTTTCGTGCCTTAAAATTGCCACCTCTACAGCTGCACGCATCTCGTGGTATGTAAGGCACATGATGCCAGGATATCCTTGTAGGTACTGGTATAAATCGAAGCGTGCAGAGCTCGTAGCCGCATGTACTTGCGTATGGCTGGACTTGAGCTGGGTGGCTCCTTGCAAAGGGACCTGATGGAGCCGGATCGAGCACCATCACGTGGGTCAGAAATCCAAAGGCGGGAGGTGATGTGTGGGAGGGCCTGGAGTAGGTTTGCGGTAGGGGTGTGGAGCCAGCGGTATGGCTGTCGCGTAAGTGCCCTCAGTGGGGTGGAAGCTGCTCTGTGAGTAAAACAATTTGATCTTTGCCCTTCAACCAGGAATGCAGGGCGGGCTCAGGCTGCAGATCTTCATCTTTTAGTAACAATAAACTGTTCAAGTGGCTCAAGCCACCGCATGCAGCTGTACTGCGGGGCTTCCTGGTATTTAATTCTGTAGTGGCACTTGTATAATGAGAGAGTGCACGCTGTGGCCAGTTAGCCCACGGTGAATAAAGTAGAAATTACTGCAGCTGACATGTGCCAACTTAAGTTACTGAGTTGCTGTCCTCTCTGGCTACTTGCAGCGTTTTACACGGACTGAGGGAACAAAGAGAACAGTTGTTTCTTTAAGACCTGTGTTGTAATGCAAAACTGAAAAATGGAAAGCTAGAGCAAATGAGAGCCAATTACTGAGATGCAAAGGTAAACTATGTTCTGGTAGATGTAGCTGTTGTAGGAAATAATTAGGATGGACTTTTCCTATGGAAGTAAATGCCTAATAGCTGTCCATCTATCCATCGTATATGCAGTCCTGTGAAATGGCACTTGCCATGATGCAATTTATCTTCATGTGGATGAATTGATCACCTCTGAATCAGCTGCTGCCTTCTGCAGAATTAAATGAATAGTGTTTGGTAGTGATGGCTTGTTCGTTATGCTGTCATGACCTGGGAGGTTTAGGCGTTTGTTCTAAATATATGCTTGAAGCATTTGTACCATATCAAAACAGGGACATAAGCTTTGTGGTGAAGTCTGTAAACGTTGCTTATCTCTGTTTTATGGCAGTAATTGCCACCAGAAACAAGGAAATACTGAAGTGAAATTACAGTGATGCCGTCTATATGCAGTACACACCCTTGGACCTGTTGCAAATGCATGTGATGTTTGCCTGTAGTTTAAAGTGGCTGTTTTTGTTCAATCCTAGTGGCAACTCTAGCCACTCTCTTTCAGAAGAGATTTCTCTATTTGCTTCTCTCATCCTGTAAGAATTTAGTGAAATACAGTGATCTTGCAAGGCTTGACCTGCCCCACAGCTCTGCTTGTCTACTTGCACCCTCTTTCAGCGTGCTTTTGTTCATCTCCTTCCTGTTTCACTGGCCCATTTTTCCCCTTCAGAAGCCACTGTAGAAGTAGCCCCATGTTTTTGTGGTTTTTCATTTCCCATGTTTAAGGTATGTTTTTTTCCCCTGCTTTGTTATGACAAGGTCATAGCTGGCAGAAGATGACAATGGATTTGTCAGCATGCAGCACACCCAGGGAGTGGGCAGAGAAGCAACCCACTTCACGATGAAGTAGGGGATGAACTTGCAGCACATCAGCTGCTCGATATACCTCCCCCGTGAGCATGCTGACATTTTTCATGCTGGTGTCAGATGATCACCGTCAGTTGTCTCCTCTGCTCTCCCAGTTTCCCATCCTTTCTCCCCAGGTACATACATGGCTATCCAGCGAGATGTCCATGGGGATGGAACATGTGCATGGTGTTTGCGCAGTGTTTATGCTGGAGTTTGGCCTTTGGTCTTCCTAATGTTTGGAAGCAAGCTGTTTCAAAGCCATTAACATCTCTGAAAACAATGTTAATGAGAGTAAGGTAAAATGAGTGGACCCAGGGCATGCCCATTTTGGTTGATTAGAGTTTGGCCACGCCTCTTTCCATTCGGTTTGTATGATGTTTTTATTAAGTCGTATGTGTTGTTCCTAGTTAAACCAAGTTTTGCGTCTGCATAAAATAAATTATTGAAGTGGGAGACTAGGGAAACAGTCTTTCAAGCAGGCATGTGAAATAGGAGAGAAACCCTGGAACAACTGCTGGCCTGGCCAGCGATAATTGTGTCGGTAACTTTATGCTCCATCCTGGAAGCTCCTGCGAGCTCCTAGCTAAGCCCTAACTGGCAGCTGCTGGCATTGCTGCGCTGCTGGGAGTCGCTCCTGGGTGGTGATGGTTTCCACAAAACACAACTTCAGATGTTTTCCATTACCGTAACTTGCATTGCTCTGGTTTTCTGGTAGACTTATTTTACACAGCATGTAATTTAAAGTGTACAGTCCGTTCTATGCATGCAATGAAATCATGAGCTACAGAAAAAGGCTGTCGTGCATCTCTGGAAAGCATGTCAAGCCAGGAGGTAGGGTGAAAGCTATAGGAGCAAACAGTCAGTCTACTTCTCTTAAAATTTGTGAAGAATATCTGACCACCAAAGATAGTTTTTGTGAATTGTAAGAGAAGTTCTTGAGTAGAGGTGGAGTAGAAGGGGGTTCTTTTTAAATGTAGGAGGCCATTGAAGCTATCTAGAAGCTGAGTACCCAGGCTTCCATGTGTTTATCTGAAGCTTATGGACTTTGCTAGGCTATTTTTATTAGTGAATATAAAGCAATGGGTGGTGTCCAGTAATGAAACGGGACTTTCTTTTTTTCCCTTTTTTTATTCTGTAACGTTGTTGCAGATTGGGGAAATATTTTAAAATACTGCAGTATGACAGAAATCTTTTAGAACTAGAGCCTGACATTTCCAAAATCCATGTTTAAGAACTTCATCTTGTTTCAAGCCTCTATTTGTCTTCTTTCTCTTTTTCTTCTATGGCCTACAATATTTTCTTGGCAACAATGAAAGTTGGAATATAACAATCATTTTGAAAATAGAAATAATAACAGTACTCCAAGAACTGTCAGTATTGAGGTATTCAGCAAACTTTTGTAAGTGTGGCACCAGAGTAGGAAGTTCTGAAACTGAAAACTTGTTAAGAACTAAAAATATCTACTTCTGCTAGCTCCCTTTGAGATGCAAGAAAGATTGAAGGTCAGCTTCAGGGATTTTTTTTTCTTTTTACATTCCCTGTAAAATTTTATCTCATCTTCACTTGTCTTAGATTCTCGTTTTTTTTTTTTTTTTTTTCCCCAGAGTGAAGTTCCAGAAAATTATCCTGTTAAATTTTCTCTATCCTTAGAAATGAGCTTTGGATTTGCCTAAAAGTGGGCTGTGTTTCTCAGCAGGGATGCTTCCTGGCACAGGTGGGGAGGGACCTGCAGATATCACAGCAGTTACCTGCTGGTCCTGCTCCTGGGACAGGAAGTGTTTTGTTTTACAGGAGCTTATGAAATGGGTGGGATTAACCAACAAATAAAGCCAGAAGCATTATTTGATTCTGTTTAATTCTATTTACAGTATGTGGTTTACTGAAAAAACGCTGAGAATGACAAATGAGCTATGAATGCCACAGTCTGCATTCTCCCTGCACTGAGTTCTGAAGGAACAGAGGTTTTTTTCCCTTCTTTTTTCCTTTGGGAATGAAGTGGAAGATGGAAAATAGTAATGTTCCATGCTACACAAATTGTTTAGAATGAGTGAGTTGTCTCAAAGTCCCAAAAGCATGGGGGCAGTGCTTCAGGGTTTGCAGAGCTACCTGCAAGCTACATCCTCCTTGAGAGAGTGTCCCAGAAGATGGGAAGAGAGATCAATTTGTACAGCCATAATTTACCAATTGCCTCCTTTTTCAGCACTATTCGACCTCTTTGTGTTGAAAATTGAGCAAAAGGCTACATTTTCCCAGGCCATTTGTTGTCCTGTCCTTGCTATGCAGTTCAAAGGAAGACAGAGCACCCCTGAAGGAGGTTCAGGCAGAAGGGACAGAAGAAAAGTGTCTGCATCTCATCTGTCCCTGGTCTTATTTGTCAGACAGCCTCCTCAGACCTTGTAGGAAGCAAACTTATTTTAGTAGCTGTGCTGATGTAATTCCCCCAAAAGTGAAGCTGGCTGTTCCGGGGAGGAAAAGGAACCAACAAGTTTGTGGCTGACAGATATCTGACTTCATGTGTCAACATGTCCTTTTTCCATTGAAAGATGCTGGTAACCCTTTTTTCCTTATAAGTGACAGTTTAGTTACAGTATGAGGAACACAAGCTAAATATTTTATAATGGAAAAGCTAAAGCATTTGTTTACAGTGTCTGCTTCTCAAAGACAGATGTAGTGAAAAAATACGCTCTGATTAGATGCTCTGGGCAGATGCAAAACTGGCAGGCTTTCCGGAGGCCAAAAATTTGGGCCGCTTATTGAATAGTGTAACAGAAGGAAAAAATAATATATATATAAATTGTTTTCTTTGTGAATATCTGACCCTGGAGGGCTGACAATTTCTGCCGACTTCCCCACCATTTCAAGCTGCTATTTTTAGTGTGACTGTTTTTCTCATTATTCATTGGCTGATGGCTATCGGGAGGCATTGTGAGAAGAGACATGGTGGTGAAAGATTTGTTTGTTTGGGTTTGGTGCAGAGCCAGGAGATAACATTGTTGGCGTTTTGCATTTGTTTTGACTTCTTAAGAATGGATTTCATATGTTATCAAAGTCAGGGAAAGTGTGAGAGAAAACTGTCTTTCCTGTGCCTGAAACAGTGCAAAACATAGGAGTATATTCATCCTGCCTGTGGTCAAGAAACAGGGGAAACGTGGGGCTGAGGTTAATTTGAATTAATATGAGAAATGGAAGTATAGGTGGTTGCTCCAAGATCAGAGGCATTGGGAAGGAGCACTG
Source organism: Alectura lathami (assembly GCA_013399715.1). NCBI lineage: Eukaryota > Metazoa > Chordata > Aves > Galliformes > Megapodiidae > Alectura > Alectura lathami. The sequence continues at coordinate 98,593 of VXAV01006407.1, read as the reverse complement.
CTCCTGAGGTGGTGTTACCCAAGTTTGTTAATGACATAGGGCTTCAGGACAGTAAAAGCACGGGGGAAAAAAAAACAAAACTGAAGTAACTGCTTAGGGTGCCTTACTGTGAGAGGTCCACAAGCTGAATTTGCAAGGTGAGTTACCGCATGTTCTTGGACAAGTTGGCATGGGTGGAAGATGAAGGCTGTGAATGTGGACAGAGTGTCGCTGAGGTGCAGGTAGATTCTGTGATCACCCTTACTGCCACAGATCTGACTCAAACAATTCGCAGAATAGTACACAAGGGATATCCCCACCCTCTCTTTGCGTGTCTCTGCTGAATCAGTCACTCTCCTTTCAGTGCTGTCAGTCAATGGGATGGGGTCCCCCCCACAGTAGCTCTTTGTCTTCTGTTGCTTAGAGACAGCAGTGCAGGTGCAGTTGACCCAAGCAGGGATGTAGTGTGTGTGTGGGGACAAAAAGCACTTGATAAGCCGAAGACCATATCATGATGCGTATCCTCAGTTATCCTCAAAGCAGCTGAGGAAGTGCTGCACCAAGGGAATGCACTCAGTAGTTCTGGAGTTAAGTATGGCCGGTAGGCATGGAGCACAGAGACTTCTCTTTCCGGTGCCTTATTTTTCCTTAAAATGAGGGGAAAATGATAGTCTTCGGTGTTTTGTAATCCAGAAAAGTTGGAACGAAATGCTTGGGTGACTGTTCTGACTACCGTTCTTGCCTGTCAGGATTCATGATGCATCAAGTGCTGAGCTTCCACTCAAAACAAGAAGGTGCTATGAGTTCCTGAAGAGGCTGGTTCTTTGTTTTTCCTTGAAAGTAAGACAGAAAATTCCCAGTAGAATAACAACTTATTTTTTTTTTATTTTTTTTTTAAATCTGAGTAGTATTATTATAGATTCTGTGTCATTTAGAGTTCTATTCTTGCTTTAGAAACTTCTGCTTAAGCAGTTGAGCAGAAGTAGAAGCAAGACTAAACAGTATCTCATAGCTGAAGCTATTAGAAAGTAGGAGGTTTAGAAATTGTTCTCAGATCTGTCGGTGACCAAGCTCTGAAGTAAAATGCAATGCCTTGTGTTAAGTCCCATAGTCTGAAAGGCAGATCTTGCCAGGTCTGTAGTAGTCCTGTTGGAAAGGTCAAATGATTTGCCTGTTAACTGGACAAGAAAGAAGTTTGGCTTACCGTAGCCTGCACTGAGGCACGACTTCTTTCTCTAGCAAGTGGTTGAACAATGTCAAGGACTTAGAATGGGAAGACACAGCAATTTGTTTTGTTGCTTCATGGTTCTTTTAAAGGCTTTTGAGATGGAAAGCCTGGGTTGATGTTGGGTATATCCATTTCAGGAGAGTAAAATTCCCTGTCAGGTTTCTGTGCCTGTTAACTAATGGGATCTCCTGTGTATACCTCTAAAATTTATTGAGTCTGTGGAGAAAATGATCAAAATGCCTCTGCTAAGTGTGGTGTTGTGTTGGTACCAATAACATTTCGGATTTTTAATAAGGATTGCAATAAAGCCCAGACAAAATTGATGTAACGTGAAGAATGCAGACATTAAAAATAGATGTCGTTTTGCTATTAAAAAAGATTATTTCACCTTGCTGGAAACTCCAGCTGTGAAACGCTTTCATTTAGAGCCTTTAGAAAGAAAAAGCAGCATTGCCGTGTGAGTGCTCCCTCTGCCAGACAGCATGGCTTAATCTGCAAATGAGATTTGTAGAACATTTGTTATTAATGCTTTTATTCCATCCCCCCTCCCTCCCCAGCATACATCTTATGCATGACAAATGAGGCATAGTTCAGAATCCAGTGCAGCTAGTAAGTTAAGCTTTTCTTTCCTGTGAAGCAGGAGACCACAACCCGTGTTTATTTTATTTATTTACTTTTGGAGAGGGAACTTTTGTTTCTACAACTTGCTGATGTATATCTACGCAGTTCCTCCTGTAGTGCTCTACATTTTTTACTTAGTGCATTTTCAATTATTTATTTATTTTCAGAAAGACCAACAGTGGAGCTCTGCAAGCCAGAAAGTTTGTGGAAGTTGGGTTGGGCTTACTTTTATTAGCAGGAAAGGGAAATGGAAGGCTTGTAAACCTTTAAACATCAAAGGCGTCTTTGGTAGAGTAAATAATATTGTTTCCTTTTGGCTGTCTGCAGCTCCTCATCAAATCTCAATGTTCTGCTTCCACACCACATCAGAGTGTTCTCTGCATGGTGCTTAAGGTGGCTTGTAGCAATTTTTCAGGAATGAAAAGACATCTCCAGAAATAAATGTTTTGGCAAGCAGAGTATATCCAACCCTCAAGTGACAGTGTACTAGTACTTTCTAGGGGACTTGTGTGGGTTAATGGTTGGTAATGTAGACAGTGATCTGGGGACACAGTCTACGTTATGTAGGAAGTGGTGATGGTTGGGGAGCAGTCAGCACGGAGCAGTCAGCACTGTGCAGTCAGAGTTCCTGTCTGGTAATCTGAGTTCTTAGCCTTTTTGTTATTTATTTTTCCTGTTTGCATAAACTATCTTTGCACACAGATATGAAGAAAGAGGAGGAACAAAACAAGAAAAACATGGAATCATAGAAGGTCCCAGTTTGGAAGGGACCCACGAGGATCGTTGAGTCCAACTCACTTAGGAGCTCATCTAATACCTAATGCTCATCCTAGACGTGAACTGGCCCCCACCCCTCTGCCAGCAGTAATCTCTGGCTGGAGAGAGCTGACGGAGATGCAGGCACAGGTCCTGTTCTATCAGCACCCCGAGCTGGAGTGGAAGGTGGTGCTGCGCGGCAGAGGGTCCGTTAGTCCATCCGAGGCGGGTGTCTGGGGACAGGATGGTTTGCAAGTGCCGAAGCCAGGCCTGCTAGGACATGTCTTGCGGTGTTCTAAGCCCTGAGAACTGCCGCTGAATGCTTATTAAATTACAGCTTTTGTCAGCTACAGGTGCAGTCTATTCTCTCTGCTTTCCAGCTGTCATATTTGGGCAACTGGCTGTAAGCAAGTCATTGCAGCACAGCTTATATGAATCCCCTCTGAGAGCATATTCAATTTGCAAATTAAATTATTCTGCTCTTGTGCAGATCGAGTGTAATCCTGTAAATGCAAAGAGCCCGAGCCTTTGTGCCACAAAAACGCATGAGCGCTGGTGTAATTTCAGGCGTGCAGGTTGTGGCTGTGACTTTGTTCAAGGCTCAACCAATGCCGGTGTGTGATGCTGCCCAGCGTTGTGCCATGGTGGATCTCCAGGCTGTTGTTACCAGAAGGAATCATTGACTTGCTTGGAGGAGAAAATGGGCTCTTCCAGCCAACTTTCTGCTTTGTCTCAAGCCTAGGCTAGCTGATGTGTGTTAGCCATGAGAGAACTGGCCAGCAGAGATGTAGGTATGATATCCCGAGAGCTGATAACAAACAGACCTTTGACGAGCCAATCAATCTCCATCACTGAAACTACAGTGCTAAATCAAGGGGTACAGGAGCGTTTGGGAATGAGGAGCCTTCAAGTATCAGATATGTGGTGGTGGTGTTTTACATCTGGAAACCCTTTAGAGATGCTCTAGCACCTTATCTATCTGTGCAGTATGCAGTTATTGCACTCTAAGGTGAAAAATTGGTACCTCAGAGCTGGTCCTTTCTGGGTAATTTTGTAAAAACACCTCTTCCAAAAAAATGCAGTAAAATAACTGAGCTTATGAGCAAAATATAGACGAATGGATTTTTTATTATTATTATTATTTTTAGCTGAAAGAATAGCTTTTGTATGTGTGACTGGAAATGCAATCCACTTGCAATGTGAAAAACTAGTGCAATGTTTTGCTTGCAGTGAGCACTTCAATCCTGCAGGCTGGAGTTCTTGTTGTATCATTGTGGACGCAAGCATCACTGACCCTCTTATGTCAGGAGGAATGTGATACTCTCTGGTTGGCCAAGTAGCTTCTCAGTGAGGGTACTTCCACTGGCACATCTATACTTGGACCTGAAAATGTAGAAACTGCCAATTATTGAAACTTCCAATGACATTACTTTGTTTTGATACACGACCTGATGAAAACTTGAAAGCTGCTGCTGCTGCTGCAGCCCAGCTGAGCTTATAGCTCTGCCCTGGATGGCGTGGGAATGAATAACTGGGAATGGCTCACAGGAAGCTCTGATTACAACAGTCAAAGCAAGGATTTCGAGCAAACCGGTCTGTGCTGGCACTTGGCAATCCCCAGGCTGTCAAATCAGGTTTTGGAGATGTCCTGTCCACCTGACTAGCCATTATGAGCCCACCTTTATCCTACAGCAGGGACCTGTTCTTTTGGATGAAACTCCTGGATAACATAGAGGACTGAGAGCTTGCAAGAAGTGAGTTTTCATGGAAAAAATATCTGGAATGTGGGGATAATGACAAACTTTGTGCACTGTGGAACTGCTGCACGTCAGGGATAGCGTAGGCTTGAGAAGAGTGGCATGCAAATAATTTAGATATAAGTGCACTGACGTTTATGTGATATTAGCATAAACTCTGGGAAATGCCATGCGTAACAATGGGTATTACAAGTTGGGCAATACTTTGGCGTTGGAAATTGTGAACTGCTCAAAATCATTCAAACTTGGTTTTCGAGTGGCTTTTTTTTTTTTTTTTTGACTTTCTGCCAAACAAATTAGACTTTTCCAGTTTGTCACCTGCTTTTCTTTTAGCATGAAGTGGAAGGTAGTTTTGCAAGAACCTAATCTATGCTGCCTTCAATTTTTTCCCCCTTTGCCTTCCTTAGCCTGAGGACAGCCGTCTTACTCCTGAAATAAGTCTACCAGGTGTTTTTGCTCTTAGTTTGTCTTTTAAGAGAAATTCCACTCAGAAGCCAGTATTAACTGTGGCATTTAGCAGGGTTTAGAGTTCAGAAAAGCATATGATGGGATAGGAATTAAGGGATTAATAAGAGCTAGGTGCCTAATACAGTCAAAACCAAACCAAAACCCTATTAAAATCAAATTTACCTACAGTATATTTGTCAGATGGTTCAAAATGACAAATGATGAAAACTGTGGGCCCTGCATACCAGGTGCTGTAAGTATTTATAGGGATGACTCGTTTCAAAGTTCTTGCTTCTGTTTTGCGTCTTTAAAGGTGTGTGTTCTTTGTTAGTCTGTATTCCCCCTTTTGCTTCCAGTTCCCCCTTCCTGTACCAGTGCCTGCCAACCTGCCCTATGTCCTGGCCCAGCCCAGCTTCACTGTGCCCAGCTCTGGGTTGCTGTCAGCCAGAAAAGCAGACAGGGCTCTGCTGTTGGTACAGTTGCAGGAAATGCTTCAGCACGGAGAAACAATCTGCTCTTTCAAGAAGCGTTCAGTGCAGTCCAGAAGTGAAATGTTGGCTGAAATTTCCCAAAAGATACCACTGTGGCCGTCCCCATCCCCTCTCATGCTGCAGTGCGACAGAGCCAAGTGTGTTTTGATGAGGACCACCCCAGCTGTCTTTGAGCTCTCCTCCTCTCCCCCTGCATGCCCTGACAGCGGTCCTTGCAAGGGAGGGAAGATGGCTCCAGGTCCAGGCTATAGAGAAACCCAGAGTTACTCTTACTGGTGCTCTTCTTGGATGCTACAGTGACAGTGAACGTTTTGGGAGGTAAACAGAGGGGGCTGTTAAGCTCCAAGTGCTTTGCATTGCCGTGCCTGCATCAAAGTCTGAATGCGATTTACATCGTCTAAATAATCCCTCAGTGTTGCAGTGAGTGTTCAAGAAAAGTAAGTTTAAAAACCCAAGAAAACCTCAGAGTGTAGCTTGGCATCAAAATTGTGAGATTAAAGAACACTCCTTATTTCCAGGGCCTGACTCGTGGTTTCTGAATGCGTGAGGGTGGCAGTGCTAGCTCCTATGGTCAGGTAGCGCTATAAATATTTTGGGACTTTAGAGCACAGAGCTTTGCCAAGTATTTTTCTCATGTTCCCCCCACCCGCCCCCCCCCCCCCTTTTTTTTTTTTTCCTAATTCCTGAGACAAATTACTGTGGTTCTTATATAACCTGGGTTGTGTGTAATTTAACAGGCAGAATATAAAATCCGTTTCTGAGAACGATGTACCAAATCTAAGTGTTCAAATCAATTACACAGCAAATGAAGTGCTGCTGGCTGTCTAAAGGCTGTGTTATCAGGACATGGAACATGCAGTTCAGTGTATATTGAAGTGAATAGCACAGCAGCTGGCTTGGTAGAGACATTCAGAAATAAACAGCCCATGGCATGTGTTGTAGAATTTGACCCTGTTAGGAAAATAAGTAGGGCAAAGTGTCTGCCCAGAGCGGTGACTCCAGCCTGCGGCCGCCGCGCATGCAAACCAAGTGAAGGAGAGTCTGTACTCTTTTCTCTGATTTGCTCCTCATGAGTGTGGTGCTGTGTGGAAAAACTCCTGATGAATCCCAAGTGCTGTGTGCACAGGTTGAACAAGCCTGTGGTCCATCAAGAACTGCTGGGCCACCTTTGCTTTTTTCTCGTGACCTGAGGGAGACAAATTTTCACAAAACGTGTGTTGCTCCCGGAAGTTTCTTTGCTTGTTTTGTTTGCTGAGTTTGTAATGCTTTAAAAGGCAATAAAACATAAAGATGTTGGAAGAAGGTATAGAAAAAATCATGAATACCTGAGTTCAGTTTCAGTGGCTGAGCCTAGTCGTGGTAAGCTATATGGGATTGTAACCCAGGAAAATCAGCAATTTCACTTTCTGCAGAGAAAAAAGAATAATGTTTATGGAATGTACCTGGTTGTCTCTGTGTGCTTTTGTTTAAAATGTGGTAGCTAACGGTAGTGTAACAAACAGGTAGGCTCAGCACACCACAGATGTCACTGAGATGTAATTCTGACTGGTACATCTGATGTATTTATTTTGAAAACTGAATTTCAGTGCCAGAATGGATTTTACATCAGAAAGTTTGAATTCCCTTGGATTTTTTTTTTAACTGTGGAAAAAATGGGATTAATACATTCCCCTTTAGCGCAACTCTAACCTTAATATCTTTTCCTTTCTTCATTTAGTTCACTTTCTGTGCACAGGAATATGGCAGCTGGCATGATGCCCCCTTTTTGAATCGTGCAGTTCAACATTTCTGGCAGCTGGATATGCGTGGAAAGCTGTCAAGTGACAAATCTATTTCTCATACCTTTTGTAGTCTGTTTTTCATCAGATGGAAAAATGCTAATACCCTCTGGACTTCCCTCCTTTGGCTCACCCGGACAGACATTTACTACAGCATTTCCTGTGCATTGTCTCTGGGTAAGGAGCTCTTGCTTTCCGTCCCTGCTGCATCTCAGAGCCCCGCTGAGGTGCTGCATGCATCATCCCCACGCTTCTCAGGGTGTTTTGTAGGACAGTCCCGCACTTGCACCACGCGGCCAAGTGGGATGGTTTTTGAGAAATCCTGTGCAATGGAAGTTAGCCAGCATCTGAAACAAAATCTAATGCAGAACTGGAAAAAATTCTTCACTTTCTATATTTGTTGCAACACTCTTGATGATGTTTCCCATGTGTCCTTGCAAACCAAATCTGCTAGAAGTTTTGGGGATTTCCTAGTCAAGCTTCAATCAGCATAGAAAGGGTTTACTCTCCTTTTAAAACTGTCACCCTTTTGTGATTTCGTTCGTTACTGCCCCAAAATGAAAAGTTTTCCACATTAATATGCATTTTGATGCTAATAAGTGAATATTTTTAAAAGGGATGAATAGATCTTTTGTTTTCAGGAGAATTTTGTTCACCTCTGTTAATGTGTTTTGGCTCCAGAAGCCTGGAGAGTAATGAAGAGTATGGCACAGAACTGATTTGGCAGTTGAGCGAATATTTTGCGTTTCTTTGGGCTACGTGAATATTTTCGTGTTGTTTGTGGTCAAATGCCTGATTCTAGCCAACTCTGCCGTAGTGCTCCAACGCCTAAGCAGATGCTGAATGTTGAGCCCTCAGACACCCAGGTATTGGGATCTGTACACATGGTCTGGAGATGTCTTCTTTTGTATAAACCGCCATAAGGGTTTTACCTTCTTTTATTCTCAGCTTGGGCACTAAAATATGAACTCTGCACACACAAATTCTTCAGCACGTGGAGCTTTCCCAGCGTTGACACACGGTCTTGCTGTAGGACAGAGGGTTTTTTGGGATGGAGCAATGAGGAGCACGGGGAGGCAGCTCAGAGGTCCCACCTTTGGCACAGAGCTGGAGGCTGTAGCAATGGGGGAGCCTGGAAGAAAAACATTCACACCTCCTTTTCTGAGAGCACATGGAGAGTCCTGTCTAAGAGTTTTCCTTGGCTAACCCGCTTGAACGGTTTATTTATTAAAAACATGCAGTGTTAAGAAGAGAACTCCCATTTTTTGACTTTTTAGTCAGTAAAAGTTTCTCTGCTAAAGATGCCATTTTTTTCTCCTTTTTGTTTCCTGGNTTTTTTTTTTTTTTTTTTTTTTTTTTTTTTTTTCCCATCTTTATAACAAAGCTGAAATAATAAGGTGGCTTTAGCCTTGCAAACATGCCTTGCCCTTCCATTTCTCTGCTGGCTTTGAATGCTGCTGAAAGTGATTTGTTTCTCTTCTTTTCTCCTCTCTTCCAGCTCTTATAAGGCTTGGAGCTCTCCTCAGACCTCAAATACTTTCACATGGAAAACAGAAAATCTCGTATTAGTTGAGCCAGGCTACAAAAAAAAAAAAAAAAAGTGAGGCCCACACCCTTGAGGGAGGATGAGTTGTTATGTCTTCCAACAGGCAGTTCACTGAAAAATTTACTTTTCCTCTCCTTAGAAAATATTCTGAGCTATTAATGGATTTGGAAACTTCACTTAGGCCACTATTTTCTTTTGTCAAAATATCTTGCAGTTCTTCAAAAGTCGGTTTGTAAGTTATTGCAAGGATTAAAGAGACATATGTTGATGTTGGTGGGCATTTATGTTTACTAGGCTTTAATATAGACGTTAAAAATATGAACGTGCATGCCTCTGTGCATGTTTTATTTCAGCGCGGGGTGGTCACCTCTTTTTTTTGGGGTGAACTGTTCCGTCTGGGGCAGATTCCATCGTGGAAAGCACCCACTTATAGCCCTTTGTTCAAGACCAAAAACTTGCTCATGAGAAAAAGAAATGCATGTTTTGGCAACCCCAGGGGAAGTGGGGAGAGTGTGGCAAAGGCCGTGTCCCGCAGGGCACCTTCGTTCATGTTGCAGTGGTTTACTATGGCCTGACCCTTCCCCACCTGGCAGCATGGCCAAAAATGGTGGTGGCATTGTGCTCAAATTTGCTGTGAAAACCATCTTATTTGATGTCAAACAGTTTCGTGTGCTTTCAAGCCCCCTCTCCACCTTCTTTATGCCTCATTCCTCTTTTCTGATTTTTTTTTTCCTCCTGCTACCAAGACCTTTGCAATACCTGAATAACCTTTAAAGGGAACTATCTGCACCATATTTCCATAGCTGTATTGTGTAGGATGCTGGTTTGTTTTATATAATTTATTTTTACTTAGTGGTTTCTTTTTTTTCTTTTCTTTTTTTTTTTTTTCTTAAATGTGAAATCACAGAGTTTACTTACCACGCAAAGCACCAGTGGTTTGAAATGCTTCAGTGCTTCTCTCTTTCATGTTCCCCTTTGGTGTGCAGTACGCTGGCAATGCCACCACTATGGGACAGCCTGTCCCTCTCCCTGGCTGCGTCCCGCTGCCTTGCCTGGCCCAGCTTCATACATGGCACGTGATGTGCATGCCACTGGTATCCACGTTGGCACTCCCTGCCCTCCGCCGGCACTTTCCTGTGCTGCTGGACTGACTGAGCCTTTCATTTTGTGCTGGGTACCTAGATGCTTTCCTTAGACTGCTGTATATAAGAGGAGAGTGTGTACATTGGGAGAGGAAGGGGACATGTTTTACAAAATGTTAAAATGTCCATAGGCAAATCTGAGGCGTGGGAGAACCTGACCACTGTAAATTTTGATTTCCTCGCAATCCATCTGCTCACCCAGATTTGGCAGAAGCATGAACTGAACCCTGCCATTCTCAAAAATGGAGCAGGGCAGCCTGCCCTGTTTCACCTGAGGGCTGGAGATGGACCTAAAGGTTCACTCTCAAGCAGAGCTGTAACCTAATCCACAGGCAGTGCATAGACGTGACGTGCCAGCTCGATGTGCTGGGGTTTTAAATAACTTGCATTCATCTCCCCCGAGTACGAGAGGAAAGTTTAGACCCTTGCTGAGCAGCCTATACCAAAGTTGGAGCTCGTTGTCCAACACGCAGCTCCTGGGGCACGTGTGCCCAACCCTGAGGGCTTCCCCCTGTTTGTAGGTCTGGTTTGCTGCTGGTTTCCCATGGCTTTTTGGATCAGACCTTCCTTTTTGTTGGTTTTTAGAACTGAAAGAGAAGGGCAGCTCTGGAGAAAAGCTCATTTTCTATACTGTGTCTGCCTGCAGAAGAATCATTTCATTCTTGTTGCTCTCCACCAAGGTGTATCACTAGGCTAGAATGAGTTTATTTTCACTTGTGGATGTTCCATATAGGTAAAACAGCACTTGACAGAAATCAGGTTTATAGATGACCATGCTAAAACTTCTTAAAATCAGGAAACAGGATTTAAAAATATGTAGGTGTGCAGAATTAAATCGAGGATAGTCATGCCAGTAACATTTTCATTCCGTCAAACAAAAAGGAGATCAGATGAGTTGGAAAAATAAATAAATAGAACAATAACCAGTAATATTATTCTTCGGGGGACTGTGCCACTTGGCTGTGAGGCCAGCACTAACTTCTTCAGACTGCGTGTCCCAGAAACCAAGGTTTTGCCTAGGATTCATTTTGTAATGATTCAACTTCCAGGGGTTCACAATGTCACCTCAAACTTTCCCAGTCTGAGGGGGTCTTCCCTGTAGCTGCAAGTGCCACTGGTTGGCCTGTGTAGTTCAGAAAGCTCCCCAGCCCCATCTCTAATAATAACCCTGCGCAGGAGGGCGGACTGAAGTCAGTCTGCGCTGCCACAGCCCTGCTGTGCCCTGACCCCGTGTTCCCCCAGCCCATATGCCACTGCTCGTCCATCCACAGGCCGTGCTACAACAGCAGAAAGCCATGCTTTGTTTTAGCTGCCCGTGGCTGTCAGCCTTTCAGTTAGCACCCTGAAAATTAGGTTTCTGGGAGAATTACCTCTGACTGCAGGGCTTTCTGCTGTTAAAATGTCAATGTTAATTATGTAAACTGGAGGTTAGCACATTCTTCGTTGGTTTTGGAGTTGTTTGCCTAATCTCACTCCAAGGACATGAGTTTCCCCACCACTGCTAGGAAAGCAACTTTCTCTTCTTCTTGGCTTCAGTGATTTGAAGGGAGATGGTCCACAGCACAGCTGAGCAGTGACACATTGACAAATATGTATTTTCTTTAAAGCTTCCCTTTTCTTCATCCTAATGTACACCTCTCTATGTGTGCAGTGGTCTGGGTCACCTGCGCATAGGTCGCTCCCTTCTCCAAGCTGTAATTAGTGGGTTCTGACGGATGCGAGGGAGCCGCTTTGTTTTCCGGCAGATTGTACTTGTTAGTGCTGCTTCAGCTGCCCCTCAGGCTGCTGAGTTGCTCTGTCAGCCCTGCCTTCAGGCTGATGAACACCAGCCTGCTTGTCTTTTCCGCTATAGCGGGAGGAGCGACAGCTATTTCATGTTCGATGGCCGCCGTGCTTCGTGTTTACGAAGTGCTGGTGACAGTAATGGAGCTGCAGGGAGGGCTGGTGGAACCTCAGGCAGGTTAACTGCTGTGCCTGCTCGTGCCTGAATGAGAACCTTTAGCTGCAGCAGGGTTTTCATGTGTCTGCTTGGCATCTCTTTCGTAGTATTTTGTTTGTATTAGCAGCTTTGTCTACTCTGGAGGAAAAAAAGGAAAGATCATGTTCTACTTTAAGCTTTGTTTATTGAGAAAAGACATTTTTCTTCCCCTCAATTTAATCCGCATGTGGAGGAAGCTTGCTTCCTTGGTACACGTCTTGTGCTGCTGCCATTATGCCTGCACTTTATCTGCTCTCAACTCTGAAAGGCTTGAGCTTCCTCGCTGCAATTAAGCACTGCAGATTAAAGAGGTGTACTCAGTTTGCTTATGCATCTGAAGGGCTTGCGATATAAGTGCCTCAGCAGTTACTGTAGGGGAATCCTGCTCTTCGGTATGAGTCATTGCTCCAGAATACTATGCTGCCAGCGCTGCTCTTTCCCTTGGCATGTTTAGTTTGTTTAGTTAATGGGAGAAGCACTTCAGAGGTAATTAAATGCTTAGTGAACTTCATGTCAGTGAGGAGTTCCTGTAAATGGGAGGCTGAGGGTCTCTGGATACTCGAGGGCAGCAAAGCAACAACGGCAGCTTGGTTCTTTGTCCCCTGGGATGAACGAGGCCAATCCCATAGGAAGGCCTTCTGTTCTGAGCACGCCATCAGCGTCTGGGAGCCAGAGTGTTATGCAGCTGGGACGTGCGCTGCAAATCCTGCAGGCAACCCGATCCAATGTTAGATGGGAATTACTTTTGTGACTCCTTTTGCCAATAATTCTCGGACAGGCCAGCAAATGTGCATTTGTTGTTGCATAAGTTACTTCTTGCTCTAGGAGTAACTGGGAGCTCACACATGTATGCATACGTGGGCGGTGGAGGGTAGCATCATCCTTGTACTGCTCTTGTTGGGGAACATCCTGTTGGGAGTGCCGTAGTGCCTGTGTCCGTCATCCTCTGCATCTGCTTTCGGTGTTCACGCATTTATTGGGAAGCATTTGCAAGACTTACCCTCCCCACAAGTTGTGGAGGGGATGCCCAGCTTGGTCACTGCTATTTCCCAGATCTAGGAATACGTGCAGCAGTGTGCTCTGGGTGATGCGTGGCTCTGGAGAAGACCACGTTGTCTTCTGCTTCTTTGGCGTTAGCACCAAACCTTCTGCGCTGAACTCTTTAACTGCACGATAATAAACACTGCCATGGTCTCAGGACTGTGTTGGGTGGGATGGGGATGGGGGAGTTAGTTGTGGAGTTAATCCACCCTCAGTCTAAGCAGACTGAGCTTGTTGCTCTCACTTGTGTGGTTTGCTTCTGTTCATCTCTGTGCTCAAAAGGCAGTGCCCAAGGTGCCTCTGTAGCAATCTTATCGCCCCTGGAGCTGCTGGATGGAGGAAAAGCACCTCTGTCAATATTGCAGCCTTGCTTATTCAGGATTCACAGTTGTTTATAAATGATTGTAAGACTCCTGCTGCTATTAATAGGAGCTTAGCTTATGTGTGGTTGTTCCAGGTTACCTAGAAGTATTTTCTTGGTGAAATAGATTTTATACACATCAAAATATATATATCTTAATATTTCTTGTAGCCATTCCAGTGTTTATGGACATATTTATTTGTGTATCATAAGTTTCTATGACTCTATTTCTTTAAAAGTCTTATCAAAACTTGTTTCTATTAATGCATCAAAATCCTATGTTGTCAGCATCAAAACCATGTTTAGGTGTGCTGTAACCGTGCTGTGTTGCCATTTAAATCCAGTGCCTCAGAAGACAGAGAAGCCATCGCTGAGCTGCCTGGGGAAGCCAGCCACCCAGTGGGCTGGACATGCGGGCTGTAACTGAGCACGGGGAGGGGTATTAAACGCTTCCAGGCCGCGCAGTGGTGAGGCAGGTGGCTGGCGTAATCTGAAGATATCTGATGCCTTCTAATAGGTGGCCGGAGAGGAATGCATGAAGCTGTTAATTTCGAGGAAGGCATGATGAATGGGTGCGTGAAGAGCTCGCAACCTTCTGTATCTTATTTTCATTGCCCCGCTGAGCCCATTTGGCTTTTAGAAAGTGGATGAATAAAGGTGACAGATGAGGAAAAAGCCTGCTCCTAAAATTGGCTCGTTAAATCGATATGCAAATATGCAAACAGTGCATTTTAGGATCGACGTGGTGTGACCCTTGATGTCACCAGCTCATATGACAGGTGGGCATGGCTTGCCAAAGGTCACTGGCTGCACGTTATGTCTTGCTTTCTGCCTCCATGCATGTGCTTATTCTTGCCTTCCCCCCGGAGGAGCAGGGCTGCCATTGCTGTTTGATGGTGGTCTTGAGTGAGGAGCCATCGAGTTCTGGGCAGTGCATTGTATCCTGGTTGGTGGTGGCTAGGCAAGAGGAGAAAAGGAAGGATTGAAATATTTCTACCTTGTATTTTTTTTTAAGTTCCCGTAAACTGAAGGTGGAACCTCAGCAATTTTGGAAATTCTTTCCATTCCCCATCTCACCCCAGTATATGGGGGTGGCCATCCTGCCCCCTCTTCAGGCAATGGGCATCCACATCTCCTGATTAACAGGGTAGCAGATCCAGCTTGGGCAAGCCTCCAGCTGGGAAGGAGCATGGATCTAGCATAATTTTGCTATGGCAGCTGTCCTCCACTTTCCAATAAGTTTCTTGGATGTTCTCATTTATTTTTTTCCTTGGTAGATAAAGAGACTTGCTTTTGAGAGGCAGTAACCTATTTTTTCCCAAACTTGGACTAGAGTGGAAAATATCTTTAGAGGCTAAGACTTCTCTGGTGGACATCATTGAAAGGCTTATTTTAAATAACGGTTTAGACTGGAGGTACTCATCTTTCTTTTGTTAGAGGGTAGAGTGCATAAAATCTCTCACACTTAACAGCTTTCACTATAGCGTTGCTCTGTAAGTGACAAATATTGTGTAGTTACCAGCATTTAACGGGGGGCGGGGGGGCGGAAAGCTAAAATCTGCACAACTTCCATACCATCTGTCTTAGATCAGACTGGAGAAATGAGTGGATATTGAGGTTTGGTGTTGTGTTGTTTAACCTGGAATTGTTGCCTACCTTTGTCTATAACCTGCAGCAAGGTTTTTTCTTTCCTTTGGTTGTTTTTTTTTTTTTTTTTCTTGTTTTCAGTCCCAAAATTCAATGGAAATTATTTAAATGGTTATCCTCCTTAGATGTGGTCATGGTGTAAACTTTATAGTGAATGCTTAGGGTAGATTTTTTCAAATTTTTTTTTTTCTTCCCAGAACTTTAAAAATGTCTTGATTTCAGTTTTGGGAGTATATAGTATAAAGTATAGAAGTATAAACCCCCAGAGAGCAGACATGACTGTTGGGGTCTGTTTTACGGGATTCCTCTGCAAATTTGGGTTTTGAGTGGCCAGACACTCCACTCTGCACAGTGATAGGCCATTGTAGGGAGTAGATTTGAAGGGCTGAGTTTCCTTCAGTGACTGATCACCAGCCTCCAGCTATATTCCATGCTTAGCTGTGTGTATAATTTTTTGGATCTCCAGATGTGCAAATAGCAAAACATTTGTGACATAACTCAGTGCAACTTGCAGCAGTGAAACCCAGACTACTGTTAAAATACAGCAGCCTGTAGGCAAGGTTCATAGTGGAAGTAGATATGTAAGCGTTTTCCTCCCTGGAGACTGAGTAGGTAAAATTTGCATTGGTTTATATTCAACCTTAAATGATTCCAACCTTTAAATGTCAGATGTTAAGGAAGATTTACCCAGAACGAGGTTCTTCATTTCACAGTCAGAGTATTTGTTCTGAAGAGCTTCCTAATTTCGCTGGAGAAGTGCTTTATGTTGTGTAACGCCTAAAATTAAAAGCTGATAATTTTCACATGGCCTTTGCATATAGGTCTGCAGCAGAGAGGAAGAAAGCCTTTATGTTTATGGAGGGGGGCAAAAAAAAAATGTGTGTGTATATAGGTGTGTGTGTGTGTGCACACAATACCATCTATAGCTATGTATCCAGTGGTTTTTAAAAACAACAGCCCATGCCTGGATCTGTGCAAAACGAAGTCATGTAAAAGTCACGTTTAAAGTCAAGTAAACTGAAATCATGCTGTGTGTATATTTAATCTAGAAACGCAAAATTAAATTTGATATTGTTATATGTTCTCATGAGCTTTTTTAGCTTGTGATAAAGTTTTCTGTCTGAGCTATAAACAGCTGGTATGAATTTATTAAACAATGTGTAGCTCTTTTAAAATGTGTTTCTTGTTTTCTGAGGGTTTTTATTGGACTTTTTTTCTGCAATATTTTATACTTTGGGTTTTGAGCCAATATGTGTCTGGCTTAAAGTAAATGTCTGCTCTAATATTCCCTTGACATATAAAAAGCAAGATATCCACTAGGATTTACTAGTGTCTCCTATTTCTGTTTTATTTCTTTGTGCTAGAAGTTTTGCTTGACTAATCCTGAGGAGTTCTCTATCCATTGCTTTAAGGGAAAGTGCATACAAGTAGGACTGTTTTTGTTGATCTGGAGTAGATCAACATAAAAAAAATTCAACTGCGTGAGGGTGTTGCGGTGCCATCCTCTCTTCTTGCAAGCTGTACTGAGAAGTTGCTGGTTTTTCATTCAGAACCTTTGCAGGACTGAACTTTGATTGTTTGAACCTGTTGCAAAACCTACCAGCCAATCCCTTCCCAGTTTCTCACTAACACAATTTCCTTCTCCTTCGACCTGGATGTCCCCAAGTCCTATCCCATATGGCGGCCACAAGTCCTCCTCCGTTGCCACTTGGATTATATCACCCGGCAGTCTCTGAATTGATCTTTTCTTTCCATTTCTTAGTAAAAAATTGTTGATCTTTACATCCTATTTATATTTCCCACATCTACTTTGTCACTCCTGGTGACAAAGAGTGATTTATGTCATTAACTGAGAATTTATTCTCTTCTTTTATTTATTTATTTTTTTTCATGGGTCAATCCTAAATGTGTCTAACTTTTTGAGGAGCTGATGTGGTGACTCGGTTTGCTGCACACGGGTTAAACCTTGGAAGAGGACTTTGCTGGAATTTTTGCAGAGTTCTAGTTTGGGATAATGTTCAGGGCAGCTGTGCTTCCTGGACAGATTTTGTCCATACGAAATATGGTGCCTGAACTTGCCTCCGTTTTCCTCTTAACTTACATGGTGCAGCTTATCATTATCTAAATTATATACGCTTAGCAGCAAGTCAGTTGTTTCTTACATGTCAGTGCATGTCTGCTCAATTTGTGGATGAGAGAAAGCAAAGCAGCGGCTGGTGCGTTATGAGGCATTGAGTCTGTAGTAGCATCGGCTTGCCATTGGCAAAGCAGTGTTAGTCTCTGTCAGATGGGGCTTTGGTTCACACTTCCTCACTTATGTTCTCTATTCCCTTTGCTTTCACGGGTGCAAATCCTTCATGAGCTGCATTTCCTTCTCAGTGCTGCAACAGGCACAACTGCTCTGCATCCCTCAGCTTGACTTCCCATAAGAGGGACTCACAGAATAAAATGCTAATCTATTTGGTTTCCTATAGAAGAGGACATTCTGGAAAATATGGGACAATGGCATTGCATTTGGTGCCAGAAAGGCGTATCCCATTGAGTGGGACTAAATCATAAACCTGAGACCCATATGGAAACAAGATGACATTTGGGGCCTATAAGATTACTAGGGAGATGGATGTTCAGTTAGCTGAATTCATTTAGTCATCTACACTGCAGAGATCTTCATGTGTATGGCTTTAATGCTATGGAAGTTGATTTTTTTTTTTTTCTCCTGTAGAAGATGCTGAGCTCTGTCCCTTTTGCTACTTCACAAAATAGCCAAGTTTTCAGTTACTTTGGGAAGCCCTGGCAATAAAACTTGTTTTGTGAGTTCCCAGAGACTTTACTCCAATAGAGAGGCAGCAGTGGTCTTCTGGATGCGATGCCATCTGCTCTCCTCGATGGCCAAGACCCTGGCTGCTGCCGGTGCCAGCAGCACTTCTCACTGTTTGCTGTGAAAACGTCAGGCACTTGAAGCTTCCGTTCTGATGCAAACCATGTGGCTCCTGAGGTGATACCTCTTCAGCAGTCCCAAGTAATTGCGTGCCTTGGTTGTGGAATTAATTCATGTTGGTCATTTAAAAAAAAAAAAAAAAAAAAAAAAGAATCCTGGAAGAGAGACTCTACAGACTTACAGCCCACAAGAGATAAAGCAGCCATACAAAGTTTATATTACATTTCTAGCTACATTTTCACTTCATTTCCTCTTTCTGTCTCTGTGAGAAATTAAGTAGGCAACAATTTTTACCCACTGGCATATCGTCTTCCAGGGAGAAACATGGATTAGTTCTGTAAACTCTCTGAACAGAAGAATAATCTGCAGAGAGGAGCCAGCCAGTTAAAATAAATAGGGCTCTAGGGCACACACACAGTACGGGAACACAACCGAGTTCCTTGAGAGAAGGCTTAGCAGAAGCTCCTAATTTACGCCCCGAAATATCTGCTGACATTCTGGCACTTGACTGTAAATTATTTTCTGTCACTGCAGTGTTTAGAGGAAATGCCCACCTTCTGCTTGCAAATCCAGCTGTAGCCGTGGTGTCCAAATTATTTTGTCTTCGTCCTTTTGGCAACATGATTTTTGACATGCAATCTTATTTCTTCCCCAGATCAGAACATTAATTGGATCCCATTATTCAGAGGTATCGCCCATTCCATCTCAGTGATGATCTTTGTGTTCTCTTCAGTGGTCTTGGTGGCTCAGAAAAACAAGACCAGATGCTTAGCCTTGTCGGATGCCAGCAGAGATAGGCTAGCATAGAGTAGTTTCTTTTTTCCTTAAGTGAGGTGAGAGTGAGTTTTGGCTTGCTTCAGTAGTCCTTTGAATGCCCGTGGGTATTTCTAGATTTCAACTTCCATTTCGGTACCTGAATAACATGGTTGGGCTACAAGTAAACACATGAATTATATCAGAATGTACTGCTGTTCATTTAGTTAATTGCTGCTCTTTCCTAGGGAAGTTAGAGCTGAAGGCACCTTCTGTCAAGCTGCCACCCAGCCCGCAGCTGTTGGGCTATCGTAAGGGGGAGCGGTGGCACGGATGGAACCTACTCGTGGAAGAGCAGGGCTGCAAGGAAACCACCGTCAGTCAAGCCATGACAAGTGAGGGATGGCACCAGCTAGTAACCCTTCTGGCAGCAGCACGGGGAAACCGTGCCTGCTTGTTAGCGACCTGTTCTGGGGCAAGCGAGGGAAGCTGCGGGTTTGTTCTTCTCTTTAATCCCCCTGGCATCCGAGGTGGATCTGTTTAGTGTCAGCTGGTGGGAAACGGAACACTGCGTTTCCAGAAGACCTATGCATTGTGCTTTACCCTGTTCCCTAAGCTTAACTCATGTTCTTAGATCCTATTTGGCATCAACCCAATAGCGTGCAAGAGTACTTGGCACTGTGTGGTGCCTCTTTTTTCAGCAGCCTCCTTCTTGTGCTCCTGTGTAGCTCTGTGTTTGATACGGGCAGGGGTGGACAAAGTGATTGACGCCTGCATGTATGCAGTGTTTTACTTAGAGTGCAAAAGCCAGTTAAAGTTTTTCCTTTGCATAAATATCAAAGGCTGAAATTCAGCAAGAGAGAAAAAATGAGAGGGCTGAAAGCATGTGTCTTTTTCCTAGAACATGTGAACCCACAGCCATCCTCAGCCACATTTATTTAGAGGGAAAACTCCAATTTTGTGCTAGTTTTTTTTTTTTTTTTTTGACATAACTCCTGAATGTGGGACTACAAGGCTACATGGCGCAATTGTGTTAAAATATATGTTGTTGTCAGGGTTACTGCCGAGGATAAATGACAGAACTGAGAATGAAACGTGATGAGTGGTTTTGTGGGTTGCTCACTAGCAAAATGCTCGAATGCCTGTGGGCTCCCTCCAGCTTTTTTCTGTGGGCTGTGATGACTTGGAGGGCTGTCTTGGGTAAACTGCAGCCAAACTGCTGCTGTGCTGCAGCCGAGGAAAAGGGCTGAAGCAAAGCAGGAGGACCTGGGAGAACAGGCTGGGAGGCAGAGGCAGTCCTCTCACTGGGATGGTAGCTGGAGCTGCCAGGCTGAGAAGTACGGCTGCTGCTTTGCTTTACGCTTTGTTTGCATGTCCTCAGTGATGACTGACGTGCTGTGTTCTCCCTGGACTGCAGCTTTACCCATCAGTCCGGGAGGACTTTCAGAGCTGCCAGGGAGAAGAAGGCAGATGATGGGTGCATGGGACAGAGGGATACGCGATGGCAGGGCTTCCTGGTAGTGGGATGCGGCAAAATACTCTGGAAAATGGTAGATGTGGGTTGGTTTTCTTTTTTTTCCCCACTTGCGCTAATTCTGTGTCCTGATTGGTTTGGGGAAAACTTGCAGCGTACTTACAGCATATTATTTGCGTCTGGGTTATCTGCCCTTGTGTTTTGGGGCAACTTTTGTGTGCTCCAAAATTACGGCAAGGTTTTCTTCCCCGCGCTTGCAGCAAACCACCAAAGGGCTGTTTCTGAGCATGCTTGCAGGTCTACTTGTGTGCGCTGTTGACAGCTGCTGCGAGGGGTGTGCTTTGCTCAGGTGAAACAAGTTCAGCAATAAACAGGGGAGAAGCAGGTCAGTAGTATAAATGGTGGAGTATATATCAGGTGTGTCACAGCAGAGATTAAGTCCCTGCGACTTGGCTGGAACTGCCAGCTGCAAAAGTAGAATGGTATTTGACAAAGAGAGGTTTAGTGTTTGGTTTGTGTGTGGTTTTGCAACGTTCTCCTGTTACATTATTTCCTTATGTGTATGTGTGTTCTGTTTTGATACTTCAATGTAAGGAAGGATGTAGGCTGAAAAGGAAGCCAGAGTAGCAGTGAGTAGAGGTTGTTTTCTGTTTGACTTCTGTTCTGGTTATGCACTTGAATTGCTATAGACAGCCACACATCAGAAATGCTGGAGGGGTGAAAATCAAGCTGGAGGGATTTCAGAGAGCTGAGAGTTGGGAGCGCTGAATTCCGTTCTAGCAGAGGGGAAGTTACAGATAACATTGAAGGATGCTTGTGTAACGGGGAGCATTATTTGCTGTCGGACTGCGAAATCGTTTCTTTGGCACAGGGGCTGTGATGCAGCACCAGCTGTGATGCAGCACCAGCCGTGCTGCTTGCAGCTATGGTTGCTTCAAGACAGATGGCGTGGGAAAGATAAAAGGCAGCTTCCATCTCTGTTGGAATAGACCTTTGTCTTGAGTAACTGCAGCTTGAGTGTTTCATTTATTGCTGTGTGAAAACACAGGAATGATATGATCCAAAGAAGAGATGCTTGTCAAGTTTTCCTCTTAGCCATGTGAGGAAAACCAGATGGTTATACGTTAATTAGAAATGAGTTAAGCTACAAATTGCATTGATTCAGAGATAGGTGTGCACGTAAGTGCGCACACAACTTCCCTGGAAAGAATCTCTTAAAATAGCTCTTTCAAATGAAAAGTAATAAGGAAGTAACAGCGTATTTTTATTTTTTTCCTTTCATCATCACTTTTTTTTTTTTGCTGCTGCTTATTACAAAACAAAATAATAGGCTTATTACAAAACAGAATAATTTGGTTCAACTAAGTGGTTTTATTGCAGTATGGTTTGTGTTGTTTGTTTTTAAAAAGCTGACAGTCGAGCTGTGCTGAGATTGCTTTATACTGTTGCATTTGAAGTTCATCCTGGATCAAGAGCAAGTTTCCTTTGGGTTTATCTCAGTTTGGAAAGTATTTTAGAACAATACTTGCCGTTTGGGAATTCTGCTCTTAAAAAACAGCAATGAAAAAAATTTGGGGGTTAAACAAAACTGAAGTCTAATATTAGATGGGTGATTTTATAAGTGTTTATTAGAAAGCATCCTGAGCGTCTCTGGGTGGCGTAGGCTGGGTTTTGGCTTTCGGCCACGAAGCTGGTGGCTGCAGAGGGGCCGAGAAGAGGTTTGCTGCAGGGGTCTGTGGCAGTGATTGGCCTCAGCAGGTGCCTGGTCCTGAAATGTCTCTCCTGCTTGCCTTCCTGTCTCAGAATGAGCTTCCAGAGAAAATAGGCATGCTGCTATTTATTACCTAAATAGGAGGTAATGTTTCTGGTTTGGCAATTTTTTGGTTTTAGAAGTCTGCTTTGTAACATCAAAAACAAAAGAAATTTTTTATTCTATCTCTAATTCATGACTGGTTTTGAAAACTTAGCTCATATCGTAAATACAGAATTAAAACGGATCCATCAAGGATTGCAGAAATGTTTGTGCTACTTAGAAATTGACTCCCAGGCAGCCTGTATTATAACTTTAATGCCATACTCTTCCACGGGTCCAACTTGTTGCATTGGTTCCTTGTGTTTCACGTGCACATTTAAACAAAGGCATGTTTTAACAGTATCTTTTTTTCATACTAGGCTTTCTGCATTAGTTTCTGGCTTTGGCCCGTCAGTCTATTGGTATTTTGGCCTTTAAACATAGGTAACACTGCAGTTCACCTCTGACGGATGCAGGATCATTTTACTACATAGCTAAGGTTAAACTGGCAGTCTAAGAGCAAAACCACTCATGAAAGATTAATGCTGTACAAAAGTAGCTGTGATTTATAAATCACAAAAAGTCCTGGATTATTTCAATGTTTAAATTCCTACTGCTGTGTTCAGTGTAGATGTGTATTTTTATTTACGTGTCTGTTTCTCTGAGGATATTTCTCTGTTCAGTGTCCGTGGTTAAGCTCTGCCCTGTGGCTGCAGCACTAGCTTGTTACAGGTGCTTGACAGACCAGGGATGCTGGCTGGCACTGCCAGGGCAGAGCTGTGCTGAGCGGAGATTTCCTAGAAGCACCAGCCTTGCCTCCTGCCGGTCAGATCTCTGATCTCCCATCGGGAGGTGTTACTCGGAAGTTTTGTCTGCTGTGTCTAGATAAGGAGATTAGTACTGTCTGCATGCGCAGGTCTTCAAATGACAGTCCAGTAATTTGTTAATTCAGCCGTGTCTGTTGTTCCTTCATCTCTAAGGCAGATTCGGTCCCTTGCCCGCACAGCAGGTCTCATAGCCGGAATCTCACCCTGCGTCTTGGGATGTGCCTGCTTTTTCCCAGGATGCACTTCTTAGCCATATTTTTAACACATTTTAAGCCTGGGCTTTTGCTGAAAAATACTCTTAAATCTCTTTCCCGCTTGCGAATGCAAAGTTTAATTGCTGCAAAGCAATTGTCCCAGACGGACCTCTTGAAAGGCAAGCGGTGCGTTCTGGTTTGTTGTGTGTTGGCCACTGGGATTAAAAAAAAAAAAAAAAAAAAATTATGTGTCTTATTTTACACTTCTTTAGAATGCAAGTACCCCATCTCAATGAAAATATTCATTCTGAAGCTTGCTTTTGATGTCTTGCTGTTCAAATGCTTTTAGGTCACTTTTTCGTTGCTAATTACACCGTATGTGGGTTGTGCCCCTTCGTGTATGTTCTGAGACAGCCAGATTTTATTCACTTCAGCAATCTAGCTACAAGGCACGATGATCCTTCTGACCTTTAGCTTTTAACACCCTTACATTCCATTGCCTTTTCCAGACCTTGCTGACAAATGTCAGCCTGCCGTAATGTAGCGATTTAGAGAACTGTTTATGGTGGTTTTCCCCTCGCCAAGGTTTGAGATCTTCCCTATAAATAGCTGTGCTGGTCGTAGATGTCTGCATGCTCGTGGGGTTCCCTGACCTGGGTTTTATAGTAATTGGGTCTCCTGGCTGAAAGTTGGTGCTGAAAGCAAGTTTTCTGAGGAATTCTGTCTTTGTTGTTGAAGACTTTTGGAAATGGATGCACAATAGGAATTGTAATTCTGATGAATCTATCAAATCCAGAAGTTTTCTCAAGCCAATGCATCTTCTTTTTCCCGTCTTCCGCTTGTCTTGCTTGCATGAGACTTGCTCTTCCTTCCTTCTTCTTGCCTTCCACCTGTTAGGACCGTTCAGTTTCAACTCTGGGTAAATAGTTGTGTTGACTTACCTTGCTGAGGGACTGACTGCTGTTTTGAAACTGAACAGATGACAAGTCCTCTTAGCACTCCTGCCTCCCCTTTCACCAAGATAATGTATTTGATGAAGTACAATTAACACCACACAGTAAGATTTCTCAGGTTTTGTTTGAATTTTTAGCAATTGTTCCGAGTTGCTAATGATTGCAACTTCAGATGTCTGTGTGATAGAGACTGATGTGGGAAAATGCCGGCCGTGACCCGCCGAGAGTGCAGTCTTCTGTTTTCAGTTAACGTGTTGGCAAATGAGGTATTTTGGGGGGTATTCTATTTGCGTATGTCTTGTAGCTTTCGGCAAAAGTGTTTGTCTTCAGACACATCAGAGTTGTTATGTATTGTCCCTGGGGTTTTAGAAAAGCCTTAACCACCTCTGGTAGGCTGAATGGGGTATTTCCCACAAGTTTAATAGCAGTAACATTCTTTCCCATATATACAAGGGAGTCGCTTCTTTTAATGTATTCTGTGTGTTTGTGCCCTTTTGGCATAAACCGTTTTCAAGATAGACCCTCTCTTTTCTTGTTGGGGAAATAACTGTGGTAGAGATTGATGGCTGTAGTTTGTGGCTGGTCATTGTTGAAAGGGGAAACCTGTTAGCATCCACTGGATGCACTTGGGTAGGAGAGACTGTTGGGAAAGGGTGTGGAAGCCTTCCATCTGCTTCCCCTTGGGAAACCACTTCCTAGAGTGAGGTTGTAGCCCATCTTGCGGAAATAAAGATGAAATAATGCTGTTGCCTGGAGTGTCCTCCTTAAAGTATCACTTCAAGAAAGGACTCATGCTTGCATGCAGAAGAGAGTTGTGGGGTTTTACACACAAGTTACAGCTTATCATCTCTGCTATAAGAAAGGAAATATGTCTGGAAACAAAGAGGGAACTTGCACCATATAGGACGGCTCTGTAGCCAGCTACAACAACAGACTGAGGACCATGGGTATAAGTCAGGGCATAAATCTTACCATGTGTTGCTTTATTTTTATTTCTTTTCTTGGGAGAAGCTAGTTGAAATTCTGTGGCGTTAGATGAAAGGATAAATTTAATGTTCAGTCGGGGTCAATGCCGTGTACTTTACAAAGGTTTCTGTTGTTAGAGTGCTCCATTCAAGTGGACCAAAGGCAGTTGAGCTGAACTTCAGCAGTGACCTTGATAAGAGTCAGGCTTGTCTACAGGCCTTTCATATTCCATTCTGAATATACTGTGGGTCACTGGGGCTATAAACCTACCAAAAAGAAGACAAAACAAAACTCTGTAACCAGCCTGTCTGTGATGCTGAGCTTCTGACTTTCTCATAGTTGCAGCTGGGGAGAAGTCATCTTCACCCTTAATGAAATCTTCCACACACATTACCAACCATTGACGAATACATAAACTTTGAAGAGATGGCTTAGACGGAAGATCTAGAATGGAAAAACCTGGTTTGTAGCCCTTCTCTCTCCTCCTGTATGAGTAATTTCAGCTATGACGGTACAAGAGACTGAAACTTGGCATTTTGCGTACCTATCCCTGCTTGGGTCTCTTGGTGAATGCGCGCGGCTGTCAGCCAGTGAATTAGAAGAGGAGTTTGGTTTGAAAAATGGATAATGCTGTGCAATGCTTTTCCTGTCATTCACGTGAAATAAGAACAAGAAATTGTAAATATTGCTTCACCAGAAAGAAAGATGCTAGGCG
>VXAV01006407.1:58775-72809 GCA_013399715.1 Alectura lathami | reverse complement strand
AAAAAAAAAAAAAAAAAAAAAAAAAGGACAATTAATCATCATCGTATCAGTTGTTTGAAGGATAAAAGCATGTAAGTGGTTTGGCAAAGTGAATGGACTGAAGTGGCCCTGATGATAGATATGCTGCTGTAGCCTGAAATGTGTCTTGATTTATAGCGTTTTGGAAAACTTATTAGTTGTTAATTACGTGAGTAGACAGACCTTTTCCAGCCTTCTGGCACATCCTCTGTGTTGTAAGGAAGAGGAACAGGGCTTCATTTTGAATTTCAGTTTTGCTAACAGTTTTTTAATGCAAAACAGATCTGACCAGGCTTTTTTCCCTCTTCTCCTCCAGTTGACTGGGGGCAATTATTTTAGAGTCAAGTCCTGCATTACTAATTTGTTTGTAAACCTCCCCTTACTCCATTACATCTGGCTACCACAGTAAGTGTATTCATCTTCCTTTATGGACCTCTAGCTGTTGGAATAGCAGCTAGTGTGGCAGATCTGTCTTTTGGGTTTTTTTTTTTTTTCAGAGGCCTGCAATACTTCAAGTGTATTCTAATAAAAATTTCTTGAAACAACAGCAGTGAGACTGCATTACTGCAAAGGATGGCTATCCATTATTATCTTCAGTTGAATCTCCCTACTGCTGAATGATGGATGTTTTTTAAACAGGTAACCCTTGAGTTACATGGGTCGAAATAGCTCCGAGTCAGAGAGAAATGTTTCCTGGAGTGACGCTGCTGTTACACCAAGTTGCAGCCTCCCTTTGGTAATTGCAGTGTCCACTACAGAATCTGGAGCTTGGGCCAACCTTCCTCCTCCTGAAATTTTTTGAACTTCAGCACGCTGCTGGTAGCATGGGACTGTGTTTAGGGAGAGGCTGGAAGAAGGATGCTCACGTGCTGGTTATTGGAACTGTAGCAGGAAGAGAGCAGCACAAGCAAGAAATTCCTTCAGACTCTCCAAAGTCTCCCAGGACTAAATATTGGCTTTTATTAGAGGGCTGCTATTTTTATTGCATGATGTGAGAAAGCATCTTGCAAAAAATAGCCCCCAGAAACCATCGCATAATGACAACCACCTTTTCTTGCTATTAAAAAAATAACACCCAGTGCACCCTGCAGGGTGCCGCTGTGCCCTCCTTCAGCAGTGCAGTTCTTCCGTGAGTGTTGGCTGAGCCCCATACCCAAGTTACTACCTTTCCTGACAAAGTACCTGTCCCTATTGAAAAGAACTCCCCTCTTGGAGATTATAAAAAGAAGAGATGGATGGCTGTAGGTCTGACAAACGTCATGCTCTCCAGGGTGGTGGTGGTGGTTGCCAGCCCTAGGCGACATGGCGTTGAATGCTTGTGTGAATGCTCTCTTTTCTGAGAGGGGATGGTTTCAGCCCTGCTTGCTGATTCTTGTTCTGACTGTTGTCCTGCTGTGCTTCGGTCTTCAGCTGCATTAATACAGGATTCCTTTTGCACAGTCTCTGAAGGAAGGATTATCTCGTGGTGCGCCTCATGCCTGGGGCATCTTCTCCAGTGAAACTTGTAGAGCTGGCATTAAGTGGTTTTTGATGAAACAGCCCATCAGAAGAATCACACGTTGTTCCTAGTGTGTCATCCAGTTCTTGGGTTCTCAACAAGACAGGCAGGTCATTTGGAAATGCCTCACTTTCCAGGAGGTCTGAGTCACCCCTGCAGGCAACCATGAATGGGGGTTTGACCCACTTTCTCCCATCACTGTAAATCGATGGGCAGGGTTCACATCAGATATCAGAAAGGAATAGCAGGTGTGTCCCATTCAGGCAGTAACTTGCCTGGGTGAGTGCAGAGATGACTGCTGTGTGGTTTGAAAATCAAATTAATCATGAGGTAGCCCAGTCCCCTCCCGTTCTCACCCTTCCTACCCTGCCTAGGGGCCTGACTCACCGGTGTCTCCTACCTGATGACTGAAGGCTAAGCTGGGATCAGGCAAGCAGAAATCAAAGAACAAGCCTCAGCCCCAGCAGCTGGGGGTGGGACAGATGTCCTGTCTCACGGTGGTGCTGCTCTGCAGTCCCAAGGGCTCAGCTGATTCCAATTCTGCCTGGTTCCCATGAAACCAAAGCCATGGGCAGAACTCTCCTGGCTCCTCTGCCTGTGAAAGATTTGCTTTGTTGGTTTATTTATTCTGTTTAGCCTGGAAGAAAGCGCTTCACAAAGTTGGATTGGCTAATGCTAACTGCAGATGCTGGTTGCCCATGGGAAGGGTGGCTTGAGGGTATAAAAGGGGTGGTGAGATAAGCCATTTTAATTCTGAGGGATTTCCATAATCGTATTCTTCCATTCCTACCTCTTCTCACAAAACTAAATATTTTAAGATATTATTGCTCTTCTGCAAGATTAAAGAGAAGCTGTCAGTGTGAAAAAAATACGGGCCTTTAAATTATGCATCAGCACCTTAGGAAGAACAGGAAAATTTAAGACAGTTTTCTTTTTTTTTAACGCTTGAGCTTTTATACACTTCCACATGGTCTACTGGTAGCTTGAGCTACAATGTGAGAATGCTGAGGTTACTCCTAGAAGCATATATAAATTCCTAGATAATGCCCCAATTTTCTGCTGTTTTTAAGGAAAACAACAACCAGTTGGTTAGTATATTACCTTGAGGACCAAGAAAACTGGAAAAGCATTACAGCTTGAGCTAATGGCTTTGGCTGTGTCCCTGCAGCGTTTTATGAAAGATGTGAAAGAATTCTGTTTGGTGAAGGTACTTAGAAAAACCAGAATATATTACCATTTGGCACTGGTTTTAGTGGTAAGACTGCATACCTGTGGTCATGATAAATGGTAGGAAGAGCTGTACGGTCTGTATCTATGCATATAAATTCATGAGTATACACAGTAAAGGCGAGAGAGAAAAGTCTTTCTGATGAACTTCCTCATTATAGGTATTTTAACTCGGTACAGTTTTGTACTGCTAGTCAGTTTTTCACTCGACTTCCTCTATTCGCTGTGCAAGGTGGAAAAAATAAAATGCAGAAAAAGAAATGCAAGTGCAAGAAGTAGCTAGCCTGGGAGATGTATTTAAAGCAGTGCCTTCAGAAGCTGTATTTACATTTTAAAGGACAGTGTTTATGGAGGCAGATGTGCCCCTTCCTCCTGTGGAAAACCAGTTTAGATGTTTTGTAACTTGTGAATGACTGTTGGCTGAATGTTTAAGGGGGAATAAAAGCTTGCTTTCTTTATGTGAAAGACAATGCATACTGTTTTTTTGAAATATTCACTCCGTCTCTGCTGCTGGAAGGAACCGGAATTAGAGCCATCATAATTAAAAGTCCGCTCTGTTAGGAGATGACTGAAACACAGATAAAATGGTGGTTTCCAGCGACCTACGGCAGTAGGTGCATAACGTTTCCATGCGCTTGGAAGCGTTTTCAGCCAGGTGTCTTTAAAATTGATTGGCACTGGATACAACTGTTGCTGGTTAGTAAGGTTATTGTTTTGTTTCACAAATTTTTAAATAAAAATTTGGTTAGATGCGGCTTAAAAATTTGGGTATTGTGTTTTATTTCCTTTTCCTTTAACATGCAATTTCAGCTTATTCTTTTTTTAAATCTTATTTTAGAAATTAAATGCATTTTATAATTAGGGAGTTTGTTATTTATTTACGGTATGCATTTATGGCATGCATCCCTCCCTCCCTGAGATTTTGCTCTTTTGCACCCCAATACTTTATTTTTCTGTTAAAACCCTTTCCTGGATCCCATGAGGACAGATGGAAACCAGATGCTTGTTTTTTAAATGTATTTTCAACTTTGACAGCTTAGCATGGACTTCCATAAATACATGTGTAAGTTATTGAACAACTGTTTTAAATATTGTTTTGGGGGACACTTTCTACAGACTCATGCCTTAATTATTTTTGGGGATCGAGGAAAGTAAAGATTGTGTGTTTCTACTGTTACATGAGATCATGACTCCTATGAAATTTCTGGGAAAAGTGGCAATAAGCAGTGCAAGGATTAAGACAAAACAATAGAGAAAAGCCTGGAAAGTGGAGGGTTTGTTTTTTTTTTTTTTTACTTATGTAATACATAATTTATTATTATCTCTAATTCATAAAGCAAATCTCCATAGTGAGAAAATGGTACTGCTTCTACAAGAGTGTTTTTTTTTTTTTTCAACTCTCCTTGAGAACAGAAACAGAAGGTACGGGGGATCCACTTGGCTTGGGAAGTGAAAGGAGGGTCCTTGAGGTTATTTGCCTCTCTCTCACTTTACTGCCATGTTTCAGAAATCTTTTTTGGGTGCTGTAGGTCAACAGTGAGCAGTTACTCTAATTCTGCTTCCATCAATGACTGAATTCACAAATTTTTGCAAATGAACACAGGTGTTGCAATACAATGAATTTCAGTGATGCCTATGGGGTTTTTGGTTTTGTTTTTCTAAACTTTTAAAACAACAAGACTACCCAAGAGTTTCAGATGAGGCTAGAGCCTGCTGGGCAGTTTTGATGTCCGTGCTGGCAGAACAAATTCAGAGCCAAACTTCAGACGAGCCTTAAGGCTGTGATCTGCAGTTAGTAAACCCTAGTGTTAAAATCAGTGACACTTTTTATCTGCTTTCCTAAGTATGAAATCTTTATCACAGCGTTCTCCCTCATCTCTTCAGTTTTTCTTTCAGGAAATACAAAGTCTAGACTTCCAGCTTGAAAACAGCTGAAAACCTCATGATTTGAGGTGGAATAATGAGGAAAAAAATGTTATGGATCATTTGATTTCTGTTTCCTGAGGTCATTTTTCAACTTACCCATTTCAGAAAGGGTTGTCTGCAGTAAAACTAGCTCAGTGTATGTTTTACTCATGATTTTTATTGTTCCCAGTATTATTTTTATTAGAAAACAATGAAATTATATTACCATTTATTACTATTTATTGAGAGCCCTGCTCTGCTNTTTTTTTTTTTTTTTCTGTGAGGTACGTGTATTCTGCGAAGCTATATGGACTAAGTGGATGATCTTACTTTCATTTTGAAGACTGGGAAGTGAGATGCCTTGATTTCAGCCAGGTTATAAGAGACTTTTTTGTGCTTTTCTCCATACGTATCAAAATAATTTCCTAATGTAGGCTGGCTGTAAACTGTTTTATCTCACAAAAACAAATGATATCATGGATCCCAAGAGCTGGCCGTAGTCATTGCAGAAAAGGAAAATCCTAAAGGTTGAAAATTTAAACAGTCTCTAAAGAAGAGTGAGGAAAACTATATAACAGCTAAATGAAATGGCAGGAGAGGTTGTTACAATAAAAATAATAAAAAAGGAACCACTAGAAGAATGCTAGTAAGGATATGAAACTACTAACTATATAATTTTCACTTCAGGTGATGGTTAAGACTTGTGCTTTAAGGTTTATGAGTCATAGACTGCTTGGAGTGGATGTTTGTTTCCATAAACCATATAAGGATAAACTTTTGAGAAAGCTATGATAAGAATGCATTAGGAAGTCTAATTTTTCTCCCACTTTGGTTTACTAGTCATCATTGTTTCCCTTACATAGGCATTTTCATTATAGTTTTGTTCTTCAGTGATTAGCTTTCTTAGCATATAAAAGATGGTTGCTTTTCCTGTGCTAGTTGAATGTGGGCACTAAATTTATTTAAAGCATCACAACTTGTTATATAGTTCAGCTGCAAGTCAAAACCTTGGGCAACATATTCCTTAGTCCTAGTTTGTTGCCATCCATTGAAATACTAGTTTTGAATAACTGTGCCTGAAATTAAACAGGCTGAAAAGTAGTGCCTCCCAAACAGGGCCGTTTTCTTGTTTAGCTGTGTCACTGGGCTTTGAGATCGTTCATTCCAGGTAGTTTGCTCAGTAGAGCTGCTTAGAACAGTGCAGGACTTCATTTGACTTTATTGAACTTTGATGTTGACCTGAGAATATTCTGAAAGCTGTAGTGCCTGATATGATTCTTCAGCAGAAAATGCCTGATCTGTTTCTGCTCTTTTGCTGGCATTAAGTAGTCACGGCCTCCTCCCTGCCGAATGCCTTAAGGAACTTGAGGTCTTAAAGATGTGGTGTTTGAATGGTGCCTCTTCTTGTCTCCCTGAAACTGCAGCCCAGATGTGCTCAGGCCGTACATCTCAAGCAACCAGCAGGGGCACGTTTGGTCCAGCTTTCTTACTTAAAATCCATGGCTCTCCAAGGCTGAGCTGAGGCCGCTGGGCCTGCAGAACCCAAGGGAGGGCATGTGTGGGTGTGAGGGTGGGCGTGCAGCAGCCTGTGACTAGAAGCTGTTGGAGTGACCGTGGAGAGGGGCATGAGGTTTTGGAAGTCATGGGGAGAAGTGGAGGGTGTCTCGAGAGGGGAAGAAATGGAGTGAAGCAAACCGTAGAGGTATGAGAGGGCTGGGCTGACAGAGGGGCGTGAATGCATTGCCATCTATGTTGGAACTGTGGGCAGAAAGATGGCAAGTGCTCGGCTGGAGACTTTCGTATTAAAAAGAAGAAAATCAGATCAGTGATCTAAGCTTTCAGTGGCTCAAAGCAGTAGAGGTTTGTGCAATGAATGAACTGGCTTAACAGTGCAGGTAGCGATCTCTCCAGCTCTGTGTATTAAAATTCCTGAGTATTTTGGGTTTTGATTCATCCTATTTTTTGGATGGAATTGCATGGAAAGGTGCTTCCAAAGAAGCATTCAGATTACAAAGCCAGGTAATCAGAAAGAGGAAAACCTGATGATGGAAGAGCCTCCACCAAAAACAAAACCATATCACTTAGAGCTGCAGGAGAGAACCTGCATGACCAGGCAAGAAAAGCAATAAGTCAAAGCAAAGTATAACGTCTCTTGGAGTACATTGGGTAGAACTGTCTGGTGACTGTAGTGTAGTCCATCTCCCAGCTTCTGAATTCTCTATTCCAGCAATGCTGAACCCATGTGTTTACAGTAATCTGAAAGTTTTTGTGGAGAGGGAGAAGCTCTGTTAGATCTTTAGGTTTGCTCCATGACACAGGGCTGCTCAGCAGGGCTGAGGAGAAACACCAGAGCCAAGCTGGGGCTCACCCAGCCTTCTGCAGTGGTGCAGCTATTTGGTGTGAGGAAAAGGTGGCCCAAGGCTGCATGCCTCCTGGTGTGGAAAATCACTGAGTGCTCTGGTCAGCCTGGTCTTTGGGTCTGGGAGTACCTTGACCTGCAGGAGGAACAGAGTATAATGCAGTGCAAGAACTGAGTCACCCTGTTGCCTCCTGTTTTATCTAGTTTCGAGACTGAGCAGCATTGGGCAGAAGCTGTCGTCAGAACTCAAAGCTAATGAAGATGCTGGTTTCTCCTTTGCATGTGGGGGTGTCTGGTGCATAAGTGTGTGCTTTTTTTTTTTTTTTTAATTGGAGACTAGGAAGAAAGATTTTGTTCCTCATTTAGCAGCTGAGCAGGTTTTGCTGGCTAAGCCATGCTTTTGGAATGTCTGCCCACAAACTAAATAAATGGAAGGGTACAGCTCTTGCTTCCAGCTGGAATTCAAACCCTTTCGTTGCGCACAGCATTTTGCTGCACGTCAACTAGCAATTAGTTGAACCACAAAACATGCTGCAGCTAAACAAACTGAACAAACTAGAGGCTTGCCTTGAAGTTCAAAGAAGAGTTGCTGGGATGAGAATGGAAGCTTGCAGGGTAAAAATGGAATTAAGTGATTTTTTTTTTTTCTTTTTGGTGGAGTTATACCTACAGGTCTGCCAGAAAAATGAGTGGGAGTGAGGGCTAGAAAAGTGATAGCAGCCTTCCACATGTTGTGTACTTCAAAGCCTTGTTGGGGATCTGCAGACCTGCAAAGATGACAATACGTTAATGTGTCTCAGTAGGGGCACAAGTACCTTAGTAAATATGTGGTGGACAATGCTAGATACTGTATTGTTATTTACTCAGCACCAAAATGTTTCATTCAAGTTTAAGTTTAAAGGTGTTTTTTAAACTATACAAATATATGCATGTAAACAAAATTACAGTTATATATTTTGCCCTTCCATATCATTAGTACCAACACAAGAAAAACCTGATTATATAGGACTTAAAAAAACAAAAACAACAACAACAACAATAATAATAAAAAGCAAAGGAACAGCCCTGAAATTATACATTTATTTCAGTGAAAAATGGAGAGGAAGCACACGAATGTGTATTTCATGTTTTTATTTCCATCCTTTTTTCTTGGTTTGTTGAGTTACAGCAATTGAAATGGGTTTACTGTTGTGCTTCTGGGGCTTTGACTACATACTGTGGTGGGCTGAACCAGAGTGCATTCAGATTAGGAGGAGACCCCAAAATCCCACCCATCCCATTGATAGGAAAAGAAGGGTTCATCATGAAGCAATTGCCTCGTTCAAACTAGGAACCTGTAAACGTGATTCAGGATAAATTTTCAGGATTCCTATCCTCGCAGTCCAGGTCCTAGATGGAATAAGCATTACCCAGCTGCAAAGCTTAGATTTGAAAATCTGCAAAGGTTTGTGAGCAGCTGGGTGGGAAACGAGTTGAGCATCACTGTTTGAAGTTTAGCAAGCCACTTGTGGGGGAAGTCTTGCAAGTCTTGTGTAACCTGAGAAACCTTCACTGAAAGTGGAGGGAGAAAGTGGTGGATCCCACCTGTGGGCATGGGATCAAGGGATAACCTAAGGGCCTTAACCAGTATTCTTGCTTTGTGTCCTAATCAGTGAGAAATGTCCTTGCCTTTCTTTTGTTTGAGATGTTGCATAGCACAGACATCTGACAAATACAGTTAATTCTAATGCTGAAATACATTTATTTATTCTGTTAGAAAACAAAATAAACCATTGTCTTCAGACAGGGAAGTAAACGTATTTTTTTCAAGTTGATGTGATTTTTCTGACATTACAGACGTTTAGTCTATGGTGAGAAACCATTCATGATCTCTCTGATATGTTAGGAACTAGAATAAATGTTTATCACTTATTATACAGACAGTATTCTTCAATTCCTATGTTTAATACGGATAGGATAAATATTGTCTCTGATGTGCAATGACTTTAGACAAATATTCAGCTGCTAAGATGAAAATTACACATTGAAAAAGGTGGTATGAGTTTTTTAAAAGTAGATTTATACCAGCAAATCTGAAGAAAGTTGATGGCTTTGGCTTGATGCTCAGATATACAGTAACGTGAAAGACTATTTTCACTCCTTTTTTGAACTAAAGCTACCAGCTGAGATATGGCATGATTGACTTATATCTGGGAAGATGGAAACAAACAACGTTAATTTATTCAAATATAGTTTGCCCAAAACAATGTAATTAGTTGGAAGTACCTGAAAATTAGAGCATCTCTCTCGATGCCAACATTCTTCCAGAATGTGAGGAAGCAGAGCTGAGCGATTATCGCTGTGAGCAGCAGGGAATTCTCTAATGTGCTCCACGTGGTTAAACATCTATTCTACTGTGTACAGCGAGAACTGTTGTTTGCAAGTTGAAATTTAACACGCAAAATGTGTCTAGGAAGACTGCAGTGGTAACTAGAGTTTCTAGGAGTCTGACCACTGCCCAGCAGTAATCTCCAGGTTGCAAACTCCTCCAGTTCTGCTTGTCTGTTAAATTGATTTATATTCCCAGTGCTGAGAAGCCATTTCATTGTGTGAGGGCTGGAACCAGATCTTGCGATTAGTGTTCGAACACGCTCGGTTTGAAGGCGTTCAGCTCAGTTTGATGCGGTTCAGCTTCACTTTCCAAGCAGTGTTGAATAGCCTGGGTGCTTCTAATTGGTAGACTGAATGGATTTCTGAGCATTAAATATATGTATTTAGGAAAACAGGAATAAAACTAAGCTCATGTTTACTATAGAAGTCTAATAAATCTCTTAAACTGCAAGAGTTAATTTTGCTGATGGTAGGTAATTATGTGATATGCTGTACGTCTTCTTTTTCATAGGTAAAAGTGTCAACTTCCTGCATGAGGGGGAAGCCTGTGCTCTCAGGTGACGGTGCAATACCAGCTTAGCCTTTCCCAAGTCTTCATTTCCCAGGTGCCCTGGGCTGCAGAGGCCCCGGTAGCTTGCTCTGGAGAGTTTTCACTTTGTTTATCACCTTTCCTTGCACTGGGGAGAAGTAAAAGGAGCATGCATCCCTGGGGGGCTTTAGGTGGAAGCCAGGAGGTACAAAGATTTTTCAGAGAAGTGCACATATCAAGCCATGCTTCTGGTTTTGGCTACAGACATGCAATGGCATTTGCTCTTAATGGGGCATCCCAGTTTGGTCCTGTTTTTTAGAACAGAAAAAGGTTCACAGCTGCGCTTCAGGATGGCTTCTGTTTCCTCCTATGTATAAATTATCCTCAGAGTGAGATGTGTGTGGGGTTTTTTTGCTTTTTTTTTTGTTTTGTTTTGTTTTTTTAATGAGGTACTGCAAGCCATTAGAGGAGTGGTATTTTTAGGAATTTGTTATATTTTGTGACTTTTGAGGTGATAGTCACCGAGTATTACTGTCCAGGAGGCCATTAAAACAATTCTGGCTTTCATTTAAATATCCTGTAATGAACTTCCACGGTTTTCATAGCGACAGTCACTAATGCTCCTTAAGCACTGCAGCATTTTTGTTGCTTTAGCAATATTACCTGCAGTGAGGCAGCTAATTACAGCTTTACAACTAAATACAAATGTTGCAATATTTGCAAAATCTGTTTTCCATGAATGATCTTGATATTTCAGATGTTCTATTCTGTCTGTCAGAGCTGATTAATTTTCAGCTGCATGATTCCTAGTACCACTTCTGGATTTGCTGCAGACTTGCTTTGGCTCCAATGTTTTATTTCTTAAAACTAGAAGATTCCTCTTTTTCTTATGCAGATATGCAGTAAACTCTAGGTAGAGGGTAAAATCTGGCCTTGCTTGACAACTATTGAGGCTCTGAGACTTCAGTGGATGGTACTACGTAACTTACCCTGATGATCATTCAGCTGAGGCTGACCATTGCCAGTTACTTTTGCTTAATTCCTTGTTGACTAAAGTGTCTCTGTTCTCCCTCCTGACATTTTCTTCTTGTCAAGAACCCACAAGGGAAACACAGATTATTGCATTTATTCTCGCATTTTGGTGATGACAGAATTCTAACTGGAACTGCTAAATACTATGGGGGTTTCAGAGGGGTGCACAGGATTCACTTCCCAAAGAGAAGTTTCCTATGAGAAAATAAGATGAGAAGGAAGCTGTGCTGTCGGAAGTCGTGGTGCAAAATGCTCTGCAGAGATTCGTTGCTCTGTAAAATAGCCCTGTGAGCTGCATCTGTTAATGCTGCTGTTACTTCACTATTGGAAATAAAATTGAGCTTAGCTTGCGACTCGAATGGCAGAGCGATGCATACGTTGGTTTGACACCACACCACTGCCTCACATTTTCCAACAGGACATGTTTTGGCCTGACACTGAGGAGTTGTGCTTCAGTGGATGTGTTCTGGTCTGAACGCTAAGCCTGAATAATAACAGAATTGGAAAACAGCAGGGATGGCTTTGTCTGAAAGAGGAAAGTGTTGAATCCACGAACCTGTTAGTCTGGTGGCCGGGCCCGTTCTGGCTGGTGCCTGATGATTCAGCAGAGCAGGGGGTGAAAGCAAACCACGCTGAGAACAGCTCTGTAACCCCTGCGTGGTGAAAACCCAGCTGCTTGCACAAGAGATCAGGGTTTGATTATCATAAACATTTGTAACTAGCAATTAAATCGGGGTCTTGTGGGTGTTGGTTCCTGTATCTATCAACATGACTCTCATCCCAGATGGGCTGGCAGCATCAAGGTGTTTGCTGTGTGCAAATGGAAAGTATGTGTTCGCATTGATTTTTCTTTTTAATTATTATTTTTTTCTTTGATTGTTTTTCCTCTAGCTTTGTGCCCAGCGCATCCCTAGTTTCACTCAGTGCATAGTGAGTTATTGCTCATGGCGATGCAGCAGCCGCTGTTTGGGGCAAAGCTTTGGTTCCCAGCTGAGGCAGAGCCCTTTCTTCCCTCCAAGATGACATTTTTTTGGTGGAGGTGTTCTGTGCTTGAGCCTCTGTCCAAAAAGCACTTGGAAAGAAATGTTCCTTTTTACCTTCCTGGGATGAGGAAGGAGGTAGTAATTTGCCAGCAGAAGAAAAATGGGACAAATTTGTTCATTTTCTGTAGATGCTCAAAACAGAACTCACACAGCTGTAGTGGAGTTGTACCCCCATGAACCAGAAACCAACTTGGATTTTCTTCCTTTTTTTTTTTTAACAACACCAATGTCTTGCATAAGCTGAATAATTGTTTCTTATTCTTGTTTATTTTCTCAATTTAGTTTAATTGAACTTGACATGAACAAGTTGCTTAGTGTACACTTAATAAAATATTGGCGCAAGTTTAGGTCTCAGCATTTTTCCAGCATTCTTGTGTAAACTGAGTATCCTCTGTCGTTAAAATGCAATTTGCAAATGATTTCTATCTCTGTCACATTTAAATTCACAAAAGATTTGTATGCTTTTATGTTTTGAGTCTTCAATATTCTTCTTAATGCCTTGCAACTTCTAAGCTCGTAATGTCAGCTAAGTATTTTACTCCCACAGTTTTGGCAAACTTTAGTTCCTCATTCAACACACAACTCAAATACCACTGGGGCGGGGGGGGAAGGTTTCTGCCCTTAGTTTTACGTGGATGTGTCTGAGCAGAAAACCTTCCAAAAGAAAAACTAATGAAATTTGAGATGCTAGAAGCCATTGGCTTGAGATGGACACAGAGCTGATGAAGAATTTGGCAGGCGAGACAGGTTCCAAGCTGATGGTCGATGTTGCCTTCTGGGTAATTAAATTGGCAATTCAGTGGGTTATCTGCGAGGCAATTGTTTTGAGGGGCTGCTTTTTTCCCTCATCCATTTTCTGTGCTGAAGCTTTGGCTGCTACTGTATAGAGCAAAACGTTTCAGCAGAAAGGAATGAATTGTGGAATTGTGTGAGCTTCCGCAGAGGGGACTATAAATACTTGATTTTGGTAGGAAAACAGCCAAAATCAGGCTAGTGAGCTTACCGACCGTGTAGTGTCACCTGTAAGTACTAAGCTTCTGCGCAAAAACGGAATGTAGATTACATTCTGAAATGTATTACAGTGTTTAGAAAGCCAAAGTTTTAATGAGCACAGTGACTTCAGAGGTAACTAATGTTTCTCAGTTACTAACAGATTATTTTTCCTTTACATGCAAAGCCATTTCACATGGCTATAACTTCCAGTGGCACACGGAGTCACTAAAATACATGCACTGTGCTAAGTATAACATATAACAGTTTTCGTAAGAACAAAAGCGTGTAATACTTTCCATTCAAGGCCTCTCAAGTACTGAAATTCATAAACGTGCCTGCTGTCGATAGGGATCTTAGAGTCCCTTGGCCAAAAGTGTTGCCAGTTGTTTCTTTTCCAGGTTTTGGAAGGAAGGTAAGGGCTCGACAAGCCATTCATTTTCCATCAAGACTTGTTAACCCATAAAGCACCACCCCACTAAGGTGACAGTGAAGTGAATGCCAGGACAATTTTTTTTATTTTTAAATACAGTCTCTTGGAGCTGCCTAAAAATGAGCAATGTGAATAATGTAACTGTAAAGAGAGCATGTTTGTAGGATTTTTGTACTGATTGCTCTTCCCATAGAAGCTGAAGGGAGCTCTGTTGGAGCAGAAAGCTCCTGCTACGATTGGAGCAAGTTGGAGTAAGGGCATACTGAAGCTGCCCTTGTGGCAGTGCTCTTAGGGCGACAGTGACCAGAATGGCTGGGACCAAGTCAGGTTTCAGCACAACTCAGGTAATCAATGCAATGGTTTAAAAAAATCAAACCAAAAAATCAATATCAAATCTAGTTACCAACTAGGAAGAGTTTTGGCAGGAAGTGAGACTAGGGAGAAGAGGTTTAGATGTCTCATGTAAATGAAAATTGTTTCCTGCGGTTCCTACCCACCTTCCTAAAAAGTTGTCAGGATTGGTGTGTGGGTTTGTTGGTTTTTTGTTTTGTTTTGTTTTTGTAGGAGCCAGGTCAATTTCAAAACTGGTATTTCAAACTAATGAATAAGATCTATTGGTCATTTCATTTC
>VXAV01006407.1:36137-52912 GCA_013399715.1 Alectura lathami | reverse complement strand
CCACCAAAAAAAAAAAAAAAAAAAAAAAAAAAAACTTTTCTCAACATGTTAAACCTACAAATTATACCTTTAAACCAGTGACCTTAAATACTTCTAATGTATGAACAATAAATGGAAGTGATAAAAGCCAAGAAAAGCAAGGACAGAAGGTGGGTGCAAGGTGGAGAAGTTTACTTCTGACAAGTGCATACTGGTTAAACTGATCCTGCAATAATTCTGCAGAGGGGTTTGTAGGCTTTCAGCTCTGCTGTCCCCACAGCCACCAACTTGTGTCACCGTAGGTGTGGAGCACAGAGGGGCAGAAGAGGGGAGTTGCTAGTGTCCCCTTTGGGGGCAACCTGGATGTCTTGCGTATCTTTCTTGGTGATTTCTGCCGCGTATGTCTTTTCTGGCTCAGCGGTTTGCTGCCAGCAGTACAGTTGCAAGAGGCTCTGTGCGTGCCCGCCTGGCTGCCATGACGCACAGCTCCGACCGCCACAGCACCACTGACAGTAAAATACAGGTTGTAATGCTACACTGACCCGAGCTCAGAAGTTGCAGCGTCAGACTATTTGAAGTGTTCCAGCATGATCATTACGTCAGTAAGAAACAGGAGGAGTGGGGTCGGTCAGACATGCCTGGGCAATGCTGCTGGGGTCTGGGTGGGTAACGCTGATTCCTGCCCGGGTGATGCAGAGAAGGACATGACTTTTCTTTGTTACAGCTCCCTAACATGTCAGAAACCGAGTTTTCATCCCATTAACTATGCTTCCATAACGTTTCTCTCTGAGTTTGTCATGAAGCTGTGAGTGGGTGAGCTGCTTTGTACAGGAAAGATGTATTTTGCTTCCCTGAGACATAAAGTACAACAATCTGATGGCTCTCTAAATTGCAAAATTCTTCATCTGAGAGATAAAACTTGAAATAATGCTCATTCCCAAGAATGCACTTAAAAATAATAAATTTTTTTTGAATCCCAAATAAGGATATATTGGGGAGTGAAAAGCTGTTTGTCATGAATTTCCAGTTTAAAAATAAGTGACTGCACTTTCCAGCTCATTTAGGCTGCGTCTGGGACAAAGGAGGTAGTTTAAATGTTAGTCACCATAGTATGGAAGGCACTGGAAAATAATTTAGTCGAATCTCCTAAATTATAACCTAGGTTTGATGACAGACTGAAGTCAGCATAAAGTCAAGCATTTCTTTTTTGAGGGCTTTGGAGGAATGATTAGGTCTGTGAGTCATTTAGGTCTGTGCTTTTCATTAGGCTGGCTATTTTTAAAAGGTGGCTTGGTGTGTTAGAATTAGTACCTAATAAATGCTTATTAGGAAAATTAAATGTCTTGTTTCCACTTCATTAGAAGTTGGAGTATGGGTGGTGAAGGCTTTTTTTTTTTCAGATGATTTTTGCATTTAACAGTTATGTGGATAAAGTTACTTGGAAGACTGCTTTAGGAATGTTAAATTAATGATAATAAAACGTGTTCTGAAAATGTGTAACTGATAGAAATAACTGCCACCGCTGAAGGTCTTACTGAGGAGACGTCATCTCTTCTGCCACTTGTGAGTAGCAAAGCAGTGGCAGGGCAGGATTCCTGCCACCTGAACCGGATGGCGGGACTCGGACACCTTGAGCTGTATGCAGACGTAACAAAGACCATGCTTGGTTCTGGAGATGCTCTTTCTGTCTTCGCTCTGCCTCAGAAGTCACGGGCAGCTACAGACAGATGTGCCCCTCCTGGTCCAGTCCTTGTTGTGTGCGTGGTACCTGCAGTTTTTCTAAACCTCCTTTTTTGTGAGAGCGAAAAGCATCTGTTTGAAAATCTTTGTCAGTCGGAAGGCAAGAGATATCCCACAGCATTTTTTTCCTTAGCTTTTAGTTGCGTCTTGGCTTTGCCTTAATAGAATAAAATATTATCTGACTGCACTTAAACTTTCTTTACAAATGTGCTCGGTAGGGTTGCCACAGACCACAGGAATTAGACTATGAGCAGTGGTTGCCTTTGGGAGGTCTGGAAAACAACTAATCCTTTGCGGGTAGGAATACCAAAGCAGCGGGCAATTTCTTCCTCTCCTAAAATGTCAGCACTGTTTATTTTAACACATAATAATGAAATCCCAAACCTTATTTGAATTTGAGGGACCTACATTTGATTTGGCTGACTGTCAAATGAACAGTAAAGCAAGAACATAATTTTTCTTGCTTTTACCTGACTTTAGGTTTCATCTACATCTAAAGTGCTGGGGGAGTGCACGGTGTGGGGATGTAAAGGTATTACAGTGTACACCACATGCAAAATACTGACATTCACATTATATTGATTTCCCCCCCTTAAACTTGATGAGAATGGAATGTGTGCTGAACAAACGATTCGTAAGTCAATATTTCTGGGCTAAAGATAACAAAGTACTGTTTCAGAGATGGCAAATATTATCTTGGCATACTCTTCTAGGCAGAAATAAATATTAATCTTCTCAGCATACTCTGTTGAATGTGCCTCAGCAAAGAGTGTGAGAGCCTAAAGGTCCAAACGACAGCTCTTCCAAAGCTGGATTTAAAGATAGAAGCTGTTAAAGAATTGCCCATCCAACTGAAGAGCTCCTTTTCTGTCTGTCCTTTTCTGACTTTGCTGCCTCATTGCTGTGTGTGGGGTTGTGCACAGGGCTGCAGGTTTTGGGCCTCAGGTGCTCCTCTTAGCAAGGTCTCGGAAGTGCTGGTGTGCCGACTCGTGTCAGCCGGCGCAGCGTGTGCGATCCTACAAGCTGTGCGAAGTGTGGCTGCATGTCGTATTACCACCTGGCAGATGACTCGAGTTGTTACTGGAAGGCAGTTGCTGCTGATAACATACATGCTGCAACAAGAAGCAAGCTTGAGAAGGCAGTAAGAATTGAATTATGTCTGCAGTAAGGAAAGGGCTTGGGACTAGGGAAAGGAAAT
This sequence comes from Alectura lathami, assembly GCA_013399715.1. Classification (NCBI taxonomy): domain Eukaryota; kingdom Metazoa; phylum Chordata; class Aves; order Galliformes; family Megapodiidae; genus Alectura; species Alectura lathami. The sequence continues at coordinate 49,995 of VXAV01006407.1, read as the reverse complement.
ACTCAGACTGTTCTTTTGTCTGCGCTTTAAATTACATCTGCATTTGTTTTTGTTCAGATAACCCCTAGTAAAAGTCAGAACTTATTATATATAATGTTAAATGTCTTCTGGTTGTCATTTTCTTGTTTTCACGGCTAATTCATGGAAAGCAAATGCATTTAGCTTTCTGCCCTGACAGCTGGCTGCTGTCTGGAAATAAAATGAATCCCAAAAAAAAAAATAAAATAAATAAAAAGACACAACTGCAGACTACAATGGCAAAACCATTAAAAGATCAGGTTTTCAGCAAGAGAACCTGACCATTGGCTTTTCAGGGATCTAGTATCTGCTGTCAGAAACTATATCCTGATTGATCAGCTAGGAAAAATGAATTAGTTTTCAAAATGAGTGGGAAAAATATCTTATTTTCTTCCTTCCTCCTATTAGATGATCTTGGAGGTCCTTTTTTAACCCAGGCCATTCTATGGTTCTATTAGAAAGAATCCCACCTTCCCTTGAATTTAATTCTGTAATACTAATCAGTGTGATTACAGTATTTTTGTTGACTGTTTTTGAGAGATGATGTATCAAATTGCACAGCTCATAGCTTTAGTTGGGGGTTTCCAGATATCAGTAATTACGAAAGGATTCGGTTATATTTTTGTGTCCTTTTACGGGTGAAATACTTGGAAGAGGGGGAAGAATAAAGGAGAATTTAAAGAATGAGTAGTTTTTGGTAGGCATGCTGCTTACAGTGACTAACAGACTAATTCATTTTCCTAATAAGGCTGTGCTGGAAGTTGGAATGTTTTGAATTGCATTAAATGTCACAAAAGTATTCATCAGAGAGGAACAGCTCATGGGATGTTTGGAGAGCAAATTTGATCATGTTTGTCTGGTCAAAATGAACAGTTTACATAGACTAAATATAGCTTTTTTAATTTTTTTTTTTTTTTGAAAGAACAATAATTGACAGCCGTTGCCTGTATTTTCATTGTCTATAATAATTTGTAAGAAGCTTGAAACTGAAGCCTGGAACTCGCTCCAGCCAAGGTCTTTTGTGTGTGCTGTTTATAATAAGCATTTATTACTGAGCTTTTATGTCTGTTTTGTTTGTAACTTACCAAAATTTTACATAAGCTAATATACTGAACCGCCAGCTTTAAATCCTTCCAAAAATACTCTGCTTCAAGCTGTTGCGCTTTTCTAATGACTGGTAACAGGGCAAGAATGTCAACCTATTCTGAAAGCTTGTAACATCAGGTATTAATACACTCCACTTAACCAAAATAGCGTGAAATCCTCATGTGTCTAATTGCTAAGTGGAAAGCTAGGTGCTAACAGCTAAGAAAATGAGCAAGGTTCTGCAGCTAAATATATATGTTTTTTTTGCTATGCAGATTTCACAATACCTATCTATATTCCAAGGGCAGTAGATGTAAGCCCCGAAGCAAGTGCTTTCTTAAATGTGTGCGTTGGATGTGTTTTGCTCTTCGGCTTGAGCTGCGCATTTCCTCTTGTACTGTCTTGTCTAACCGCTGCACATTTTTCACATTCAGATCCTGGTGGCTCAGTTTGCTGGGTGAGCATTTTCTTGATGCAGTACTGGATAAATCACAGATTTCAGTCTGATCATGGTCTGAAGTCAACAAGGCCAAGTTAAACTGTTTGAAGTATGTCTGGGATGCACAAATTTATGTCCTTATTTCAAGTATGTTTGGGGGAAATAAAGCAATGCTAAGCCGCCTGACTCCAATGTTAAAAGAACATTGAAAACATTGTAGTGAGCAAACCTCTTTTTTTTTAATGGATGCATTTTGAAGAATGGAGACAGTGATTGAAATAATTTCTGCTAAGTGCTAAGATGAATGCAGAGCAATCTCATGCTTTGCTAACTGAAACATAATTATTTTGTAAAGGAAACCAAAAAAATGGTGCATTTATCTAATAGATGGGAACTTCAGGGTCCAGCATGGGCAAACAAACTTTTTTTATCTCAGCCATGAAATACGGGAATTGATCTGAACAGTGAATATCTTTCTACTGCTATTTGTTTCATCTAACAGTTGTGTATATATATGTATGTTTAATACATATACAAAACATTCCAAAATAGTTTACTCAAAAATGCATATCTGAAGTATAGAACAATATGCATGTTTCCTTCTAATTCTAGTCTTTTAAAAGAAAGACTTACGTATGCGTTGGCATTTTTTTTTTCCTTCGCATTGCTTTTGTTGCTCCAAATTGACAGCTCCGCAATTAGGAGTGATTAATGATGCACCCCAGTGCTTTGGAGGGCTGGAGGTCAGTATTTTCATAAGCTGCAAACTCTGTGGGAAACTGGAGAGCAGACCTTTTCCTCAACGCAGGGAAAACCCTCTCCCTGAGAATTACTGTTGATATGGACGTGATGCGTGTTGGCTGTGATGCACGAATGATGAAGACAGAATGCAGAAGATGATCATCTTTTGCACTGTATTTGNTTTTTGCCACTGTAACATGTGGATTATATGCATCTTCCTTTTTAATAAGCAAAGGGCAGGAAGGCAGTTGTTAGAACTGGAGGAGTCCTGAGAACCAAATGGCATTGAGGGAAGGAGTAAACATTTTAAACAATTACTAACAAAGGAAAAAAGACATTTGTTAAGAGTTGAGAAGACTTCAGTTAAATGAACAACTGTGCCTACTTCAACCTAACTTCCCACGTTTTCACTGCTAGAAACAGTAGAGCTGGTTTGTACAGGAGGGGTGTTTAATTACAATGGAGTCTCTGTTTGCTGATCTCCAAATCAACAAAACTTTTTGCCTCACCAGTGAGCTACCTTTTAGAAATATAACCCAGATTCAGTTCTGCAAACCCCTGCTTTGAAGATTCTTAGATAATCAGAGGTGCGTGATTTCAGGCGGGACATGTTTGCTGTTCCTTGGACCACTAAAGGTGCCAGCTTTTCTGAGCAGCTTCCAAATATGGCCAGACAGTTTTGTAATGTGGCAGGGAGCCACTTTTCTACCAAAACAACAAGTGAAGGCTAAAGTATATCAGCAGCGGTGTTGTCAGGCAAAATTTCAGTGGGTTGGATTTTTTCTTGATTTTATTGCCTTTTACAAAGGGTAGGGTGTGTAACTGTGTATTTTTACACACATGTATTGTGCAATTCTGCCTTTACCCATCACTTTCTACCAGCACAGAATTTGTCAGTTCTTTATCTTCTTCACTTTTTCCATTGTGATACTTCCTTTCATTCCCACCACCCAGAGGTAGTTTCAATGCACTCATTGTTTGGAAGAAATGTTTTTGCTGTCTACTGTGGAGTTCAAGTGACATTAGCCTACCTCTGAAGATCAAAGACTGTGCCAAAAGTTCCTGTATTATTTAATGTGCTGTCATTCAGAAGGATTTTTGTTGTTGTAAAAGAAAGTTTTCAGTTTTTAAGCTTGGATAAGGGTTGTGCACTTTAAAGCGCAATTTATTTGGCCCAATTTTTTGCGTTACATGATGTATTTTCTAACGAAATGAAGGAAAACAACAAGCAAATTTCAGCTAATGTCTCCTACCTAGTGATACAGTACTATGAATTTCAAAATTGAATAGTGCTTGATGATAGATGCTAGAGTTCCTGATGTTGTATCTGGATTAACTTATCCAACTTGGTTTTGCTTTTGCCCTGTTTTAACCAGGTATTCAAGCTGAATACATCTTGTTTCCCTTAGAGGAAACAAGCTGATATAATTTATGTATCGATGGGTAGACGTGGTGAGTTGGAAAAGAGAAATATTTAAACATCAAAGCATTTGTTTTTACAATTACGTGTATGTTTTTCTCTTCCAGAGTGTCTTCTGTAACAAAACCTGATCTTATTCATGTACCAAAGGTATGTTCATCATCGCAGCCAGGAAATACAGCGTGTGACACTAATTGTTAATCCACCTGTCAAACCCTGTTTTTGATAGGCATTGGCATTCAGACTTTCCTTTCAGTATAACATGCTCGATTTCCACATTACATACATTTTTTATTTTCTCTTAAAAAAGAATTGAGAGGCCTGGCAAATGATCATCCACAGGGGGGAAAAAAAGGAGAGGGGTGGGGGGGAAAAAATGTTACCTTCCAAATTTTTTTTGAAAGATAAAGCTGAAGTTTTTCTATACCTCTAAGACAGAAACTTTATAAGGTAATTTTTTTTCTGTTTTTGTGTTTAAATAGGAACTGTTTCTCTTTTTTCCCCTTTTTTATGTATTTATTTAAATAGGGACTGAAATCTTCCTATGTATTTGAAAGAAACTTATCTAAATTGACAGATTGAGTGAATTCCCTTCACTTTCTTTAGAGTCTTGGGGAATTACTTGTTCTTGAGTTCTTCTAATATTATGTCACCCAGGAGCAGTTTCAAAAAAAACCCTTTTGATAATCAATCTATTTACGAAGCTGAAAAAGCTTACAAATGGCTGGGCATCCCTCTCACCAAGCATGTACTTGAAAATCCTCTTATGTGAACATAAATGTTTAGTGGATTACTGTTCTGCCAGCCCTGATTTGGAAGACCACAGTTTGGCACCACCATGTTAAAACACAATTCCTAGCAAAAACCAAAACCAACCAAATGAAAAAACTCCACTCACTGCCTTTTTTTTTTTTTTTNGCCCCCCCCTCGAAGGCATCTCACCAAACCTGACAAAAATTCTACAAAATTGAACACTCTACAAAACTGTGTACCACTTACAGCTGATGCTTCCTTCTGTCTGTGAAACATCATGTCCCCAAAATATTTTAAGATAAGCTGATAAAATATTCTTGCATAGATTAGAGGGTGTCAAAGAAAAAGTTTTTTCATCTACCATTGCTCTAAAGAGAGCGATTTTATAGAAAGAGAGAAAAAGGAACAAACAGTTGCTCCTTCATATCCCTGACCCCAGGATAGCCACACTTGTGTTTTCCCATTTGGTTGTAGTACGCCAGATGGAATCAGTCTTGCACTGCTCCCATCTGGAAGCTATAACCCGTGTTGACCTTGGGTTATGTATTTGTGACTCAACCATTCAAGTGGCACCTGGTCCCAGCCTGCGAAGCAGGGGCAGGATCAGGTCTGCAGTTTGGCCAGAGAAGCGTTTGGCCTCGTAGTCAGTGGAGTGCAACTGGCAAAGCCGACTTCGTCCCGAAGCACTGGCCTCTGACAAATGAGCTACAGGGCCCCGATTCCTCCCTTCAGGCCCCTGTCAACAGATCAACATATGCAGTGTGTGCATATGCACGCACATGCTGTTAGCTTGTGAGGAACGTGCGTATCTCACACGGGGTTTGAGAGGTGGAATATGCATTTTAGAAAACACTAATATTTTCCATATGAATTATCTGTTGGGTTTTGCAATGGAGTGGTTCTTCAGTTTGTCTTGAATTTAATTTGTGGGATGTCTGTTTTGGATGTGATGAGAGAATTTAGCATTGTGGGATTTCATCTTGACCGTGCATGCTCGGGTTTTTCCCTTTCCTAAACTCATGGCTCGCTTCTTCCATGCGTTTCTTGACTGCACTCTCGGTAAAGCTAGTTTCTGTGATATTAATTCCTCTTCTTTGCTTCATGCTAGACGGGTTATTTCCCTCAACAGCACTGAAAGTACCTGCTGAGGAATGTGCATGTGTTTGGTGTGTTTTTGTGTGTTTCTTTTTTTTTTTTTTTATCTTGCATAGGGAGAACCTAAAGAAGTAGTTAAGCCTGTGCCCATTGCCTCTGCTGCTGCACCCAAAGTCACTGCCACGGCCAGTGTGGCTTACAATAAGACCCCGCGGCCATTCGGAGCTGCAGCCTCCTCCAAACTCACCTCCATCCCATCACCGTCCTCTGCCTTCACCCCCGCCCAGGCGGTGGCCGTGCCCCCCGCCCCGGCCCCATTTGCTGCGCCAGGACTGCATGTTAACGCCAAGCCTAATGCTGACGGGTGGCCGCCCGCGCCGAGCACTGCTAAACCTGCCGTTAATGTCCCACGGCAGCCCGCCACGCACAATGCCGCCCCGGGCGGCCTTGCCGGCGACAGCGCCCAGGAGGTAGCGGAGGGGCCGCGACGAGGATTCAGAGAGAACCAGGGTGACAGTAAACAGCAAAATGGGTAGGTGGGATTTTTTTTTTGCTGTGAGGGTCTCTTCCTCACAGGAAAAAAGCTGGGCTTGTTCAGTGGCTGTGTAAAACACATCTTGGGTGTGCTGTCCAGAAGCAAATCTCTGAGGAGCAGTGTGCCTTCAGAAAGGGATGCTTGAAGGGCTGAGTCTGTGAGGATTTAATTAATACTGGCATGATACCAGTTTGCAGTGTCGCACCTAAACTGCAGCAGACCGCACCAAGATGGGTTGTATCACGATGTGTTTTCGGGCCATGCGACAAGCCCAGCGTTCATGCGGACGCCCGTGTCTCACCGTGTATATCGGGTCCCAGCGCGGAGGCTGAAAGCAGCAGGCACTTTGGAGGTGCAGAGCGGCCGGTCAAGAAGGATCAGTGTCCTTCGGTGTTGACCATCTTCTTGGTTTTTGGGTTTTCTTGGCTTATTTTCAATCTGAAGGACTTTAAACCTGCAGACTGGGGTTAATATTTCCCATTCCTCAAGGGAGAGAGTCTAGAGGAGTAAGCCTAGTGCCCGTCTCATCCAATCTCCTCTCAGCCTGAGTATGTGAGGAAATCTACAGAAACGTAGACATCTCTACCGGTTAAAATAAAAAATAAATCGCAGTTCCGGGTGAGCTTCTCATGGGTAGAAAAAATTCTTTATGCACCTATCCCCCTTATAGTGCAGTATCAACATTTTCCACATGCATGTTCATGTAATGATGCCCATGTGGATTTTGTATCGCACCATCGTCATGGTGACTTCAAGGCCAGTCTTAAACAGATGATGGAAGAAAACACAGTTCTTAGCGATGGAATGAAAACAGGAGATACCAAGGACTTCCGTCTTGAATACACATTGCTAAACTGCCTCTGTCTTTCCAGGAATGTTGCTGTACCAAGTAATGTGTAATTATATGAGAAAGATGAACAATAGCAACAAAATTAGTCTCCTGGAACGAAGTGCTGGAGGCATACAGTAAGCTCTTTACAATCAAGATAGGGTGACTGGGTGCACATTGGTACAGTCATGCCTTATGTTCAGTGAATGAATAGTGCTGACTGAGGGGTACCATGGCTGGCGGGTTAGGAAATCCTGTCTTGCAGGTCTAGTTTGAGAAATCTTGAAAACATTTACAGCCAAGGAAAAAAAATAAATAAATGAAACCTCACACACGCACACAAAAATCCAACGCAAAAGATCAACAAAACTTGATTTTGTCATCTTTCCTACAGTGTGTTAGAGCTGTAACTGGATTTAAGCAGGACTTAAACACTAGTCTTGCAATCGTAAACTAGAAAAAAAGAAAACAAAGAAACCCTAAAGTGATTATGTTGATCTGCCTCTACTCAACTTGCTTAGTTTTTTTTCTTTGTGGAAGTGTAAGTTTGCTAGGTAAAGCCGTTTCCCCATTGGAAGTGGAATTTATGACATTTACAAAATATGGATTAAAAGAAATTGAAGTTTGAAGTGATTGATCGATTTGAAATAAATTCCGTTTTATTTCTTTTTTACATTCATCTTGTTCGTAGATAGCACTGCTATGCAAATAGAATTCTCCAGACGTGGCACCCTGTTGCATTCAGAATTTTTTGGTTTTCCTTCCTTCCTCCTCACTTCCCCAAATAGCATCCAGGATATAAACTATTTGCCCTCACTTCTGGAAGAGGCAGGAAGTTTTTTTCCCTTATTTACACCCGGCGCAAAAGGAGAGCAATTTGGCCTTGCTAGGCTGTGTGCAGTTACACTTTTATTAAGACCTTCTTGCCAAGTCTCGCATGACAATGTGCCTGCTGCTTAAAACAGGTAAGACATCCCCAGAGTTCACTCAATTTAAGTTCAGCTGGGCTAAATTTTTCCCTTATAGGTTCTCTTGATGATTTAAAGTTTGACTCTGTATGATATATGGCTTTACCAGAACTCGGATTTGGAAGATCCTGTAATATTTCAAGAAGCAAAGAATGTATTAACAAGTCAAATACCTTTTTTTCCTTGCAGATAACAACAGTGACAAAGTTAGTATCAACAGCTGTGGAGTTGAATTATGGTCGTTTTTCTTGTTGGAATAACCAGCATGTATTATTGTTTCGCATACAAAACAATATTATATAAAGCTCTTACAGAGTTTTATATTTAAATTTTGCGAAATAGCCTCAGCTTTTTCAGTAACTTCGTAGTATAATAAATGGCTTTGTCTGCATTGGACATGATGTGATCTCGCTTTTCACTGCGTTAAACTTTGCCATAGTTTTTTTGTTATTGTTATTCCACAAAACATTCATGTGGCGTTTGTGTGTATTGGTGAATTCTTGCTGCACCTATGGTGTCAGTAATACAGACAGTAAATGGTGAAATACAGTACAAAAAGAAAAATGACTTGAGGAGTATGGAATGAAGGACCAGATGTTGAATTCGTACAACAGAATTAAGGGCAACATTCATATGTTGTCATTTAAACATATTAGGAATGATAAATACAAATTATTGTGATTTTATTGGCTTGTCTTTTCTGGTCTTGCCTCAAGAGTGACTCAGGGGTAAGCCTTCTCGTTGAATGTTCCTTTGTCTCTGGCACCACCTCGTGCCTCAGTGACTCATTACCAGTAGACCATTAAGCCATTTAAAAAAAAGTGAGTGGAGAGAAATCAGCAGGATATTTTGTTTATAGCGCTACTATCACCAGGTGTGGAAGACTACTTATTTCCCTGCGGTAACTGCTAGAATGCAGTCAATAATACAATTGTAACATAACTGTAGTGCTGTTACGGCATGTAAATAATTACATTTCCGTGTAACACTACACCTTTAATGACTGCTCTAATTTTCAGACTTGATTCTTACTTTTAACTGTTTTGTTGCTTTACTTAATTTTCTTCGGATTTCTTTTTCTCCATCCTGGAAATGCCACTGTCCTTGTTTCTATACCCCTCCCTCTTTCAGTAATCTGGACAGGTACATTTATCTCACTAATACTGTGTGTTTGTAAATTCAGTCTTTCGCTGTAATTTTGAATGATAGCTGTCATATCATTCAAATGTTGAGTACTCTTCCAAGCCGAAGTACTTATTAATGCCTTCCGTTGAATGAGCCTAATTCTTTCCCGCTGACACTTAATAATGTACAAAGTTATCATTCACATTTTCCATCTTTCTTTACCAGAAACACTTTGGACATTAAAAATGCAGTGAGGAATTAGTAGCAAAATTAGAAGTATCTTTTAAAGGTTTTCAATTTTTTTTTTTGATAGAATTTTTGTTTCTTAGAAGCTAGTTTTGCACTCCTGTAAACTCTGTAAAAATAAATGTACAGGTAGAGGTTCTGAACGATTTATGCTTTCAGATAACTAATGTAGAATTTAGAAATGATATACATAGTAGGAATCTTCTATTTCTTTTCCTAAACTAGTCAGTGTCATAACATTTTTTATTATTATTTTTTGATCAATCACTTAAAGCAAAGCTTCAAAGTCTTGTATTCTTTCAAGTTTGCTAGTCCAGAGAGCAGTGGTAGCATGTAGGTTATTGAGGAGAAAAATTCCAGGTGAAATCATCACCTTGTTTCTTTGACTTTCAGAGAGAGTATCAAGCACCAATAACTTCCCATTATGCCCCAGAGCATGGTTGCCTACACTTTCAAAATATCCAGCTCTGATCCAGGCTGTACCATTTGCAAAAGACTGTACGTACACTGGGTGGCCTTGCGCACAGCTAGAACAGAAGGGAGAACTTGTCCAGGTCCTTTAGCCCAGGGCGCTTGATCAGAACTAAATAGACTACTCTACTTTATCAAAACAAAAACAAATTCCCCTCTTATTCGTATACTAAACTCACTGTCAGTTTAATCTAAATGAAGGACAAGGAGTTTTGTGTTGTGCTTTTGCTAATAGAACGAGAATATCACTATTGATTGGGTTTCAGTGCCCTTTCCCACAAGACTAAATGGCTAGGATAATGAACTGCATTTTTGTTTCAAACTTCTTACATTATTTCTTGTTTTCTTTTTCTCCTTTTCCTGTTTACACTGGGAAAACTTTCTCTTGCTGTCATATTCTGTCATCTCCAAGGAAAATCCCACCCAAACGGTAAATCTTTAAACATGTATATGTCTTGATAGTAGTGGCTTTCACGGTTTCAAATGTTCCAGTAGTGAAACAAAGAAAAATATTTTAGTTGGATTATAGTAATTACAAAACTGTATTTGGTTCAGAGGACTGAGTTTGCATTTACGCGTGTTTGCAGAGCTCACTGCTCTATTCAAAGTCAGCAGTTTCCATTTAATGCTGCAAAAAACCACTGTTCCGCCCATGTCTTTGTAGTCGCCCTAACCTCGTTGGTCTGTGAAGGTATTAGCTCACTACTCCGTTCTCTCCTTGCACAGCCCCCCGCGGAAGCACATTGTGGATACCTACACGGAGTTCTACCACACCCCTACCCACAGCGATGCCAGCAAGAAGCGGCTGATTGAAGACACCGAAGACTGGCATCCCCGGACCGGCACCACCCAGTCGCGGTCCTTCCGCATCCTTGCCCAAATCACCGGCACTGATCATAGTGAGTAGCTTCATGAGGAAAGAAAAGCAAAGGCTTTGGGCAGATGGGTGTTTTTAAAAGCTGTTGGAGGAAAAATAATGGAGAGATTCCACCAAATTGATTACATTCTCCCTCTTGGACAATGAATCAAGGAGGCAGAAGACTGTTTCAGAAAACCATAGAGGGAAAATATTTTTGTAAAACTCCTCTAGTTGCTAAATAGCTGCAGATATGTGCATTAGTGGGCATTATTCCTGATTGATTTGAATATTAACACATTCTAGATAAACTTGAAATGGCCATTTCTACTCCTAAACAAGCTGGCAAGTATGTATTTGTTACTTCTTTCTCCTCCTTCATGATGGACATGGCAGCACTTCTGTTCAAATTTAGTGCTTCAGAAAGTGCGAAGAAAAATTTGAGCTTTTTCAGGCAGGTAGAAAATCTTTGGCAGTTACACAAAGGCACGCAATCTGTAATAAACCAATCAGAAGCACGAATCTGTAGCTCCTCAGTTTATTCCCAGGGCACGTTTTCATCCTCTGTTTATGATATAATATGTCTACATTTGCTATGGATCGGAACTGAAATGCGAAGACAGTATTTCCCAGTCATATAAATTTATGTTGGAACTTGAATTTCAAATCAATTTCATATCATGCTCTCAGTTGTGATTTGTTGTGTGAGATCTGTAGCACTGTGTGAAAGTCATCAGAAGTGCCATCAGGACGTTTGACATCTGTCATGTTCGGACTGACACAGCTAATGCAGAGGTGCTCCTTTCTTTCTTCTGTTTCTTCCAGCTAGTACTAAAAATAAGTGAATATTTTAATAATGCTTAAATAAAGGCAGTGAGGAGAATGGACTCTCTCCTTGGGGGCAGATTTGATTGAATCAGCTACCACTTACTCTGCCAGACCAACGATAACACCTCACCAAATGAGGGTTAATATCAGTGTGTGATAAGAATTCTGAATTCAGACAGGTCATAGATGGCTTTGTGGTCCTGTGTTGCATTGCTATCTATCTTTGAATTCTCTGCTTTAATCTGTCTGAGGGAAGAATACGAGACCCAAATGTCAAACAATATATCTGCATTCCAATCCAGCATCGATAAATTAATTGTGTTAGTAAATATTACAAGAGTGTGATTGCAACTACATTTGCCAAACTTAAAACCAGGCTGAGATTTAATGTTATCCTGTCTGCAGTCCTCTAGCACCTGGGTGGGTCATATCCTGGCTACAAACAGATACTTGGATTATCACCCGGTATAAACCCTCTGGGTGTTCGTCCAGTTCACCACCTCACCCCTTTCTCAATGCCAACTTGGAGAGCGGGCCAAGGGACAGGACAGAGACCAGCAGAACTGCCTTACAGGGATTGTGCTGGCAAAGGCGCTCTTCAAGTTCATAGACATATCTCCTTTCCCTTAAGGCATATTTAGAATCAAGGAGTTCTAGCAAGCCTTGTTGTAATTTCCTACTGGGGTTAAATCTTTGTCAAAAATTTCTGTTTTCTTACAGTGAAAGAACCAGAACATGAAGGTGCAAAGAAGTCTAAGTGAGTCAATTCTTTATATTATTACTTTAATACATTGCATGTTTTATTTCATAGCTGATAGTGTTACTTCTGCATTTGTGTGAGGTCCGGGTGTTCTTAAAATGTTGCTTCATTTTTGCCTCATAATTCAGCATGTAAAAATCAAGACCTCGTTCTGCATAGACCAACTTTTAAAAATATCTGTTTGTGCAACACGGTATTAATATTCGCGCAGGAGGTTGAGCTTTTCCATAAACTTGGACTGGTGCACTCTTTTGTGCGAGGTCAGCTTGTTGACATGTTCTCTTTTTCTAAATCTGACTGGGCATTTTTGTTTGCAAGTCTGGATCAGATTTCAAGATGTAGCTGGAAAATATTACCGTGCTAGACTGCGAATGAGGGTCAGCTGTCTCCTTGCTTTGAGTTGAGCGTTGCTCAGAATGGGGACCATCTAGTGGCTGAATCTAACCGTGCCGTTGGTGGGAGTCTTCCTGTTGGTGTTGTCTAACATTGGTTCCAACGGTTTGAAAGACAGGAGGGAGACGTACGGATATGAGTAGTGCATGGAGATTGCATGCTCACTTGTGAAACTGCTTAAGACAAACTTTCTTTCTTTCCTTCTCTCTTTCTTATTTTTCTTCTGTCACTTCTTTCCACAGGGAAAAGGTTCCCATCCACGTCTTTAGCCCCAAATATACAAAATTACGTGACTGGCACCATGAAGTCTCAGCACGTGTTCTTAATGTCCAGTGATTTTACCCAAGTTGCAAAAGCAAAATACAAACACTTTCTTTCTTCTTTTCCATCTACTTTCCAAAAAATAATAATAAAAAAAAAGAAAAATGTGTTTCATTAGCCTCGCTACAAGAGAAATTCTTGCCTTTTCTATACTTTTCTAACACTTTCCTACTGATGTATAAAAACTGAGATGAAAATGTTTTTGTGCTAAGTTGACAAAAAATACGTATTTAACACAGAACAACTTGGGTGATTGAATCTCCCAAACAGGGGAAGGAGATAGTTGTTGCAGTTTTTTGCCTTAAAGGAGTCATTTGCAATGCTAAGTTTGAGTTACTGTAGGTTGTTAGAAAGCAGAAACCAGTGAACAAGAGAATAGGAAGTGATATTACTTCAATTTAAGGGTTGGGGAAGAGGATGAAGAGGGCTGTATGCATTTACTTCAAACTATTTACCAGGATAAATGTCTTGTATTTCACTAGATTTTCAGCAGGTCAGTTTTAGAGTGGTTGTAAATGTTTTACACAGTAGAGCAAGAAGACAACTGCTTTTAATCAAATGAAAATAATAACAGTAATAATTGCCAGTTGCCAATCCAAGTGCAAGCTCAGTATAAAGATTCTGCAGCTTAAAGTAGTAACCTGTTTGTATCATAGAAAAACTTGAATTTAAAAAAAAAAAAAAGAGCAGAATGTTGCTGTCTACCTGTAAAAGCTTCACCACATAGCTTCTAACAAGAGCAAGACAGAAGTACTTACTTATTTCAGAGTGAAGCTCTTAGGATGACTTGTGTTTATAAAAGCTTCATGGCCCTGTGGTTCTCCTGTAAAATAATGTATTATAGTAGCTACACATTCGTTAATTTATGCTTTCTGAAGCTTGAAGAGTATTTTAATAAAAGTTGCTTTTAACGTAGCGATGTCTCTTTTCTTTTGAGTCTCTCGGACTCCTTGAGTAATTTCACGACACGTTCA
>VXAV01006407.1:3369-32020 GCA_013399715.1 Alectura lathami | reverse complement strand
GATCCCGCTCAGGAAAGCCGTGTGCCCAGCTAGCTCAGATGTTGCTGTTCTTAAGGGTTGCACGGCATGCCAGGACTCTCTGCAGTAATGGTAACGTGAGGGTGCTTTGCTAGCACAGAAGTCTCTCAGGTGGGGTGAGTTCTTCATCTGTGCTGTGACTGACAAGGTAATGTAGGATGGTTTTGGAGTTTTGAGGGTTTTTTGCCCAAGGTAGATGGTCTAGTAGGTTGTTGGCATGCCCTTTGCGTCCTTAAAGAGCAGATTTCACTTTCAGGCACATCCAGTTGGCATTACCAAAATGTCAGTATTTGTGTAACTGGTCTGAGAGGACTTCATCATGAGGTACCTGCAGGTTAGGGTTAGGCACAGCAAAAACTTGCAAGCAGTAGCTGGCCTGATGTTTGGCAGGGCACCAGCTTTGACCCTTAAATAGTTCTGTCTTTGCAAAATTCTCTTTCTCATCAATTTCTTTTTTCTCCCTCATGTTCTTCTAATGCATTATATGGGAAAGTTTTCAAACAGCTTTAAGCAAAATGTGAACCTCTTCTTTCTCTCTACTTTTTTCCTCCTTAACTCTTTGAACACCTATTAAGACAGGTTCCTATCGACATGTGTATTCAGTTACTGTGCACTGGGAGGGAAATCCCCTTAGAGGTGATGACAGGATGCCCATGCAGACAGTCATTTCTGTCTCTTGGCAGAGACATGGTTGACCGGCATTTAACAAAGCGTGTAAAGTAATGGCTGTTACTTATTTGGAAGTCTTTCTGAGATGAAGTACGAGGGACTGCAGGGGAGCCAGTGCTTTGTCCTGTTTCACACGGCAGCCAGTGCTCTCCTTTGAGCAGACGTTTAGATTACTTGTATTAGAGGCAGTGCAATTACCATGTCAGAAATTTCAGAGTTTGATTTATCAATATACCTTTCGGTCTTGTGTTTGTTTTTTTTTGTTGTTTGTTTGTTTTGTTTTTGTTTTTTAACCACTTAATTACAGTGATGTTTGGCAGTTCCTGTTAGAAGTAGCCTACTAATTTTGTGTCAGGTGTTATGCACCCTGTTCCTCACCACAGCCTGTGCAGCTACAGTTTTAGCACATTGAGACAACTTGTTTTTTCCCTCTTTTCTCTCCAAGTATTAATTTATTGCAAATATCACATGAACTATTAAAGAAGAGACTGATGTATCAATAAACTGATATTGTGGTTAACATATTAATTTGAAGCAAAATTGTTGTAGCTGCAGTTAATCTGAAAAGGTGGTTCAGGATGAGAGCCCAAGTATTTATGCAAACAGTAAAAATGTAGATGAGTGTTTCCTACTCAGGATGGGCAGAAATCTGAGCAACTTTTGCAGAGCTGCAGAAGGAAGGATTAGAATTGAGTGTGGGAAGGAGAATATAAATTACTTGGCTATATAGTTTTGTTTCTCTCTTAAAATGAGAGATCACTTGTACAGCAACCAGGTTTGGTTTTTATGTTCTATTACCGACAGCGCTCTTTATGGTGGGGAGTACAACCAAAACTGACCTCCAGAAACTCTGTATATTTTAAAATGGCAACCATCAGAAATCCAGATGGAGTAATTGCTGGGTGCCATGTCAGATTTTTAATAATGCAGATATGGGCCATCCAGAGGTCAATAGACTTGCATTTGCCACTGACGCCCCCTGTTTACTGTCAGGGACTGGCATAGATACTTATTTTCCTAATGGGCTCTGTCTTTGCTTGGCTGAAGCTTTGTGATTTGTGCCACTACTACTGAAGCACCAAGAAGCAGAAAGAGCTTGCTGTGAAATGTGTGAAGGGTCTGGATATGATTACAGGATTAAAGCTAGGTTTGCTGCTTATAAGGCAGATTCCATTGTATAAAGCATAATGCTTTCATTATTATTACTATTATTGTAGTTTTACTCCTTCAGTGAAAGCTTAAAGAAGATGTATGGCAGTATAGCCAACTACTATAATTTATAGTTTATTATTACTCAATTTCATACGTACAATATCCTCGTATAAGCTTAACAGTGAAATACTTAGGAGCAATTACAGCCTTTCCAGGAAGTTTCAAAAAGCCACCTTAAATAGTCATCCTGGCAGCTTCAGACTCTGTAAACCACAGAATCTGGCACTTCCTGAGAAATAAAACTAATATAAAGCAGATCCAGTGCCAGCAAGTCTTCAGATTGTTATATTATATAAATGTTTTTTATATGCTTACAGACCTACTTTTATTCTTGCATTAATGAAATGATTCCTGATAGTCATAAACTCAAAGAGTTAGTATTAAATAGCAGGTGTTAATCCAGATTTTTGTCGTGTACCTCCTGACCTGTGGACAGCCAAGAACATTATCTGCAGAAACTGTAGTGTCCAAAAGTCATTCCTTTTCTAACTCATTTTCTAACTGCTACCAAAGCAAGTGAAAAATGGAAATACAGTGAGTGTGTATGTCTGAACCAGACTGGGAGTCAGCTTGCTCTCCTTCTGGAGAGCACCCAGGGTGATTCATTCTTCTTCTCCTTGTCTGCTTCAAACCTCTGTTTATGACTTTTAAGGCTTCACGAAGATGCATGTTCTCAGTACAGAAAACGCAAGATCACAGGACAGAAGTAGCTGTCCATTGCTGTTTGGTATTTGTAAATCAGATGAGAAATTTTGCTCATGTGATTACCTCTTGTCAAACTAACATCAACTAGGAAAATAACAGCGGATGTGCCCGCTCCCGATGCAGCACTCCTTTCGCCAAGCGCAGCTGGCACAGAGCCTCCTCTCCCCGCACAGTGCAGCGTGGCCACGCAGACCACGGAGCCCCCCCTGCCCACTCCTGTGGCCTGGCAGCCGCCTTTTGCATCCCTGTCCGCGGAAGCGCCCCTCGTCGTGCCTCCCCACCCCACCAGGTACAAGGATGCCCACCGCACCAAAGGCACAGTCAAAATGCTGCTTTTACATACGGTTAACCTGATTTTTTAGATGTCGATGCTGTCAAGCTGGAGCAGTTCACGGCCATCTCCCGGCCCTCATGCTGCTCTGGAAATTAGCATAGCAATTAGCAATGGGAGTAGCTATTAGACAAAAATTAGGGAAGTCATTCAGCACTGAGAGTGGCCTTTAGATGGAGGTGGGGAAACCAAAGTCCTGGGCAGGAGGCTCGAAAGGAAAGTGACTTTCCGTTATTCACCTGGCTGTCAAAGGTTTGTCACCCTTGTTTCAGGATGTGCATTTCTGAACTATGCAGTAGCCTGAAGTTTCCGGAGCAGAGTACAAGCACTGACCTGTGTAGTGACAGGACATCAATAATTCTTACCAGTTACCACTAGGGAAAGACAGCTTCCCTTATCCGCACTCCCCCCAAAAAGAGAAGGGTAGAAGAATAAAAAAGCCAAGCTTTACTAGAGTGGGCACTGGGGACAAGAGAGGGGATTGGTGTACCTGAGTTTGTTTAGTTTTGATAACCGGTTTGTGCAGCCTTTCCAGCATGCGGTCTGGCATACTAGTAATAATCAGGGACATTAACTATGCCTGCTCTTTTTTTATGGCTAAGGAGTGCTTGTAAAAATCCTTAAATGAAATCCTCCTGAGCTTAATTAGCATTGCCAGAGGTGTGTTTGATTAATGACTTTTTTTCTCTTACTGCTTTTGGGCAGCCGTGATGCATCTGTGCCTTCTTGCGAAACAAAATCTTTCAGTAAAGTGTCAAGCTGTCAATCTAAATCCTTCAGAAGTCATACAAGGTAAATCTTCCAAGGTATAGCAGTGACAGACTGCTGGCGTGTAAGCAATGTTGTCAGGCAGGATTTCTGCTTGTAAATCCAAGAAGCGGTGTAACGACTAGTTGTACAAGCTGAAATGTTTGGAGTCTTTTGTTCATTTCTGAAGTGATTTAAAAAATGCACAACAGTCTTGTGGATAAACTTGAGAATTTACACTAGAGCTTGAGATATAGATTTACCATGGTAGGGGATGATTTTGGAGTCAGCATGTTTTTCTATGGTTTTTGCCTCTCCGCTTTCCTTCCAAACCAGATAACAACTGGGGAAGTGCAAAGGGGAGAGAGGAGCATGCTAAATTTGGAAAAGGCGGCTAAAAATAGACCTGCTGAAGTTCTGATGTTTATTTATTCTGACAAAAGCAGGGCGAGCTAACTGACTTCCAGAATTCTTTCCATCAGTACGATGCAGAATGAGACAGATCCATGTGGGCCATCGGTCATGGGCAGGGGGTTCAGGGGGGAACAAGCCCGGTCTGGGATGGGGAACTTGAAGGCTGGTGGATGCTGATCTCTGACTTGTTGAGTGGAAACCTGTTTGTCGGTAAAATCGGAACTGCTGTTTTCTGTGTTAATGTTCCAGTTGCTAGTATGTTGCCCTGGCATCTGTGAGCTAGTAACTTACGGTAGCATCACTTTCCAGGGGCTAATGCAGACCAGGATTGTCCTGTTTCTCTGTCAATCTTTTCTGCTTTCTCTGTTTTCTCTGTTGGTTCAAAGCTTGTGTGCTAGAACATTTCTGCTGGGAAGTCCTTTGGGAAGTCTGCCCAAGTCTGGAGCTGCTCCTGTTCCAGTTTTTTCTCCTTTCAATCAGAAATCAAAACTTAAGAGTATGGCTGCCGCTGCCGTGTCTGCTGCTATCGCTGTCCAGGCCAGGTAGACATCAGCTCCGAAAGGAACCTTTCGTGGCGTAGCTTAAGAAAGTTCAAGCTCACACAACTTTCTGGCAGGTCTCTGGCAGGGTTGTAAAATCAGCTGTCTCGCAATAGCGTGGTTGGCAAGCTGTTAGAATATGTCCAAGGCTCACGTGTCCTTGTAGCTTAGAACCTTGGTGAGTAATTCTGCTTTTGTCGTCCTCTTGATATCCATGTCATGGTTCAGTCAGTAAACCAACTGGAAATAACAGCTGTGATGTGGGTGACAAAGAATAATTTGCATCTTTAAATAACTTTTGGATGCTGAAGATGAAAACTAGAGAGAGTTGCATTTAAACCTGTATCATATTTTTCTTTATAAGAGATTATGTAGACCAGCAGTCTCAACTTTGTTGGTCATACACCCCAATCAGTAAAAAAAAAAAATATTTTTTTTGTAACATGCAATCCCAATTTATGTATGTTTATTAATTTCTAGACTATAGTTTATAGACCTACTGTACTAATTTATTACACACATTATAAAACATACAGAAAAAATGTATTAAAAAATAAGGGAAAAGATTAAATGAACACCTTTTGAGCATTATTTTATGGTAAAAAAATATGTATCTCACACTGCAGTGGGTTTCCTTGCACATCGTAGTGTGTACACGCTTCCTTGGAGACCACTTGTTGGGATGACATGTCTAGTTCAGTTCAGTTTATCCATACTGCTATAGAACTTACAGAGCTTTCCATTTATTTGGGTTTTTCTCTGAATTTGGGTTTTCAGTTAGTCCCAGACACCCTAAACTCTGCAAAGTCAACCGTTTTGTTTACGTGGTCTTCTTAAATGCTTGTTAGACTCTCCAAACCTAGCGCCTACCGCTCGCTCTTGGATGCCCTGCTCATCACCCCTGTCACTAAACCTCCTCTGCGAGCCATTGGGCCCTCCAGGAAGTCAGCGAGTGCTCTGGAGCTGCCACAGAGCAAGAGGTATCGTCCGAGTGCTGCACGTGGTTGGCACTGAGGAATCTCAAGGAACCAGCTGTTGCTGTCACCTGCACGTTGTCGGCAGCCTGCCTGCTGTGGCCTTTGGCACAACATCCTCAACCCCAAATCCTGTTGGTTTCACCTCCTTGCAGAACTAACCTGCACCCTGATCCCCACAGTGGTGTTTGTGTAAATCCACCGCACTGAGGGCGGGTGGGCATCTGGAGCACTTCTGAGATGCGGTGTTGGCTGTGTTGTGTTGGGCGGCACTATTACTAAATAGCTCCCTGGAGAAGGAACAAGATATTCTGGCTTGAAGCCTTTATCCAGATGAATTATTTGCAACGGTTCCGTGAGCAAGCAAGCCACGTGTTACGCTGCGAGGGAGCTCCTGGAACAAAGAGCTGCTGTTTTTCAAAGCTCGTTTTTGATGTGTGAAGTCAAATAACTGGCATGTGGTGCAACAAATAATTGTTTTAAAAATTATTTGCTGTCTAGGCACTTTGTTTTAACACTGATGCTGTTCTGTGCACAGGACTTTTTGTTCTCATTTCCTGACCACAGCTATGTTAACACTAGCTCCTGTGAAAAGCTGCTTGTATGCAATCTCACATATTAGGGTTACAATTTTCTGTTTTCCTTGTTGTCATCTTGAGCTGTCAGTGCTTGTAAGGAAGAAGAGATGGCCACTAGATGGAGGCGCAGAAATGAGGCTTTGTGCTGCCTCATCACAGTGAGAAAAGGAGCACAGTTCCATTATGTGGGCTGAGAAACGTGTAACCCTTGTGCTCCAGGCCCTTCACCAGCATTGTTGCCCTTCCTTGGACGCTTTGCAGGGCTTCAGTGTCCTTCTCCTAGTGAGGGTTTTTGTGTTTTTTTGTTTACTTTTTTTTTTTGTTCCCCCCCCCAAAAATTACGTATGTAAAGCAAGGGAAATGACGTATTCAATATCCTGCATCTCCAAGAATTAGAGGTCTTCCCTAAAATTAACCCATGTGGCAAAAACATTGTGAAATTTGGGGAGATGTTAGCGAAAATAGACGTAGATGGAGCTTTTGTTTTACCTACCTGACCGATGGCAGGTACAATTACTTGAAAAGAGGGTAGTCTGACCTTCTGAGATAAGCTGGTGTTGAATCTGGAAGACTATTTATTCTGAAAGAAGTTTTGAATTGTTTTTGTGCAGACCACTGCTTATCACAACTTGAATAGCATAGGTTAAAGCAAGAAAAAGCTGAGGTTTGAGCTTTATCTCAGCTGTGTTGATATCTTGCTGTAGCTTTTTGGAAGAAGCATCTGTGCAACAGTTCACTTGACCTTAGAACAGAAAAACTGTTTTTTTCTGACTCCTATGTTGCAAAGTTTCCTAAATACAAATGCTTCAAAAAGTTGATATTAAAAGTTTCTCGTTTCTTCAGTGCTATATCAAGCTCTGTACATATATTTTAGAAATTGTTTATTCAAGTTTCTGCAGCATGCTGAATGCCTGCTTGGGATGAATAGATAACAAACAGGCAGTAGTATTTAACACCTAGTTGTTAGAGTATTTTGGTTTTAGAAACAATAAAGCAGAATCAAGGCTATCACATTCTATTCCTTTGGCTAATAACAGCATGAGACATAGTTATCTTCCCTGAAGTGTGTGTTTCTGCTAGGCGGCTCTGTACAAGGGTTTCCATGGAAGGGTGGGTGGAGGTTTAGGCATCTGTAACACCCAAACGTGTCTTTTTCTTCTCTCTGATTTTTGGGTGGAGAGAGGGGAAGGTGTCAAAACCTCTGAATGCATTTGGGAGGGTTTTCCAGGGCTAATTTCCTAGAACGCTTCTGAAGTGCTCTCAGCACCTGATTTTGGGAAGGAAGCAGATGTGGAAGCAGATTTGGTTGCAAATATCCAAGAGCAGTCTCCGAGAAACTGGTCTTCATTCTGCGTGTGACCTTTCTTATAATAAATATGACTCTCTTGGTTACTTTTAGGAACATGCACCACTTGCATTTTGAACAGGAGCGAGTGTTCTTCTACCCTAAATTTAGAACACCATTTGCAGTGATAGCGTACATCAACTTTCATCATGGAAAACCTTTTTTTTTTTTTTCTGTAAGAATCCATCAGATGGAGCAGGAATAATTTAAGATTTAGAAAACAAAATTAAAAGGTTAAATCTAGACCTAGAAGGGAAGCTTGACATTAATAGCAGTATAAGCGTTTTGAAATGATCTGAACCTGACTTTTGAGTGTTACTTGGAAAATCTGAGAAAGCTGCTTAGGGAGGAACTTGGTAAATACATCACGTTTGTCATTCCTTCTTCAGTCTTCTAATGACAACACTGAAAAACAGACTGCAGATCTATTAATCTATTCATTTTCTTCGATATCTGCATATGCTTTCGTATACCGTGTATTTTCTAGGTAATTAATAGGGATTATTCTCAAACCTTTTTAGGTTTGTGCTTACTAAAAATGTGTCTTATGTAACCCTAGAAAAAGTTGTGGTTTTTTTTTGTTTGTTTGTTTTTGTTTTAAATCTTAGCAATAAATGAGGAAAGCATGCTTCTATTTACAACATGAAGCTCAGCTTACCTTAGAAAAATTTAATACAAAAGCATTATTCTTTTGATTGCTCTCAGGAAACAGGGTTTCTTCTGCCCAGTATGAGAACAGAGATTTAACAGAGTAAAAGCAACAGTCTGGGTCATTATTGTAAAATATCCTAGAGAGCTACAAGACACTAGCAGGGCTAATCATGTGTACTGTACAGTAATGTCTTAGCAGATGTTTCTGAAAAACACATAGCTACTAAAAGATGGATGAAAATAGTGAAGTTTGTGTTTTTCCCAGTGTATAAGAAGATGAAGTAAAATGTTTACGAATTAGTGTTGAAGCATGAATTTAGGTAAGTTTAGCATATAAACGGTGGGCACAAGACAGTGTCTGTTGCCTCACCTGTACCTGCAATACTGCAATTGTGCACACGCAGATATGAGGCAGAATTTCCATCCTGACCGTCCCTTTTCTTTCCTCCAAAATTGTTGTAGGTGAGGAGCCAGATTTACAACAGCTATGGATTGGTATGAAATCCAGTGGGTGGAGACTACTGACCTTACAGGAGAGTTTTGCTTGTCTTGCTCAATCAGAAGTGTCTTCTGTGTAAAGGCAGCTGGTGGTTCAGCAGGATTTTCTGATTTATGGTTTGAAAGCAGTAAAACAGGGGCTAGACTGGGAAAGGGACCTGTACCCGACAATTCAGAAGGGTATTTTTGTGACAATAAATCTGCAGACAGGCACTTGTTTTTCTGAGGGAAGCCAGTCCCGAACTACCTTGTTATCATGGACCACTGAGCTGCTGCTTAATGCCAGATGATGTCTTCCTGCCCTTTTTCTTTCAGCATGCAAAGGTACTTTTATGCAGTATCTGCTGCCTCTGAATCTGTTGCTAAAAAGACTTGTATGCTAAGCTTTAAGAGAGTCTAATGCCTGTCTTAAATGGCTCCATTTGAGCTCTGTAAATGTCTCTGAATATCTTTTAACTTCCAAATGTAACAGAATGCAAGGTTTGCACTTTGTGCTTGTGAGAGCTGCGTATAGCAAATCCATCAGATTATCAGTTAGTGACAGCTACCTCTGTTAGCAAAAGCCTGTAATTGCAGTAGCTGTTAGTCACTGAACTGAACATTCAGACAGTCTGTAAGCTCTGAAACTTGTTAACCCCATAAATGTAGAGGAAAAAAAAAATCAAGGTTGATAACTTCTGTTTTGACCTCATGATATATCTGAGTGCTTGCATGTTGTATGGTCAAGGCAGTACTGTGCACCTGCAATAACTGTAAAATAAAAATTGCTCAAGGATTTTGCTTTATGAACTTGGCACAATCTATAATTTTGTGAAAGACCCCAGCGAAATGCATACAATACACTTGCTGAAATTTTATTCTTCTTCAACAGAGAAAATACAAGGCTTCTAACACATCTACTGATGGGTTTCCAGGTTGCACAAAATGCATATTCGGAATTGTTTTGACTGTATTTCACGTTGCTGTTGAGTTCACTGTTCTTGCAATGCTCCTGTTTAGCAAATGACCTTCAGCAGTGATTACTCCTCTACTCTGAAGATTTCTAATGAAAATATTTGTTTTGAGCTTCTCAAAGGCAAATATCCACCCTACAGATACTGTTACAATGTATAAAAGCTGTGTTGTTATAGCTTTCTGATTCTTGAGCAGCCTTCGGAATGAGAAGTGAAAAATTTTTTTAATGGCCATGTACTTAGTGGCTGCTTATGCTTTATGTGGACCTTGTTTAAATGCAGTTCTCATCGTGTGTGTCTTTAAATAGCTGATGGAGTTGTGCTAACCCTTAAAAAATAAAAGCAGCTGTAAAGTGCTCCACAGAGGCCATATAAAATATTGTATATGTTGTGTAATGAGTAAAGAAGTTATAGCTCTTTTAAAATACTTGGTCCGTAGATGAAAGCTGCATTCAAATCACTTTTAGACTGATGATTTTTATGGGGTTCTACTAGTAAGCTGGTTATCCAAGTATTTGTCTACTCCAAGAAAAAAAAAATCGAATAAATCTGCTATTGTACTGAATTTGAAGTAAGGGTCACGCTTGTGCATGTATCACAACACTTAACTTTTAAAAAATTTAAATTGCAAAGGGGTGTAGTTGTATTGGGTTTTGACAACAGTTTCCCAAGTGCCCAGTTCTTAGGACAACAGCTTAAAAGTGTAACCGGAATCACTGCTATTTTATCTTCTGAATATTCATTTTTTGAGGGCAATACTGAGGAGAGAGGATTTTTCCTCAAATCTGTGAGGACTTGTGCCCAGTCTGACTCTTGCCGGCCATGCTGTGCACGCTGTTGTCTCAGGGTGACCATCACAACGTCGCCGGTAGCGGCAGTGATCGCTGCTCTGCCGCACCAGAGCGGATGAAAGCTGCCCCACATCTGCGTTTCACAAGCACGTTGACAGTGAGCTCGTGTTCTTGCAGGAAACGTGTCTTATTTTTTCCTCCTTCATTTCTGAACAGCGATTCCACGGAGGCTGCCCAGCCTGCTGCTCATGTGGCCACTCCGGTGCGAAGCATGCCCGCCAGCCTCGAAAGCACAGACGCTCGGCCTTCTCCCACCAACGCCACGCCTGCTGCGGCCCCCAAGCAAACGGGACCCCCGAGCACTGCCAAGTACTCGGGCTGGCAGCCCCCAAGCCAAGCAGGTAATGTGCAGTTTGCTCAAAGGCCCGCAGCAAAGCGTGCTTGGCCAAGGGCGTCAGAAGGGGGGCGGCCTCCAAACGACTGTGTGCGTGTGTTTTGAGCACAAGCCAGTTTGTTCAGAGAAGATGAGAAAAACAGCAAAGGAATTCTGTTAAACTGGTAGTCTTTTGTAAGCAGCCTTATAGATGTAACTCACAGAATCGTAGGGGTTGGAAGGGACCTCTAGAGAGGGTCTAGTCCAACCCGCAACTGGTTTCACAAACAGGAAAGACCCAAAGACTCTGACCTTCTGGCAAAGGCACGTGTAACAGCCACGTGTATGCAAATACCGTTCTGATTTGGTATTCTCCGTGTGACTATAAATTCGACAGAGCATGTTCTCTGTGATTTCAGGGAGTGTATCAGCAGAGACGTGTGTTTTCCAAGTGATCTTGTCTGCAGGAGGTGTTTTATAAAGAAGAAAAATAAAAAGACTAAAACGTTAGAGTAACTCTGTATTTGGTATTTGCAGGCTTTATTCATGGAGGATGCCAGTGTCACACGGTTTATGATATGAAAGTTTATTGACAGCTGTGTTCTTACAAGGGCAGTTTGTATATCTACTACCTTTGAATGTAGTCTGCTGATTTCTACCCCATAATACCAGCACTAAAATGTCTAGTGTCTGGAAAGTGTGCGATTTTCTTTATGGAAGCTCCTATCTTATAACCGTATACATATTAAGAAATTCAATGTATGTGATTATTTATCTATATTTTTATAATATTACATACAGTAATTCTAGATAATCTCTTAAAGTAACTTGTCTCTTAAATTGAATCCGTCTTTTGCACTGAACAAAACTTGAGTATTAATTTCAAAGGATCTGGGAAATCTGTATTACTAGTTCAATTGTATCTGCAGATTTTCTGGTAATGACAAGATGCATGCTATCGATTCTCCTGACAGGAACTATGGTGCTAAAAATGTTGGGTTTTTTTGAGTTCTGCTCTTAAGGATTTTCCCTCTTTAAAGTATATCCAGTTCCTTAAAGAAACTACAGAGGCCCTGGCATAAAAATTACAGCAAAACATATGGTGTTAATGTTTTATGTTTTTAATGGGGCCTTTGGCACATATGGCTAAATTACTGTCGAGCCTGGTAACAAGCGTGCATCTTGTTTGGGCGTGCAGTACTGCTGAGGAGCCTCAGGATGGCAATACGCTGTCATGTCTGTGCTGCCCTGTCAAACACTGAGTATGTTCCTAAGGATGAGATAAAGAGGGGTCAATTTTTGTTTTTCTGCTTGGAGGCAGCTGACATTTGAAAAATAAAGTAACAAAACCTCTGCTTAAAGGTGGGTGTTTCATGGCTCATTACCGTTTACGCGAGTGTAGTATGTGAAATAATTCTTTGAGGGGCTGACGACTGCCACATGAAGGAGAAAGATTTATAAGGACAAATTAAATTATACTTGATTCCATGCTGCTATGGAAATCTGTGCCTCTGCTCTGGATAATCTGGAGATCTCTTATTTCACCTAAGAGATATGAGGTAGATGAGTGAGGGTGAAAGCCAGACGGACAACCTCGGTTGCTACGTTTTAAAATTAAAAAAAAAAAAAAAGAAAAAAAAAAAAGAAAAAAACTATGAAAGCTCTGTATGCTATCTCAGCATATTTGAAATAATTTTATAATGCAGTAGCTGACAGAATGACAAAGTCCACGATGCCACTGTTAGTTACTAGAACTTGGGTCTGGCTCTTGCTTTTTTCATCATTTTCAGGCATCTGCAGGTTTTACATATATACATACTGAATGAGAAAAGAAGTCTGTTTTGAAGTGTTCATACTTTATACAGCACAACGTGCTAAGATTTGGCAGTCCAAAATGGAGGTGTGATGCTGCTGCATCGAAAGCCACAACCAGGTCACTGGAACCCCAGATGTGAGCTGAGTGTGAGCAGTGTTGCTCCCCGTGGCAGCAGGCACGAGGAGGAGAATGACAAGCGTGATTTTAGGTAGCAAGAACCTTCTTAGATAAACTAAGGTGGAGAAACATGGCACGTTCTTTTCGTCCCTGTTCAGGGTGTTGTGCAACGATAGAGATGCTGGTCCTGAGGATATCCTCAGCTGATATCCTCAGCTGGTCCTGAGGGTATCAGGACTGTGCTTTCTTCCTATGGTATCCTTGGATGGTGTGCGCTAGGGAACCTGAGAACAGCTTGCCTCCAAGTCACTTCCAAAGAAGCAAAGTCATCACCTCTTTCAGAATTTTTGGGGAATGAGAAATAAAAACGATAATGTCACTCATGGCTTTATGTGGCACGTGGCCCCGACTGCTCACCAAGTCAATAAAGCAAAACCAGCAGGCAGAAAAGACTTGAGCATGGTTGCAGCAGCATTGCAGTGGAGACCGATCATCAGCTTTCTCAAGCATTAACTTTACAAAAACAAAGCCACCCAAGCTTTTCGTGTACCTAATCTTGCTTAGTAAGGCTGAAACCAGCAGTCTGACAGGTAAAACCTTTCGAGTAGCTGAGTGTTTTGGCAAAGTTGTCAGATGTTGAAGAAAGACTATAACCATTCTAGGGTGTGTTTGGATTTCAGTCACTGATTCTGCTGTCTGTTTGCAGTCTGTGAGCATAAAGTTTGCTTTAAAGTAAAATCACCAGCGCCTCACAGGCCAAACAAAATTTGGCCTTGCTGGTCATGGACCTGACAAAATTTGAAACAAAATTTTAACCCCTCCCTTTGAGCTTGACTGATTTCATCGTTTAAGTCTAGCTTAGGAAATAACTAGAAGGAAGGCATAGTCTTATGAAAATGTATGTGTGTATCAGTATGCTGTTAATAACAGAAAGTTCTTCAGAGTACAGTTTTGTAGCTGTAATAGCACCCACTCTTTTAATGAATGTTGTCTATAGCACCAAGTTGTTTCCATAGCAAAGCAGAGATGTCACAGGACTTTCTTTGTGTCTGGGCAAGATGCAGTCTGCTGTTTTAGGGCATGGATGTTACCAGTGATTTTATTTATTAAGACGTCCAACTACACAAATGAATTATTTGGTCAGATGGCATCTTTCAGTTCATTAGCTTGCATCTCCGTTTCTTGGATAGGCCACCAGAGAATATCCTTGTGCTTATTACAAAAAGCAGCGTGGCTTCTTTTGTTTGGTTTTGGCTTAGGGTTTTTTTGTTTGGTTTTTCTGTTTAACATTGTGCTGAGATGTTTAAAGGTGTCGGAGGGTTTTGTTAGAACTGAGGTATGATTTCCATTTCGCAGCCTTGCAAGAAAAAGGTGTGGAGGGAAAAGATGGTCTAGAATGAGTGGCTGACATAGTGAGCCTGGAGATGCCTCAGGCGCAGGCTGTCTCAGTGCGGAAGTCATCCGTGATCCAAGTGATCCTGCAGCGGTAGCACCCTTGGAGCTCAACTGTCCTCATGTGCTGTAGGAGGATTCTCATGGGCTACCCAAGAAAACTTGTGCTGAACGTGGGAGCACCATATGCTCCCTGATGGCAAGCGGCTGTCCTCCTCAGGAGGGCATTTGGTTTGTTCTCCTGGGAATCAGCAGCAATACTGTTTCAGATAGCTGTGAATCAGTGTGCCCATCTCCTCTCCGCAAAACCTTCTGTGACTTCCTGAGGAGCAGGATTTCACATGTCTTTCTGTGAACAGCCTGGAGCACTGTGAGTGGTAGTGGACACTGAGAAGGGTAAGGACCAGGCTCGATCTCGTGGTAGGTTCCCGGCTTGCAGAAATTGATGGTATAATTTTTTCAGGTGAAATCCAGCTCTGTGTATCAAAACTTATCCGACTGCTATCTGTAGAACATTCTCTGTAGGGTGGTATTAAGTATTTCAATGTGAGTTCGTTTTGTTTTTTTGTTTGTTTTGGAAAGCATCTGGAAAAGGTGTTCATTTAGCTGGGGCTGTTGTACCATTATTATTTTTCATGCACTCGTGTTGCCTACCTTCCAGAAAATTCCAATGTTAGTCACGCAGCATGAAGGTAACATAATGCAATGTCTCTCTCTGGAATTAAATCCTGATATTACAGAATTCCTCAGTGTTTGGGTAAAGGAAATAGGGGATGGCTGCCCTACTTCTACTTGTGTGCTCATAGTGGCTGGATAAGCAGGGTAAAAGCCTGGCTTTCAAAAGAAGTCTGATCTGTGGCATATTGGGTGCACTAAGAGCCGAACAGCTGGGGCGGGTAGGGCGTATACATGATGAAGTGGTGATAGACACCTGGACAGCAGTTTGAAAAGAACGCTTTTGCCATGGGCTTCTCTTGTCCGTGGTGTTAAGTTTTTTCATTTGTTGGAAGAAGTCAAACTGTGGCTGCTACTGTGTGTTAAGTGTATTGGCTAGGATTTATAACAGCCCTCATTTTGCTTTTCCGATGATGTTCTGTTGAGCTGCGACGTTCTGTTCCCCCACTAGAGGGAGACCTTTGGACCAGATTGTTATATTCAATCGACCAAAAAAAATAAAACAAAAAAGCCCGCAGTATCCCAGCGACATCACAGCATCACAGTGAGTTATATCACTATTTTATGGCCAGCTATTGCAACTTGTGCAGCATTGTTCACCTCCAAGGAACCCCAACGCGTTTACAGTTTCAGTGCCACGTGCAAGCACGTGATACGCACACAGGCGTTGCTTTCGCCCACAACCACCATGCGGGCACTTCTTTATTATACATTATACATGTGCAATAGGCTTAACATTTAAAAACAAACATACAAAACAAACCTTTTTATTTTCATTTTTTAATGTTTTTATCTTTTTTAGCTTACTCAAAAAAGAATTCTCCGCTTGACAGGAGTAACTACTCCCATAAACTTGTGCTGCCAAGGTAGACATTTCAGTAGAGGAGAAAGAAAAGCAGAGGGGTGTTTGTTTCTTCATTACACTTGGCAACAAGTAAAATCTGTGCATTTCATTTTAGTAAATGCATTTTCCATTTCCATACTCCATGAAAGCTCATGTCTATGACCTTAAAGACCAGAACGCAAATGGAAGTCTATGGATGTATGCACTTCTGGAAACGTCAGAATGTCACATCAGAGCCATAACATTTCTAGAGGGATGTGAATGTAGCTGTTGGAATGTTTCTGACTGGTAGCCTTTAGTGATCTAGCCTAGTGCTTAAATACAATTTCTGTATACAGTGCAGTATTGTAAGTGTCTGTCCATGTTGTGTTGAATGCACATATTCTTGTTTAATCTGTTGGTAGTGAGCTGTGATCTTTTCTACTCACTGTAAAATGTTTTGAGTAGATATGTTGTATTCTTCCGTCTCTGTACGCTGATATTCTTGCTTTCAGATTTTGTATCTGAAGCAAACTGTTGTCTTCACAGGTTGCACATTCTTTCACATAACTTCTTCAATATGTAGAAATTTGTCCGCTACTTTTACAAGTTAGCTAAAACCAATCTGTGTTAATTCATAGACATTTTGTAAAGTAGATGGGACAAACTTCTTGGTGGGGGGAGAAGGGGAAAAAAGGGGGAAAAGATGGGGGGAAAAAAAGTGCATTTTTGATGTGTTGCTTTAACTAGGCAGGTATACACCAAGCTGGATAAAGTTCTCGGACAAATTCTACCTGTGGCATGTACTTCAAAACAATTTACTTGGTACTGAAAGATGCTCTTCTAAATGCACTCTTTTCCCAGCTCCTGCCAGCGGATGGACATCAAACAGCATTAAACCATCTGGAACAACAGCTCCGAGTCACAAGGTTGCGACACCCCCTCAGCCAACGGAGCAAGACACCTTGGTTCAGAGGGCAGAGCATATTCCAGCCGGAAGGCGTACCCCGAAGTGTGTGCAGTGCAATCCAGCCATCAGGTTTGTATCTCGTCGTCCTACAGGCTCTCTGGCAGCAGAGCTTTCGATGGTTTTCATTTCCTAGTCACAAGTGTTTTATGGCTCCATTTCAGTAACAGAGGACAGTGGTTTTATACGTGGCTTATCTAGCAACACTGACGATGAGAGAAATGATGGAGGAAAGCGTTGCAGATGTTGGAAAACATTGGTTGTAACAGTCATAGCCTTACAACCTGCTGTACAGAGAACTGTGTGAAGTAGAGCAAAAGTAAAAGCAAAGCCAAGCAGGCGAGCTAGTTCTCACCGCTCACCCATTTCAGTAAAACTGGGAAGCTGAGCAAGTCGGACACAAAGGATAGAGTACAGGGAAATCTCAGTGAGCGGGGGGAAAACAGCAGATTCAGTCCGTATTTCTTTCTTTCCACGTGCTTCGGTGCAGCTTTTAAGTCACTGGCATCATTAAGATGCAGCATCAGCTTGACGTGTTTGAAGTACAGCCTGATGAAAAGTGAAATCACATTTGGAAAGCACTCCTCTGGACGCATGTGCACAGGGAGCAGGCCTGCTAATGGAACACCTAGAAGATAATGTGCAGGACACGGCCGTGGCTGTCTGGGGACTTTTATGAAATAATCAGAGATGAATGGAA
This sequence comes from Alectura lathami, assembly GCA_013399715.1. Lineage (NCBI taxonomy): Eukaryota > Metazoa > Chordata > Aves > Galliformes > Megapodiidae > Alectura > Alectura lathami. The sequence continues at coordinate 14,732 of VXAV01006407.1, read as the reverse complement.
GAACCTGCCTCAGTTTCAATACCTGTCACAGGCAGATAGGAATAGAACAAGGGGGAATGTTTTGAAAATAAAAGAAGGGAGATTTAGATTAGATGCTAGGGGGAGGTTTTTCACTCAGACAGTGGTGAGGCCCTGGCCCAGGCTGCCCAGAGCAGCTGTGGGTGCCCCCTCCCTGGGGGTGCTCAAGGCCGGGCTCGGTGGGCCCTGGGCAGCCTGACCCAGTGGGTGGCAGCCAGCCCACGGCAGGGTTTATTAGGGCTGGGGGGGCTTTGAGGTCCCTTCCAACCCAAGCCGTTCTGGAATCCTATGATCTTCTTCATCGCAGCAGATGGGTGAATCATCCTAAAATCTGTTTGAGTCCTTTTGTCTTTGACTTTTGCTGTTTGAAAACACATAGCATCTCGAGAGAAAATATAGAATGGAAATGAAAATAATTACCTGCTCCTGTCAGGGAAATCAACCACTGCCCATCTGCTGTCTTACAATCAGCATAACCCTGAAAACAAATTTTAAGGTTTTTGCTTCTCTTGTTGTTGTTGCTTTGCTCATATGAGAATCTTATCTTGCGTAAGAATGTCTTTGTTGCTCACCCAGTTTCCAAAATTGTTTAGCAAACAAGGTGATGACACTAGCATATACACTTGTTTTGCAGTGAAGTATTAGATCAAAAAAAAAAAAAAAAAAAAAAAAAAAACCCTGATGCATGAAGAATGGTATGTTTATCAATATCACAGAAGTGGGAAATTTTATGGGGAAAATGAGCTTGAGCTACAAAGTTCTTGTAAAACCTAAATTCTGACAGGTTGAGAATTGGTGGGACCCAGGAGACACCTCGTTAAAGTAATTGTTTTTCTTAAAGAAATTAGCATGCTGAACATATTTTCAAATGTATGCTGATACAGTGATGTATGCCAGAGACTTATGAGTTAAAAAGTGAGAAGATTTTGTGTGCTTAGAAATGAACGGTTTCATTTTGCCCATTAACCATGTTGCAGTTGACAGGTAAATGCTATAAAAGCATAATTATTTTGTGTTTTCAAAAAAAAAAAAAATAGAGGAGGTTCTGTCCTTGGAGAAAATGTCCTATATTAACTAGCTTTTGGGGAAAACAAATAGATAAAGAGCAACTGGATAGGCTATCTTGCAACAAACCTGTTGGGTAAGGACAGCTATGGAATTTTCGGTTCACCAGAAACTGCTCTTACTGGCTCTGAACAGAATCAAGCGTACTTTAACATTTGCGTCTTTGACACAAATGCATGCTGGAAGAGATCTGATGGTGTCACCGAGTCAAATAACTCTTTGCAGCAGATAGAAATAGTTGGGAGCACTTGGAACATATCTTTTTTCCTTTTTTTTCTTTTTTCTTTTTTTTTTTTTTCCCTAGCAGCCACTTGAGCACAGTATTTAATACAGTAATAAAATACAATTTTTGAAATCCCGTGAAGCGAAAGGAAATGGTCTTTACTGGGGTCAGGAGTCTCTGGGAGATAGTTCAGTGAGAATAGATCTAGTCAGCACTTGACACTTTGTTACAATCTCATAGGAGGGAAGAGGGATGGAGCAATGTATGTTTGTTAACAGTGCAATGGCGTTGTAGAAGCACAGTTGTTAAAAGTTTCAGCAGTAACCGCTGCCGTGGCATTTGCTGACTCACCTTTTCTTCCTAACCAGAGGACCCTTCTTGGTGGCCCTGGGGAAGTCGTGGCACCCAGAGGAGTTTAACTGCGCTCACTGCAAAACCTCCATGGCTTACATTGGATTTGTGGAAGAGAAAGGGGCTCTGTATTGCGAGGTCTGCTACGAGAAGTTTTTCGCCCCCGAGTGTTCAAAGTGCCAGAGGAAGATCCTTGGAGTAAGTGACTGGCGGCCAGCCCCATGTTCAGTGGGAGCATTAACCACGGTGTTCGCTGCATCTCAGTAATGAAATTCTTAGTTTGCATTCCTCCAATTGTTCCCTGGCACACCACTGAAGTTCCCATCACATACAGACTGTGTATTTTTACCTCTTGTAATATTGAGCCTTTTCTGCCTCTCTCTGATGCTCTTTGAGGAAAGGTGGTGTAGTCTTTTCAAGTTTAGCTCCTCCTTTCATTAAGCTTTTCTGTAGCTGTTGCTATTAGTAGTTTTTCTTCAGCCAAAAGCTTTTAATTGGCAACTTTTTGTGGAATTGGAGGGGGAAAAAAAAAAAAAAAGAAAAATAAATAGTCCTCCTTAACTAAGCTGAGCGCTGGGAGACACACTGGTTGGCTGCATTCAAAGTACTGAAATATTCCCTGCGGTGATGCCGATAGAAAGGCGTTATCCTCCTCGGCACTAACATCACTAATTTGAGCCCCCAGCTTGTTGCCCACCCCTTTACCGCAGAAAGCGGTCTGCCTGCACTCTTACGTAATTGGGGTCATGCAGGGCTATGGCAGCATGGTTCTCAAGTCATATTTGGCACTATACCATCTTCCAAAACAACTCAGAACAGTAATAAGGTTTGTCATGATGTCTTCTGATCAACCATTTACAGACTTTGGGAGATGTTGCCGATACTGCTTTTCGTATCTCAGGGGACTGTTGTGGGTAAAATCCTAAGTAAGATGGAGAAAGGGAATAAATGAGTTGTTAAATCAGTGCCACTCTTTGGTTTTTAGAAGGTTCACATAGATTTGCTTGTGACAAATTAGGAAACGTACCACAAATAAATCACAGAGCGTAACATCAGCAGAAACTGCATGCACAACTCATGTTCGGAGTAGCAGTAGGAAGCCAAGTATTTTTGAAACGAACCACATGTGGAGGCACTGTCACCACAATCTGGTCATCACATCAAAATAATGTGTTAATAACTCTTTTCCTAATCCCCGCAGGAAGTAATAAATGCTTTGAAACAGACGTGGCACGTTTCCTGCTTCGTGTGCGTGGCCTGCCATAACCCCATCCGCAATAACGTCTTCCACTTAGAAGACGGCGATCCCTACTGTGAGACCGGTAAGAAGTAACACAAGCCGAGCGTAGTGCAGCTGTGCGGAGAAGCAGAGCTCCATAAGTTTTGAAAAACAGTATTAATTCATTTTCCTCAAGCTTCACTTTGGTAGAAGTGTCCCAGCTTCTACCAAATTCACGGGAGAATTCTGGTTTATTTTTGCTTGGTTGGTTGTTACCACTTCCAACTAATTGTATCCTGTTGATATGATTAACATGAACAGTTTTTATTTATGTTAATTTCTTATTTTGCTTAAAACTTTTAATGTGCCCTTCTACACTAGGACAGAGAAAGATGTAAAATAACTCCACATAATGTAAAAGAAAAATAACTTATTACAACTGTTTATTGTTGCACTGCATTTATTTACATCCGTGCCAGAATTGTCGGTCAGACCTATTCTGTGATTCTCCTTGTACCCTGCTTGCACTCCTTGTAAGGCTCCTTGAAAAGGGCCTTGACATCTGGTTTCACTGGCAGTGCCGGAGTGTCGCTGTGAAGGATGGAGTCCAAAGCTTCCTCAGTGTTGTCACTTGGTCTGTAGTCCGTTTTACAGAGACAGAATATTACGTGACATTATACATTTGGCATGGCAGCCTGCTGACCCCAAATTCTCTCATGTTACAGCCCTAATGCTACTGTGTTCTGTGTAGGAAGAAAAAAAACATTGAGAGTTGAAATAAATGGAGAAGACCAGTCAGTCTGGGGTGAAACTTAGGTCTGTAGTGGAGGCTCATGGCCAGTGATATGGCTCTGTGCGCAGAGAAGCAAATTTCCCGTGTGGAGGGAGTGTGGGGATGGAGAAGGACGTAAGTGCTTCCCACCCAGCTTCACAGATATCCCTTACCCTGCTGTCTCCGTTTCAAGCTCTCCAGTGTCTCAAAATGAATGGTGCAAATGCTCTTCAGCGACACCAGTCGCTAACGGCCGTCCTGATGCCATAGTGACAGTTTTGGTTACATGCAGTAAATATGCCGGCTACAGCCTCTGGGGTTTCCTTAGCTGCTTTTCCAAAGACCCAAACTCTAGTGACTAGAAGACTCTTCTAGTCTTCTAGGAGGACATCCCTGTCTCTCAGTCTAGATTCTCTTTACTCCGTGCACCTAATATTATAAAATTTGACAAGGCAAATGCAAACCCACTGCAGCTGAAAGAAAAGCACAAAGATTTCCAAGGGTCCGTCTTGCTTCCCTGCACAGGATTCATCTTTCAAATTTGTGTCTGATGCAGATTACTATGCCCTCTTCGGTACTATGTGCCACGGCTGCGAGTTCCCCATCGAAGCTGGAGACAGGTTCCTTGAAGCCCTGGGCCACACCTGGCACGACACTTGCTTTGTATGCTCGGTAAGTAGAGCTGTTCTAGGGGTAATAATTCTTCGGCTTTGAATATTTTGTGCGTGCTGCAATGTGACGAGCATGCGTTGGATGACCGCGCATCCTAACGTGTGATGCAATTCGTCCATCCGAGTTGGGTGACGTTTCCTTTTGATCCCGTTTCAGGTATGCAATGACAGTTTGGTGGGTCAGACTTGCTTCTCCAAGAAGGACAAGCCCCTCTGCAAGAAACACACTCACGCTGTCAACATCTGATGCTTGGAGCTCCTCTTGATTAGCAAATGCGCTGAGCAGAAGGCAAAGTTAAGATGTCCACGTTCAATAATTAGTTGAAGTGATTTATATAAGTTTTGCTAAAAAAGAAAGAGAAATGTGGAAACTTTAGGGGCTTTACACTAATTTTTAGAGCATTTTGTTTTGCTTTATAAAAAAAATGAGAATCAGGAATCGTACCCACGCCAAATTATTCGAGCATCTCCACTTCTATACTTGGCACATGGGTGTATTGTTTTCATGATTTTATGGCCACATTTATATATACTTCAATACGAGAAGTGAAACTTTTCTAGCAATAAATCCCTGATACTTAAGTGTTGGTTTTGCTGCTATTCAACAAACAAAAGGAGATTGGCTTCAGCGATCCAGATCACTTTATCCCGCGGATGTGTTTCAAAGTGTATCTAGAAGGACTGAAGCTAAACTCCATTAAAGAGGAACTCAATGCCAAGATTAGATCGGATGGAACCGATGCGTTCATCTGATGCTGGGATTCATTAAGCCTCCTGCGCAGTTACACCTACCTGTGCCTTTGGAGGTTAAATCACTGAGGGGTCTGTAGAAAACAGAGATTTTTGCAAAGCCATTAAGCATAGATGGCTATGCGAGCAAGCAAGAATGATTTAGAAGATGCCACTCGGAAGAAGACATACATAGATGGGATGCCGTTCCTTAAATCGTGGCGCGTGCTACCAGAACACTAGCCAAAACAAAGTGCTCGTCAAGGTGGGTTTGACAGGACTGAGGTGGCAGATAAAATCGTAAGTGTAAGGGAGTGGGGATTATGCTGTTATGTTCACAATTCACGTTTTAGATAGCTTTCAGTGCCTTGGAAAGGGGAAATTGCAGTGAACCTGCCCGTAACGGTGTTTTATAACCAGAATGTGAGACTTTGGTGTTGAATGAGGGAAACTTCTGAGTGCAGCTGAGGACGTTGTTTTTCCCTCAGTGCATTCTTTATGATGTAGCTCCTGACTACGTATCTTGGTAGTTCGCCAGGTAGTGTACTGAAAACTTATTCTCTTTCTCAGCTGTTATGATTTTTATTGGTTTAGATTATTTGCTCTCTTTTCTGACAGACGCAAGGAATACATTTTTGAATAATGACCATTTGACCATTTACTGGGTGTTTTTTTTTAAGTTAGGTTTTTTTTTTTAATATTTTTTTTCTTTTTCTGATAAAAAGAAGTTTTAGTCATGGGGAAAATCTGTAAGCGTGGCTGAAAATCTGAAGGGTAGAAGCAGACAGGACAAGTTTGCAGCAATACAAGCCAGCTTGCTTCTGAAATGAGTGTAATGAGGGGAAAGGAGGCCTAAAGACGAGGCGTCGGTAGAGCTGTACTGCGCGTGTGTGAGGGAAAGGATGGGAGTGCACAGGGTGAGGTGTTCAGTAATTTCTGCAATTCAGACCTCACTGTTCTGAAGTAAGACAGAAACTCTTCAGTGGGCATAAAATTTGTCAGTGTCCTTGAAGTCAATTATATATATATATATATATATATATTTTAGTTTCATAGTTTTTATTGGGTTTATGTTTCTTAATCCATAAGCTCTAGGACTTGAAATTTCACAGTTGTTAGTGAATTTGGGGGCAAGTGCCTGAAGGGCTCCGGTAGAACTGCTTCCCCTAGCTGCTGTGCCTTGTAGTTTTTGCTTTGTCTATGTGCTTAAAATTTAAAAGGGGAAGTGTAGAGTCACCGATACATAATGGATAGGTAATGGCTCTCTCAAATTATATAAATCAACTAAAACAAAAAAGAACATACTGTTTATCATTATTTTAACAAGTGAGATTTTAGTAGAGCACTTTATAATAATGCCATGTATCTCACTGAATATTTATTACGTTTTTGTCGTTTAGGACTATTTCATACCGGTATCTTTATATTTTGTTCTACTTGTAAGCCTGCGTATTTACTTCTAGAATCGTTTGGTGTCACTGCGTGTACGTGTCTGTATTTAAATATACTTACCTAGGTACGCACGTGGATGTGTGTACATTGAGACATGCACATATACATACATACGTATATTTGGTTGACTGAAGACTTGACATAGCAAAAATTATCACTGCTCAGTTATCATTTGCCTTTTTTTTTTTTTTTTTCCTTTTCAAGATTCCCAGCCATTTTTCATAAAGTAGATCTGTGGCATTCATGTTTTTGAGGGAAAGTTAGAAAGTCGGGAGACCCTTGTTAGTAACTCCACTGCCGCAGGTTTCTGCATGTATTTTCAGCCAGTAATTACTTTTTCTTCCAAAACTGTTCCCGGTAAGAGACCTGGGTTTAACTCTGTTTGAAGGTAGAAGGTCTTTAGAAGTGAACAATGGAATCACGATGATTGTTCCTGTACATTGTAACTAAGTAAGTCAGAGTTATGTGTAAATATAATAAATGCTTAATATAACAATGCAATAAACTTAAAAGCCAAAGCTGCATTGTGGTTCAGCACGCGTTGGTCTGTTCAAAGGCGTACCCGTCTCCTTTTGGAGCTGCTCACATCTAGCCACACGAATGGCTTTGCAGATGTGTAAGAAGGGGAACTACATGCATTCGCAGTTTAGTTTCTTGGATTTCCATTTTTTTTATTGCTTTACTCTAAGCAGTCGACTGTTAAGTCCTGGTAAATTTCCTTACTGGTGTTTAATAGTCTTGAGCATCACATTTTTACTGTTCACATTTGCAAATTTAATAATATTTTTCTTAAAAGCATTAAAAAAAAAAAAAAAAAAAGAAAACAGAGCTCACCGTCTGTCTTCAGTTGTTTTGCCACTGCTGGAATATTTTTTTTCCTGATTCACAGTCAGTAAAAGAAAGTCATGACTGTACACGTGAATCAATATCATTTGACTTGCTCGTTCTTCAGGCAGAATGGAACTTTCTCTTTACACCAAAAAGGACCTGGGGGGGTTCAGGTAGGCAGCAAGCTGACCATGTCTCTGTGACGAGGAAGACCACCGCCTCCTGGACCGCGCCAGGCAGAGCATGGCCAGCAGGTCGAGGGAGGCGAGCTGCCTTCTCTGCGCAGCCCTGGTGACCACTGGGGGTGCTGGGCTCACCGGTGCCGGGGCGACACGCGGACGCTGCAGCAGTTCCAGCAGGAGCCACAAAGATGACGAAGAGCTTGGAGCGTGGCTTGGAGATGGCACTTGGCAGGCCAGGTGGGTGGTCGGGCTGGGTGATCTCGAAGGTCTTTTCCAGCCTAAATGGTTCTCTGATTCTCTGTCTCCTCTGAGGAGAGGCTGGGGGAGCTGGCTCTGTTCAGCCTGGAGAGGAGAAGGCTCGGGGCATCCTACTAATGCAGATAAACACCTGACGGGGGGAGTCAAGACGAAGGAACCAGGCCCTGCTCAGTGGTACCCAGTGACGGGGAACTGTGGGCACAGGCTGCCCAGAGAGGCCGTGGAGTTCTCTGGACATGGCCCAGCTGGACATGGCCCTGGGGAACCTGCTCCAGCAGACCCTGCTCTGAGCAGGGGATGTGGGCTAGGCAAGGTCCCTTCATCTCCAAAGGTTCCTTCCAGCCTCGGTGAGTCTGATCCTCCACCTTCTTAGGTTGGAAATACGTAACAGTGTATAACTCAGTTTTGGCCAGCTGCTATTTACTTACCGTCTACCTGTCCTTCATTCTTGTCATGGGTTTTCACAGACATTCCACATCATGACATCATGTAATAAGCTGACAGAGGTGGGAGGGCTGCTAAGGGGAAACCACAGCCCCCAGAATGCTCCTGTCCCTTCCGCGCAGTTTCCGGGAGCTGTCCCCGCTCCCTTTTTCAGCTCTGATTGCCGCTGGGGACGCACGTGGGTCAGGAGACACTCCCGCACTGTCCGGTTTGTTAGATTTGTTGTTCAATTGGATTATTTTGCATTCCTTTGCTGTTTTTAGCAAAATGATGATCTCTTACCTCAACCACACCTCCTCCGTTCTCACCCCTCTACCTGGCCTCTGTGAAAGCAGGGGGGGGACTGGGGAAGGGGACTACTAGTCCCTGTCTTGGGACAAGCTATAATTGACCCACGACAATTCTACTGCCCAGGTAGAATACTGTGCTGGCCAAAATGCCCTGTATGAGGCTTTCAAAGGCTTTCTCACAAAATTGCATATAAATACTTTTACTAGCAAAGACTTAATTTAGGTTTGAGTTTTACTTTTTTGGGACATTGGCTAATATCTTGTGCTCAGAGAAGGTTTTATCAGAAACACACAGGGCCTAATTTATTATTAGCGGTCCGGTGTTAATTAAGGAGAACTACTAGAAATAGTTTGCTTGATGGCAATTTATTACGGAATCACACTTCACTGATGGCAAAACAGGAGTCACTGAAAGAGCGCAACTTCTTCTTATAAGAAGTTGCCAAAATTGCTCTGAGAAAGGTTTGGTCCTAACTATGGGAACCTCAGTTCCTGTGTGGAATTTAACATTTACAAGAGGAAAAGAAAGAGGAGGAAGAGCTGCCCAGCAGACGTCTCAGAAGCAGGACTGCTTTTTCTTGAGTTCATGAAAGAAAATATTTAGCTGTAACTTCTCATTAACAAATTGCTTTTCCCAGACAGAAAAACAAGTGGAAGTTTGTAGTCTCATTGGGTTTTCTTGAACTCAGTTTGCAGTTTTACTTGTGCATATTGCACACCACATCTTGTGATCTGATGAACCAGGCTTATGGGCTTTTGTGTTGCTCTTTATCACTGCTCCTAAAGGCCTCTTTCCTCATCGTTTGCCATGAAAGTTGGCAACAGCTGTAACTGTTTAAAAAAAAAAAAAAGGCAACAAACCCCAACAAACTCATGTCTAAAAGTGGTTATATGTGTTCTATTTTTGCTATTAGACAATTGACTGTTTTCTTCGAGACATCAGCTAGTAGTGTCTCCCTGCTGGTTATACGCATAGGGGATACAGACTGTGTTTAACAAAACAATTTGTTTGCAAATACTCTTCAAGTCAGCTTTCATCCTACCTCCACAACAATCTCATTTACTCCTTGCCTGTTGCCTGAAACAAACTGGCTTCCTCTCTTGCTATTTTGTTAATTATATAACTTAAGTAATGACCGCATCCACCACGTCTTCAGCAGTACACCTCTGTGTGAAAGCAAAGTCATTTTTCTCCACTTCTGTCAGGGGAACAGCTTTTTTTTTTTTTTTNCTTTTTTTTTTTTTTTTTTTTTCTAAACATCTGTTTTTTTTTTTAAAAACATCTGTTTGTTTAAAGACAACAGTTCTAAGGGAACCATTAAAGCAAAACAGAGCCCTCTGAGGAGCGAGGAGGGGGTTTAACACCAAGGAAAGAGAGAGGTCAGTTTTTTAGAGCTGCAGGACTTTGTTCCCGGGTCCTTTGGGGAGAGGAACACCGGTGGTTCATATGCAAAAAATTCAGGGATCTCTGTTAGGAAGGTGGGCTTCTGGTGGCGGTAAGTCAAGAGGTGAGAATTATTATTTCTGCCTTAGCGTTTTTGTCTCTCTGCTAGCATTTCTCTGCCCTACAAGCAAATCCACAGAAGCCTTCCTCAGACCAGATTCAGAGTGGTGGACCTCTGCACAACTTACCTGAGACAGACGGGCAGCCTTTGGCTCAACAGCAGCAAACCCAGGTCTGTGTCCTAAAACTGAAGCAAGCAGTGCTCTCCTGGCCCCTGTGCTGAGCAGGCTATCTGAGCTAAACAGGCATCAGCTGCCACCTGCGGGGTGATGCTGTGACTCACCACAGCTGAGGTGGCCCCATGGAGTTGGCTTCCCCACCCTCTCCTGCCACTCACCAGGCTGCTGAGCTGTGGGTGAGAGCTCTGCATCAAATCCTGTTTTCCTGGGAAGAAACAGAGGCATTGGAGAGACAACCAGAGCCTGCAGGGATGTCAGTGTGTCCCTGGGGCAGGAAGGCTGCAGGACCTCCAGCAGTCGGCAGGCCGCGGGGACCGGGACACGTCTGCTGCTGGGTGTGAGCAGGAGCTGAGTGCAGCACATGCTCGTGCCCCGGCTGCCGGCCCATTCCGTCGAACCGTAAGGGACAGCGGTGCTGTGGAGGATGCTCTGCTCGGAGCTTTGAGCTCTCCATCAGTGCTTTGCTGGTCAAGCTGCGCGCGGTGGTGATGTGCCAAGGAGTCTTGCGTCTGGAAACTCAGTTCCTAAAATGACTAGGCTGGGACAATTTGTGCTCCTACAGATTTTTTTTTTTTTTTTTTTAAACACGAGCCTCAGATGTACTTCGTCAGAGCTTCAGTTGTGAATCAGAAGCAAATATTTGTAAGGTGTATTTTGGTGTATATGGAATTGTCCTGGCTGCCCCACAGCCAGGTGCTTCCCACTGCCCCATCTCTGAGGACATGCAGCAGGAGCTACCGGTGGCAGGGGACCAACAGATCAGGGATGCATTGGCTCAACAGCAAGGCTCCCAGCTGCACGCAGGAATTTCTTGGGGGCAACCAGCAATGCCTCTGCCTGCACTCAGCTCGGAGGGAAGGGTGCTCGGGGTGGGCCTCCAGCATCATGCTGGAACGAGTCCACGTGTGCGCAGCGTCTGTGAGCGCTCTGCTTCGACGCCTGGGAGAAGCGTAAAGGAAAAAGTTCTTAGGAAACTGGGTGGTGAGGTCAGAGTGCACAGGCACAAACTCCTGCTTCCACTATCAGCGTGAAGCATCATTGCTTGTTTTTTCCTCAGGTGCTGGGACCAGGAGTGGAATGGCATGTTCTCATGGCAAGTGGGGAGGGGGATTTGGGCATCTGGAGACAGGGATTGGGGGGGGCTTGGGGCTTTTTGGGAATTGGGGCTGCTTGGAGCT
>VXAV01006405.1:128541-141566 GCA_013399715.1 Alectura lathami | reverse complement strand
GATCTTTCCAGGTCCCTTCCAATCTCTAACATTCTGTGATTTTGTGATTGTTTCCAAATGGCCTTGCTATACTCAAATGTGCATTACTGTTGTACACTCCAACTCCCCTTATTAATTTCATTTGAAGATATACTTGTCCAATTCCTTTATTTAGTTCTTTGTTCAATATTATGATATGCTCTTAGCTAACTACCATATTGCTTCAGAGGTTCCTGTATTTCCAGTGGCACATAAAAATAAATTATTGAGGGCTCATAAGTTATTTCATGATTTCAAGGAGTAAAGTTGAAAACAGAAAAACAACAAAGAATTGATTCTGTAAACTGGAACACAAAAGAGCAGAGTGCCTTGTAACTCTTAGTTCATTTTGTTTTCCTTAAATAAGTTAGATTAGTATCTTCAGCAGAAGGTGGAAGCATAGTTAGACCTGAACCTCTGTACCTAATCCTGCTACTATCAATGAAAAGTGGTGTCTAAATTACCTCTTAATTATCCAGAATCTTTACATAACAATAAAGATTTGAGTTTAGGCTCAGGGAGGAGCAAGCAATTTGACTGATGATAGAATCATAGAATCATAGAATCATAGAATCATAGAATGGCTTGGGGTGGAAGGGACCTCAGAGATCACCTAATTCCAACCCCACTGCCGTGGACAGGGCTGCCAACCACTAGATCAAACTGCCCAGGAAACCATCCAGCCTGGCCTTGAACACAGCCAGGGATGGGGCAGCCACAGCTTCTCTGGGCAGCCTGTTCAAGTGCCTCACCGCTCTCTCAGGGAAGAATTCCTTCCTGACGTCAAACCTAAACCTCCCCTCTTTCAGTTTTAGCCCATTCCCCCTTCTGTCCTACCATTATCCACCTGTGCAAAAAGTTGGTCCCCACAATGCCTGTAAGCTCAAGTATTGGAAGGCCACAATGAGGTCTCCCTGGAGCCTTCTCTTTTCCAAGCTAAACAATCCCAACTCCCTCAACCTTTCCTCACAGGAGAGGTGCTCCAGCCCTCTGATCATTTTGGTGGCCCTCCTCTGGACCCGCTCCAACAACTCCACATCATTTCTGTACTGGGGGCCCCAGGCCTGGACACAGTACTCGAGGTGAGGCCTTCCAAGGGCAGAGTAGAGGGGGACGATCACCTCCCTCTCCCTGCTGGCCACCCCTCTCTTGATGCAGCCCAGGATGCCATTGGCCTTCCTGGCTGCAGGAGCACACTGACAGCCCACAGCCAGCTTTTCGTCCATCAGAACGCCCAAGTCTTTCTCTGCAGGGCTGCTCTTAAGGAGTTCTTCTCCCACTCTGTACACACACCGGGGATTGCCCCAACCCAAGTGCAACACCTTGCACTTGGCCTTGTTGAACCTCATCAGGTTCTCGTGGGCCCACTTTTCCAGCCTGTCCAGGTCCCTCTGGAAGGCATCACTTCCTTCAGGGGTATCAACTGCACCACTCAGCTTGGTGTCATTGATCATTGTGAGTAGTTCTTAACTGAGCCATCTTCATTCCTATACTGTGCTCTCACTTTTGTCCTAGGTTTGTCTCTGGCTGCTGTTGGCAGTACTTTGTGTCCAGTTACAGTTATAAAGCTAAAAGCATCCTCAATCTAATAGGCAGTTCTGGTTTCTCACCTCACTGCAGTGCTCCTCTTCTAGTGCCGTTATGTATCTGTCTTAAGACAGCTGCTCTCAAATTAAGTTTTTCCCTCTTGTTGGGCTGCCTAATGTTTCAGATCTGTGTTCTGCACGGCAAGACCGATAACATACAGCTGCTGAAGGAGCCCGATTGATTTTCAGCATTGGGTACTTACACAGCAGCTTACTCAGTGACCTGAAATGCACTCAGTTCCTTCCAAATTGGGAAATGGGATATCCATTGCACTTTGTACCTCTATTTTTATTTTATTTTTTTAACTTGTGCCTGTAGCAATGTACAAGCACCTCTTATTCAATGTCAACTTGCAGTTATTACTGTCGTAACCTTTAATTCTCTGCTGAAAAGTAGGGGAAGTAAAAGCAACTTAATATCACTTAGTCTGTTGTAGGCAGAAGATGCATTATCTTTGCTCTAAAAGGTTTTGTGTGAAGATAGATTTGAATGAATTGAACTTTGAGTCAGTTAATTTGGTTTGTCTTCTCCCACTGGGTCCTCATTACCATGCTGTTTCTTAACAAACCATTTGGAAAAGGAAACAATGACTTCAATCACTTTCAAGAAGCACCAAAATTAAGAATGATTTTATAGCACAAAATCTTGCAATTGAGAAGTTTTCATCTACATGTGCTAAGCAAGAAGGAAACAAAGCACAATGTCCAAGGGCAAATTCAAGGTAAGATATTTGCATTCAGACAAAGAAAGTCAAGAATGTGAAACCTAAGTAGCCAGTAAGGCAAACTAGTTGCTACAGTCTCTGCTCGAACAGAACCTTACACATGTTATCGTTTAAATCTGCAAGTGGCTAAGCACCATATAGCCTTTCACTCACTCCCCCCTCCCAGTGGGATGGAAGAGAGAATCAGAAAAAAATAACAATGTAGAACTTGTAGGTTGAGATAAAACCTATTTACTAAAAATAAAAATAATAAAAAAAAAAAAAACACAGTAATGACAAAAAATAATAAAAAACAAGTGATGCACAACACAATTGCTCACTCACTCACTGATGCTCAATCAGTCCCTGAGCAGCATCTGCCTCTCCGACCAACCTCCCACAGCTTTTCAAGGTTTTTCACATGATGTCATATAATGTAATATACCTTCAGCCAGTTTAGGTCAGCTGCCCTGATTCCGTCCCCTCCCAGCAACTTGTGCCCTCTGGTTCCCCCTCTATAGTGCAGGACAGTACGAGAAGCTGAGAAACTGAAATGTCCTTGGATCTGTGCAGCGCTGCTCAACAACAACTGGATTATCAGTGTGTTATCAACATTGTTTTTCTCTTAAAGACAAATCATAGTTTCGTTTCAGACACCACGAAAAAATCAGCTCTGTCCCAGCTGAAGCCAGGACAACACATCAGATCTCTCTCCAATGAGAGCTCAAAGGTTTTATGCAGTGCATATACACTATAATATCATATGTGAAGATAACACCTCCAGTCTGCACTGATGGTAGCAAATAGGCTGCAAAGCTCAGTCAAGACATTCACCATTTGTAACAACACTGGCAAGAACCACTTCTCCATTACTACTTGGCCTGCATAAAGTGTGCACTTTCACATTGTTGAATTGAATATGTTACAGGTCTTTTACTTCAGTTCTGGCTAAATATTCTGATACAGCAACTCAACAGATCTTCTACAGTGAAAACCCAGATTTATCTATTCCTCTGGAAGGAATAGATAGGAGGGAGATAAAACATATACACATAACCACAACATCTATGTGTGTCTTCACATGTGCACATAGGTATGTATGTACTTACTTCCACAGATGTAGAGAGATGAGTCAGAGTATCTGAATGTGCAAGAGGAGGGTGTCATAAATCAATCCCTACATGTAGTAACTGTAGTGTAAAGATACTTGCCTAGTCCTGAAAAAATTCAGGACCAGGAGCAGAATGAAATTTGAGGGGGAAAAAAAAAGTCCAATACAAATGTCTTTTGTTATGAAAACATAAGCTACTTTTATACTACTAAAACATAAGATTTTTACTATTTGCAGTGTATTGTTTTCTAGTTACATGTATAATTTCTTTCCTGAAAAACAGAACCATAACAGTATGGCCAACTTCTAATTAAAATAACCAAGATAATGACTAGAAAAAAATGTGTCCTTTCCCACAGACATGTGGACATACATAATGAAATGTAGGATTCTCCTGGATATAGCATATGTCACCCCTCATAAATGGTTATTACCTTCTGCAGAGAGGCTGGGATACAGAAGAAATTTGGATCAAATGCTGACAAAGTCTAACTGAATAATTTGGCCCAGTGCAGTAACTATCAGTCATGGTGCAAATGCTGTTATCAACAAAACTATTTAGGATTTCAATATGCAAATATACACATGACTATATTTATATAAATAATTTTAGAGGATGTTTTATTTATAAGTTATCTGTACAAATAAGATTATTCACCTGTGTGACAAATATTTCTCTCAGAACCAGTTCTAGAAGAGAAAATACAATTTCTTGAAAAAGTTAGTATTTTTGCAAATCAGGGCTGGAGATAACTCAGGCAAACCTTTGCTTTACTGTTAGAAACCACTTGCGATATAGATAATGCTATTAATATTTAATAAAGGAATATCATTACTTTCTCTGCTTCCAGGAAAATGTCATTTACTTCAAAGATGTACGTGAACAAAGTGAACAAAGTACTCCTGTTTAATCAAAACATAATAATTAACAGGAGTCCAAGTACCTTTATCTTGGGGAACAAGAATAGCAGGTAGCAATTTCACTACTCTTTCAAGTCAAGTCCTCGATTGTGCTACTGAGTGGGAGGATCTGACAGCTAAGAATTCACTTGTTATTTCAGGGGAAGTAATTAACAAGGTGACTACATCTGCATGGATATTAGCATGGATGGTGCCTTGGATTTAGTAAGGAATAGATGGCTGCTGGTTTTCGTGAAAGAAAGGTTAATGAAGGCATTTGTCCTGCGATGAAGAACTTTTGAATTGAGTGAGATAAATCACCCACCTCTAGGAAACCATAGTATGTGTTTTTTTTTCCTATTTCAAAAAATCATTTAGGAGATATTTTTACAAATCTTGACAAACAGGAAACAGGAAAGCAAGTTTTACATGTGGTGATCCTATCTGAGAGTGTAAATCTCAGTTCAACTTCTAAGTTTACAGTCCCAATAATAATTAGAATCATTGTGTGTGAGTTGTGATACCTGTCACAGAACCACTGGGATAAAAACTTGGAATGATTCAGATGTTCGCTCCAACTTCAGACATGTAATTTCCAGCACTTTTGAATCTTCTCAATTGCTCCACAGTTTTGACTAAGACAGCAGGCATTCTGCCCTGCTTTAGCCCTAAGAACTTAAGCTTTCGTTACAGTGCTTGACATTTGAGAACACTACTCATCTGACCAACCTGAAATGTGAAGGTTAGGGTGAGATGAATCAAGCTCAAGAGCTTCTGTACATTTACATTGTGAAATAAAGACCAAAACCTACCTGCAAATTCACTCTGGTTTATAGTTCTGGAAAAACATGCACACTCTCCTTCATTCATGTCACTAGCCAGATGGACAGTCATACTTAACGCCCAGTCAGGATCTATAAACTGGGAGAATAATTCTCCCGATTACAGAGGTTCAATTTGATGAAAATATATGCATGAAACTCTATTAAAAACTCTTAGAACCCAAGTAGGAACTGTTGTCCCAATATTCTATGACAGATCAGTATTTGGTGTATCACTGTAAGACTTAAGGCTGACTTGAAGAGCTCACCTCTGAGAAAAAGATCTTCTATTGAAATAAAAGGGGCTCTTCAACTCCTTTTGCCACTCCAGCTTGTTAGAAACTGTGTGAATCAAACAAAATGAAGTAAGGATTTTTGGAATGAGGTAAATCAAACACGGGTTGCTGAGATACAGGTGTTTAGCCTGTATGGAGCTGATATGCAAAACAAAACAAAAATACAAGCAAACAAACAAAAAAAACAACAACAAAGCAAAACAAAAGAGAAGTCAAAGCCTATTTTGTGTAGAACATCCAAACATTTTATTACCATCTCTGTTGTTGGCTGATTCTTTCTAACATCTGCATACAATATATGTTACCAAAGAATTCTAATCCATTGTTAGTATTCTAGAATATACCTCTGAAATGCTTTCATACTGTCACATTTATAAGCAAAGGCTTTTATTTTCTTACTAAAATTTACTCTTGCTAACCAGTACTTCAGAATAGCCATTACAAGGGCATACTGTTATATACAATTATTGATTGATTTTCTTCTCTCTCTGTTTAGCAGGTACACAATTAAACTAGCAGGTGTGTAGGAGGAATAGACAGGTTATAAACTGTGCTTTGACCCTCCATTGACACTCTTCTCAGCAGAGGAGAGCAGATGGTCAAAGACGGAATATGTCTATTAAGAAATAGAGACACAAAGAGAGTTAATGGAGGAGAGATGATTAGTATCAACAATTAAAAATTAAAGAGTAATGGTACTTTCTGCATGTGACCGTGAAGCATGGCACTACACAGGAGAAGCATTTTTTTTCTCCTGTTCCAGCCATAGCAGGCAGATGTTGGGCAGAGATGTCTGGGAAATAAATGCAGTTGTTCAACCATTTGCTTTCTTTATGAGACAAGGGAGAAAGGGAAGTCAAATCACTGGCCAGGCTATCAATTAAAGTCATTCACAGCAGATATAAGCTCTAAATTAATCTATCTAATCCATTTGGCTTTTAGAGAGTGACCAATAGCCCACAGGATCCCACAAAGTGATTTTTGTTTGGTATCCTCTCTCAGCTTCCAGTTATTTACACCTCAGGAGTCCTGACCTGGAGGCAGAATCTTTGTTTTTAACAGCCTTTGATGGATTTTTTTCTCTCCAATAGTTTTCCCTTAAAATGGTTTTTGAATCCATCTACACTTTTGGCACTGCTTACTATCCCTAATCTCTTCGTGAACAGAGATCAGCTTGGGAAAGAATTTTGTCTCACAGGTGGATGTCTGAGAGTGACTGTACATGAGATGGCTGGCAGTGGTCACAACTTGTCTGTTCCAGATGGAAACATTTTTTTTTTGCTCTTTCATCCCCACTTATCCTGCCATTTCCCCACATATGGTTCCACACTATCAGTTGTGCCACATCTTGAGCTTGCTGAATTCCTTATTAAATGATTCTACTCACTGACTTGGTAGGTAACTATTCTTTATTGGTGTGGCTTAGTTTACTCCTGGACTACTGTTAAATCAACCTGCAATGCCATCCAATGAGTAACAGACAGCCGAGAATGTTGTAAAAGAGTAGAGATGAAAAGAGATGTGGGACTTCCTCCTCTTTCACATAAATGAGTATTTAGATTTATCTTACTTTACCTCACAAAGTCACAGACGGCCGCAGAGCCTCTAACATTTCTTCATAGGATGTGACAGTAGGTGCACCATTCCTCGTCCTTCAGGGAAGAAATTATTTAGCTCTATACCGTGTCTCCTCTACACTGTATTTCCTTCCCTGAGACCTGACAGGGCACTGCAGATAATCACTACAGCTCAGTTTATCTGGGGTGGAAGTGAACCCACTAGCATATCTTCTGTGTTATGTTTTCTAAAAGCAAGAGAGATGGCCACAGACAGACAACTGCATTTCCAAGACTAGACTGCAGGCTTAAATGCTAGGTATTCTGATTAACCTTCAACCTCTGAGAAGTTGTTCAGTGAAATGACAGGAGGAAAATGACAAGTGTAGGAACAACTCTGTGAGCTACTGACTCCCTAGAACAACAGGCTGCATTTTCCTGTCTGCACAGATATCAGCAAAAGAAAATTATAAGATTAAGCACCATTTCCTGAGTCTCTGAAAATGCTAAGTGACAGTGAGTTGTCACCTGAAGTATATATCTTAAATATTTGCATGATGACTTGCATTTGTAAGAAAATAGAAAAGTGACAAAGAAGCAGCAGATATTATGTGTGTCCAAGATATTAGATGTGATTAGTTTTGAGTATGGACAGAGAATTTAGTTGGTTGTTTTGGCTATTTCCTACATGTAAACTGTTTAGGACTGAATAAATGGCTTATTATGACAAAGTTCCAAGAAAGAGAGTTTAATATCGCACCTAAAGAACACGTATCTGAGCAACACAACGTATTTAGAATCAGGCCAAACTACTTCATCAATAAGGAAAATACCACAGTTCTCAATGGAAGAAGAGTAAAAGAAGCAAAGCTCAGCTGAAGCAGAGAATGGACTCCAGTTAGAGGGCAGAACTGAGACTGAAATGTTGATAGGTGATCAAACCATAATTAATCTATTCTTTAGAGGGAAAACAACCATCTTTTCAAATATACTTTTCCAAGAGAATTGGGAGTATGGAATGGTCTTCTTTTGTTTCTTGGTTGCTTGTTTTTTTTTTTTTTTTTTTAATCAAATTATTTCCATTACAGAGAAGATCTATTATAATTTTCCAGTGTCCATCGTCCACAGCTTCAAAGGATTTCTATCTCCCTTCATGGCAGAATAAAGTAATGCCATTAAGCAGCATCTGTTTTATTGCTTCACTGAAATCCAAAATAATGGAACACTTCTTGTACTCTTAATTTCTTTACTTCTACTCCCTCCTTTTCTACTCACGGATTTTTTTTAGTCTCTCAGTGGAAGCTCCTGTGCTGCCAAGACATATGACAATGTTCTCCTTTCTTTTCTCATCAATGCAAGGATTCTGCATAGGAAATTTCACCCTGCATATTCCTTCCTTCACTGCAGGACTGCTATCCATATACTCTGACAGATATCATGACCTATGAAGACACTTACTTTTACAAGTTCTTGTGGAAGGTACTGTGAACAAGATGCAGGCACCTACGTTTAGACAGCTACAAAATATGTATCTACATTCACAGAAGGTATCTAAAATCCCCTTACATCTACTATAGACGCTGTTCAGCTGCCCATATACAGATGAGCTTTGCTATTTTATACGCTCTATGGTGTCTTGTCCAGCTTTCAGTTCCTGGACTAGAATGTCTCAGATCCCCCATAGGTCATATATCACTTCTGCAAGGGGTCACATGATGATGACAATAAACCTGTGGGACACCCGCAACCCTCTGGATCAGGAACTTGAATCTGTACAGGACACTGTAGGACATCTCAAATGGTTCTGGAAGCCTGTAATAGGGGAACTGAGTAAAGATCTAAATCTCTATTCCTTGATCTCCATCACATGTAACCAGAACCTCAACACATGTATCACATGTACACACTCTTATTTAGGTGTCTGCATCTGGAGCCCAGTGCCAACATAGTATGCATAATTTCTGTTTACCCATCTTCATCTACATAAGGAAAAAAAATAAATAAATAAACAGAGTATCAGCACCTTAATGTGATATGATGCAGATAATGCCAACAGGCAGAAAAAATAAAAACTAATAATAAAACATATGTTTAGGAATATGGTTCAGATGCACACACAAGTATTCTTATATCACAGAATCACAGAATCATGAAATTGTAGGAGTTGAAAGGGACCTCAGGAGATCATCTATTCCAACCTCCCTGCAAAAGCAGGTTCCCTACAGCAGGTTGCACAGGAAGGCGTCCAGGCGGGTCTTGAATACCTCCAGAGAAGGACACTCCGCAGCCTCTCTGGGCAGCCTGTGCCAGTGCTCCAATACCCTCACAGTAAAGTTTTCTCTCAGATTTGTATGGAACTTCCTGTTTTCCAGTTTTTGCTCATTGCCCCTTTTTCTGTCGGTGGGCACCACTGAAAAGAGCCCAGCCTCATCCATTTGGCTCCCGCATTTCAGATATTTATACACATTGATCAGATCCCCTCTCAGTTTCCTCTTCTCCAGACTGAAGAGCACCAGTTCTCTCAGCCTTTCCTCATACAGGAGATGTTCCAGACCCCTAATCATCTTTGTGGCCCTGCACTGCACTCTTTCCAGCAGATCCCTGCATCTTTTGTGCTGAGGAACCCAGAACTGAACACAGGATTCCAGACGTGACCTCACCAGGGCAGAGCAGAGGGGAGGATCACCTCCCTCAACCTGCTGGGCACACTCTTTTTAATGCACCCTAGGATCCCATTGGCCTTCTTGGCCACAAGGACACACTGCCAGCTGACGTCCAACCTTTTGTCCACCAGGACACCCAGGTCCTTCTCCCCTGAGTTCCTTTCCAGCAGGTCAGCCACTAGTCTGTACTGGTGCCTGCAGTTGTTCGTCCCCAGGTGCAAGACTCTACACTTGCCCTTGTTGAACTTTACCAGGTTCCTCTCTGCCCAGCTCTCAGCCTGTCCAGGTCTCACTGAATGGCAGCACAGCCTGCTGGGGTGTCAGCCACTCGTCCCAGTTTTGAATCATCAGCAAACATGCTGAGGGTGGACTCTATCCCTACATCGAGGTCATTGATGAAAATGTTGAACAAGACTGGACCAGGCACTGACCCCTGAGGAACACCGCTAGTAACAGCCCTCCAGCTAGATTCCGTGCCAGAGATCACAACCCTCTGGGCTCTGCCAGACAGCCAGTTTTCAATCTGCTTCACTGTGCACTCATCTATCCCACACTTTCTAAGCTTTGCTACAAGGATATCATGAGACACAGTGTCAAAAGCCTTGCTGAAGTCAAGGTAGATAACATCCACTGCTCTCCCCTCATCTACCCAGCTGGTGACGGTTTCGTGGAAGGCTACCAGGTTGGTCAAGCATGATTTCCCCCAGTGAACCCATGCTGACTACTCCTGATCACCCTCTTTTCTTCCAATTGCTTGGAGGTGCTCTCAAGAAGAAGTTGTTCCATCACCTTTCCAGGGACAGAGGTGAGGCTGACTGGCCTGTAGTTGGCTGGGTCCTACTTCTTGCCCTTTTTGAAGTCTGTTGTGACACTGGCTGTCCTCCAATCTTCATGCACCTCTCTCATTTTCCAAGACCTTTCAAAGATGATAGCAAGTGGTGTAGTTATCAATTCCACCAGCTCCTTCAGCACCCATGGGTGCATCCTATTGAGGTCCATGGATTTATGAGGACTAGTTTTGTCTAGATTCTCTCTGACCCTTTCCACCTCAAGCAAGGGAAAGTCATCCTCTCTACAGAATCTCTCTCCTACCTCTAGCATCTGGGATTCCTGAGAGGCAGTTCTGGGCATAAAGACCAAAGAAAAGAAAGCATCCTGTACTTCTGCCTTCTCAGCATCCCCTGTTACTGAGGCATCCACTTCATTCAACAGTGGGCCACATATATTCCTCATTTATATATTCTTCTTTTATCATTTTCAATGATGATGAATATAGAACACAAATATAGGTAATTTGGATAGTTCTACACAATCAGTCTGAACAACCTTGGAGAAAGTCTTGGAGAAAAAATTGTACTCATTCCAGATTGTTTTATATGAGTTGTTTATCCAGTCTCAGGCTAAACACATCTAAAAAGAATAATAAATGAAAGACTATTATGACTATTTAGCAATTAATCACATGGATTTGCAAAAGAAAAAGTAATTTCAGAGCTCAAATCTATTTGCAGGTTACTTAGCCTCATTCAAATATTTTACCTTCTATGGAAAAGTGAGAGTGAGAAAGAAATTAGGATTGGAACAGAAACATATACTTGTTTTAAATAACAGTAGAAATGAACTAAAAACATGATATGTACCCTAAAAATGAATTTGAATAGTATTTTTGGGGTAAAATGGCCCTCTTCATGTTTAGTGATTGTATTCCATCTCAGTCCTCTTTCAACACATCCTTACTAATGAGGTTGTATTTCCATTACTTTACATGTCTCAATTACCATAACTTAAAAATCAATATATTCCTTGATAATATTTTGTTTTGCCATGCACTGTATGTAATGTTTTTCAGTCACATTGTCTATTTTTTTTTTCCCCAAATTGACTCACACATTTCCACTATCACATTAAAGATGGATTTAAATGTGTTTTACTTAATGCATTGCTGAATGCATTATTCTGTTAGGAAACCTCATGGAAATTCATGTGCTCAGTGCTAAAGTGCCTCCCATCCCACACCCATTTCGATTAAAATGTGGCATTGACACAGCTTTAATGCCCTCAACTGATCATTTGACACAATCTCATGCAGTGATATCTCACCAAAACAGGAAGATGCTTTGACATCTCTTTTGCATTATGCATCCATTTTAAGATTTGTCATAAAGTTAATGAACATCTTGGAGACTGTCCAGTTTGCCACACTATGTCATGCTTCTTTTCCTGACGCTCTACTTGCATTAACTCTCTGTGCTATTGCCAAAGACCATACAGAAAATTGCTCTTATCCATTTTTTTCCAGAAAATGATCGCATCCACCGCCACTTTCAAATTGTTCCTATTGTTTACTATAATTAAATATTAAATGTATGCTGAAATAATTTCATTTTCATGAATTGATAGCCTCTGAAATTTTGCCCAAGTATGATCTGTCTAATACTGAAAGAACTTCCTCCTTCCCCTCTCTACTTACTTACAAAAATAATGTTTCTGTCTAAAAATTGGTATGTTTGTACCAAGACTAAAATAACATCCATCTTTCTGTTTACATTGAAGTAGCATTATACTCAAACTGACAGCGTTAAAATTAACACTTCAGATATTATTTAAGTTTTTAATTAACATTCACTCTGTATTTTAAACAAATTTTGACAAAACCAATTTTTATCACAGAGTCATAGACTCATAGAATGGTTTGGGTTGGAAGGGACCTTAAAGATCATCTAGTTCCAACCCTCCTCCCATGGGCAGGGACACCTCCCACTACACCAAGTTGCTCAGAGCCCCATTCAGCCTGGCATTGAACACTTTCTGGAAGGGAACATCCACAGCCTCTCTGGGCAACCTGTTCCAGCGTCTCACTACACTCACAGGAAAGAATTTCTTCCTAACATCTAGCCTAAATCTCCCCTCTTCCAGTTTATGGCCATTACCCCTTGTCCTATCTCTACATGCCCTTCTAGTGTCCCTCCCCACCTCTATGTAGGGCCTCTTCTGTTACTAGAAATATTTATATTTCATACTGATATATTTATGTTTAAGTAAATTTATTTATATGTTTATATTTCTGCAGTCTGAATTTCCCACCATCTTATCAACTACTCTGAACTAAGACAATCTGACAAGAAGAGAACAAAACACAGTATTACCCCTCAAATAAATCCATACTAGTCCTCAAAAAAGTCTTGAACTTAAAAAAAAGTATTGGTTTGTCTATCACAACATCCAGTGAATTCTTCAAATGTATAAGTACATCTATAAGAGATAAATATAAGCAAAAGAAAAACACGTAAATGATTGTACTTTTATTTACAGTGCTCTTTCAGGATTAAAATGTGAAACATATATATGTATTTGACATAGAAATCTATGA
>VXAV01006405.1:69893-84851 GCA_013399715.1 Alectura lathami | reverse complement strand
GTTACAAAATCCTTCCCAGTGTAAGAGCGGAGCAAGTCCAAGACCACCTTACAAGACTGAACGTTTACAAGTCTATGGGGCCAGATGGGATCCGTCCCAGGGACACGAAGGAGATGGCTGATGTGGTTGCCGAGATGCTCTCCATTATATTTGAGAAGTCATGGCTGTCATGCGAGGTCCCCGGTGACTAGAAAAAGGGAAACATCATGCCCATTTTTAAGAAAGGGAGAAAGGAAGAGCTGGGGAACTGCAGGCCAGTGAGCCTCACATCTGTGCCTGGGAAGATCATGGAGCGGATCCTCCTGGAGGAGATGCTAAGGCACATGTGAGATGAGGAGGTGATCCGAGACAGCCAATCTGTCCCGACCAATCTGGTGGCCTTCTATGATGGAGTGACAGCACTGGTGGAACAAGCAAAGGTGACGGATGTCGTCTACCTGGACTTGTGCAAGGCCTTTGACGTGGTCCCACACCATATCCTTATCTCTAAACTGGACAGATATGGATTTGATGGGTGGACTGTTTGTTGGATAAAGAACTGGCTGGATGGTTGCAGCCAAAGGGTTGTAGTCAATGGGTGTACGTCCAGGTGGAGGCCGGTTAAGGGAGATCAAACAGCAAGGCATTCATATGTAAAAAGCAGCAAAAGCAAGAGCCAAAAGCCAAAAGCTGTTTATTGCGCAGTTGTTCTGATTATATATCCCCCCGAAGTTACCACACGGTCTACAAAGATCAAGTGCTCAGTTACAATTGAGTGCTTTGAAAGTACGCTCATACATTACATAGTGTAATTTTTTCTGTGATGCATTCTAATGAACGCTGGCTTCATTAGTCTGAGTAGTAGTGGACTGTTTCCCTGTCCACTCCGGCACTCCCTGTTCTGGCGAAGGAGGCATTGAACAAACATCCTGATTCTGAGCCACCCAAGCACACCCAATTTGTGTCTGCACGCGAGAGGTGTTTGCGCTCGGTTTCCAGCTTCCCTGTTTAAAACATCTGCAATGCACTGTATCATGAGTATTCTTACGGCACGCAGTACACCACCTTCTCGATTTTGGTGCTTTACATTCTGATTGAAAATGGCCTCGTTTGCCACAATTGAAGCATCTTTTATTGCGATCTAATTGGTTTCATTTAGATGAAAAAAGATTGACCAATTTTTTAACAGTAGCTGGGAAAACCATTGCTATGTTCTGCTGAACACTACGATTTGCTAACTCTATCATTTCTGCAATGGTGGCTGATTGAGGCAACATAACTAATATCTGGTGTTTTCTCATTTGCATTTTCAAATGCCATCATTTTAAACATTTTCCCTTTCATTTCAAGTGTTAAATCAGGCTGTTGGTCTAGTGAAGCATACAAGTGATCTACAAATGAAGTAAAAGATTCCTGAGAGGTTTGCTTAATATTGACAAAATTATTTTGACGTTTGCCCTCGATGTCAGGTACAGAAAACAAGGCTTGTAGGGCAAGATCGCTAGACAAGCACAAAACCTCATTAGTAAAATTTACTTGAAACTGGACATTAGCAAACAGACCAGCACCTGTTAGCATCTGTGATTGAACCCCATACAATGGATCTCCTTGCTGTCTCGGTTTTGCTTGTTCAGCCTCTGCTAACTTAGACCAATTCCGCTCGAATATCATTTTTTGAGAGGGTGATAACAATATCCCAGTTATCTGGTCCACATCCTTAGGAACTAAAAGATCAGAGGAAAAAATATAATTAACAATTTGACGAGTTAATTGATGGTGCAGACCATATTGATTAACTGCAGTACGAGCCTTTTCTAACAATTTCCAATCAACAGCTTCCCACTGATTTACCCCTTGAGGAGTCATTGAAACAGGGAAAGCTTCAGGCATAAATGAACCCTCCATAATAGCATCCCTTATAATACCCTGCCATCTGTTTGACAAATAACTTGAATCACAAAGTACAGAGTTAAAAAGATGTGGCATGGCGATAGACGTCATCTGTTGAAACAGCGGCGCAGCACCAGGATTTGTAGGTGACTGATAAGACAGCAGCGATTCAACTGGTGGAGTAAAACCTGCAGCTGGTAGCGGTAGAGCTGAAGGACTGAGGGAATAGGTTTCTCAGCCAGAAGGCTTCTGCTCCTGATTTATTACAAGCTCGTCAAGTTTAGCCTCTAATTGCTGTTTAAAAGCTTCTGGACATTCCAGGCATTTTGTGCATTCCTTTTTCCCCTCCATTTTGGGAGAGGAGGTGCCAGAGGTGGTAGAGGAGGAGGAAGGAAGGGGTGGGTAGATGGGAGGATGACACTCTGCTCCTCCTTCCGGCTGAAAGACCACCTCTGTCTTTTCTGGTCGAGTCTCAGATGAGGCAGGGGCTTGCCCCTGAGCACTTCCGTCTACCACTCTGACTGCAGTGGGACAGAAGCGGGAGGAGACTCGGGGATCGGGTTGGTTAAGTCGAGTTTCAAACGGATTAAGCAGCGAAAGTGACGCAGCCGACAAGTTTACTGTAACTGAAGAAGCTGGCATGCTTGAGTCCATTTCACTCGCCCCCCCCCCCTTAACAGCAGCAAACGCTGACACCTCAGCACACCGCTCATATCTCATGACTGTCAGTGTCTCCTTAATGAGACTCCAGAGGTGGGAGTACTTAGACGCCCTTTTTGCCACTTTACCCCCAGCACATGCAGCATTCCAAAGCTTTTTACCAATTTCATCCCACCTAGAGAGCTCAAGGACTAGACAAACGTTCATGAGTAAATTATGTTCTCAGCGCCACAGAATTAACCCTTTGAGAGCAGCTTTTTTGTATTTGGTTCCTCTGCAAGTGAGGATATACTGGAGGAGATTTACTACAGCCTCCTCTTCCTTAGTAAGATTAGACCCCATTGTCTTTCCGATCTCCACTTGCCTGTTACAAGCAGATCCTCACTGAGCCTGTGGCTCGCTTTGTTTTAGACATGCATCTCTCCAAAAGTTTTCGTTCTTCATCTGTCGGGATAATGACCAGATCATGTTTCAGCTGGCTTTCCACGCTCGGCTTAGGCTGTCTTCACTGAGATCAGCCCCAGCTCCGAGAGTTCCTAGTCAGGACTTTCTGTCCCCTGTTCTGGACCTTCTCGGTCCCCGTTCTGTTCAGGCCTGTCCCTGTTCGCGCGCCAATTACGGGAGATCAAACAGCAAGGCATTCATAGGTAAAAGGCAGCAAAAGCAAGGGCCAAAAACCAAAAGCCGTTTATTGCGCAGTTGTTTTGATTATATATGCCCCTGAAGTGACCACACAGTCTACAAAGATAAAGTGCTAGTTACAATTGAGTGCTTTGAAAGTATGCTCCCTAGCTACCACATTTGATTGATGCCTAACTGACCAACCGCATTATTCTTCAGTAGCATCTTGCAGTTCTTTTCCAAAATATGATCTCCTTATCTTGTTGTGCAGGAATGTCCTTGAGAAAGCTGGACTGTTCACAAGCTTGGGTTGCTCACGTCTGTTGCTCTGCAACAGCTGGTCACGAGCAGTGTCCCCCAGGGGTCCGTCTTGGGACCGGTGCTCATCAACGTCTTTATTGACGACTTAGACAGTGGAATCGAGTGCACCCTCAGCAAGTTTGCTGATGACACCAAGCTGAGTGGTGCAGTTGATACCCCTGAAGGAAGGGATGCCATCCAGAGGGACCTGGACAGGCTGGAAAAGTGGGCCCACTTTTGTTGAACCTGATGAGGTTCAACAAGGCCAAGGGCAAGGTGCTGCACTTTGGTCGAGGCAATCCCAGGTATTTGTACAGAGTGGGAGAACTCATTGCAAGTATCCCAGCAGAGAAGGATTTGGACAAAAACAGTGGAAAGTGCTATGTTATTCTCTCATATCCTAAAAAAAAATAAAAAAATAAAAAAATAAAAAAAATCAGAAATATTTTTGCTTCCATAATAAGAAATCTGAGTTTTAAAGCAGATCTCTCTGATCAAGAAATAGTCTAGAGTTCCTGCCACAATTCTAAAATGTTTATTCAAAAGATAAATGCTCTGTGCAAAAGCAGTTATTACCTCTTTCATTCTTACAGGAGTCATTTTAATCTGTGATGAGCTTGAACTAAAAGGATGAGAATATGACCCTGGCATACCTGACTGTGAAGAAAGGTGGGGAGTAAATAGTATGAAATGAAATTATTCTTCTTCCTTGGTTTCAAGAATTGGTCACTGTCAATCAATGATGTTTCCCTTTAGTTCTAGGTTTGCTTGTTAATCAATTCCATCTCCTCTGCTGAATCCTTCTGGAGTGGCAGAGAGACTTCCACTCCAACAAACAGCTGAAAATAGCAATTGCTCTTGGATCACAGGAGCCGATGTAATTTTAACAAGAATGAGCTGGTATTGAGAGCACAGCAATTGCTATCACTGACTATTTTATTTATATGAAAAAATATTTTTTAATAATTATTAAATATATTGGTTAATAATGTGCCTTACTGCAACATCCAAGATAAAACACTAATTAAAATTAGCTGTCAAACACTCCTTCATAACAATAAACTCAATAACACAGATAATCGGCCAAAGCAAAGTTTATCGTGATGTTATTTCTTTTTATTGTTTTGAGTACCTTACAATAGGTACCTTTTTGTTTTCTCTCATATTTAATTAGACAACTCTCACTGCCTTTGAATGCAGAGCTACGTTATCTAGCTTAGTTACTGACCTGAATTTACAGTGAATATTTTTACTCTTCAATTACTTCAGTAGTTTGGCTATTATCCTGACCCACACTCTCTCCCAGTTTAGAATCTGCCCGAAATTCATGGAAGTCTCCAAAATCTATATTTATTCCACTTGGTACAGGATAAAACATACTATATATATATTTTTTTATTTTTTAGATTTTGTACTTCATAAGTTCTTGGGCCCCGTGCTTTGTTCTCAGTAGTGATACAAGCTGTTTAAGCACAGGTATTCATATGCAGAGCACAGAGCATGCATCTAAAAAGAGCATGAACACTCAGATGTTTATTCCTGTAGAGCTCTCATTGAGCTTTACCATAAAATTAATTAGGAGACATCACCTTGACTTAGATCTGAATGGCAATTTAAGTGTTTGTACACAGAACTTAAACTTTCAGTATCCTATTTCTATTGTCTGGGAAAACATCCATTCCAAATACCTGATTTTTCTTCATACAATTTACCTTTCGACACACCTGTTCAAACATGTTTGTTTCTGGAAATGCTTAGAGCTGAAGAAATTTCAGATACATTTACATCTAAGATCTTTGATGATTCATAAACTCAAGACTACTTTAGCAAAGAACATGCTTAGGAATAATTTTAAAAGTCATACTTTACCAGCATAGTAATGCCCTTTTACACTCTTTTCTACAAAGTCCCTTGAAATCAAAAGGATCTTTCAGCTCATTTCAAATTACATCAATCTGACCTCTGAAGTAGAAGAATCAACAGTAAACTTTATATCTGCCCAAGAAAATTGTCTGTCAGAATTCTTCATTTGGATGCCTCTCCATTGCTTGAAATTGGACAGAGACAAAATTTCAGGGCTGTACACTGAAAAACTGTTCAAATAACACTTCAAGAGCAGAGGAATGTACTGAAATGCATAAAATCTGGATAACCTAGTTCTTTTCTACTCGGACAGTGTTAATGCTAAGTGAGCTTATAAACAGAAGGGAGAGTGACTTTTTACAGGGTCTGACAGTGATAGGACAAGGAGGAGTGTTTTTAAACTCAAAGTGGAGAGGAAATGTTTTACTCAGAGGGTGGTAAGGCCCTGGCACAGGTTGCCCAGAGAAACTGTAGGTATTCCATTCCTGGAGGCACTCAAGGCCAGGTTGGAAAGGGGATCTGGGCAGCCTGATCCAGTGGGCAGCAATTCGGAGACTGGAACTAAATGATCTTTAAGGTCTCTTCCAACCCAAGCCATTCTATAATTATTCTTCTGTTAACCCCTGTACACCAGACACCAAATTATTCAACCACTCATATTTAGTCTTCATACATTTTTTCAAGTTTCACCTAGCAGGCAGCTCAGCACCATACAACTGTTCACTCAGTCCCCTCTTTTCAAATACATATATGCACATGTATACTGCCCTCCCCTTAGATACATACATACATCTGCAATACAGTTACTCACCATCTGCCAGCTGACATGCAGCTAATAATACAGCATCTTGCCAAATGACACCGTGCTCCAACCAACATCCTAGCAACATCACAAGGCCTCACCACCTATCAACCAACACACAGCAACTCCCAAGCAACGACCTGCCCACCACCCAACTCCCCACAGCTTTATCACCTTCTGCATGATGTTGTGTGGCATGAAATAACTTTTTACCTAATTCAAGCCAGCTGACCTGTCTCCATCCCACCCACTGCAACCACACCATAACAGCTGCAGCTGTTTCCCGTTGAATAGCCTGACCTGGCCCTGGGTACATACCTATCAGTGAGCAACAACTAAAACATCTGTGTGCTATCAACACTGTCTCAGATGAAACCAGGACAACATTCCATATATTCAAACCTAATGATTTGAAGCTGTTCTTAACAATGATCCAACAGAAAAAAAAAAAAAAAATAGTATTCTTGGACTTACAAAATGACAGGATGAAAATGGCTAAGATTAAAAGGGACCCCTGGGTCCATCCATTCTAATAACCATGCTCAAGCATGGACACCCAGAACAGATTGCCCAGGACCATGCAGCTTTTGAAGATCTCCAAGAAGAGCAACCTGTGCCAGTGCTCAGCAACTCACACAGTAAAATCCTGCCTGTTTAGATGGAACTCCTTGTTTTTCAGTTTGTGCCCATTGCCTCTTGTCCTCGCACTGATCACCACTGCAAAGAGCCTAGCTTCCTCCTCTGCACCCCCTTTCAGTTACTTACTGACGTTGATGAGATCTCCCCTGGTTTTCCTCTTCTCTAGGCTGAACAGTCCCAACTCTCAGCCTTTCCTCATAGTGAAGGTAATCCAGATCCTTCACAATCCTGGTGGCCCTCTGCTGATCTCTCTCCAGTATATCCATGTCTCACTTGTACTGGGAGCCTACAATTGTACATGGTACTCCAGTGCAGTGTGCATGGTACTCCTCATTAATGCTGAGTAGGTTGGAATGATCGCCTCTTAAGAGATGTATATTAAATTATTACTTTCTTTCAGCGAAATCATTAGGGAAAATTGGTCAGTCCCTTTTTGCCTCATTCTTTGTTGGGCTTCCCTACATATGGAGAATAGGAGTTAGAATCCGTGACTCCTGTGAGCCCCTTCCAACTTAGAATGTTCTATGAACATAGGGACCAATTAATAAAATAAGAAATAAATGACAATATAAATGTATCTTAAAAAGAAAAAGGAATGCAAGCATCGTCTGAGCCATTAGTTATCACTGCCATTTTTGAAGTCAGTCTCTCCTGTGCCTACACCCTCTGTTTAAATATGTAAAATATGTTAAATATGTAATTTACTCAGATCTTTTTTCTTTTTATTACTCACTGATTTTGCTTTTCATTAATATATTCTATCTCAATTACCAGAATGCAAAATTCAGAATGAACATGTATTATATCATATATGATGTGTTACATTTACATGCTGAAACATTTTCCTCAAACTTACTTAGATAGCTATATTCCTCATTAAACAAATATGTGTATAAAGAAAAAAAAAAAAAAAAAAAAAAAAAAAAAAAAAAACTGAGTGTTAAATAACCTTTTTAGGGCAATATAGTAACTCATCAAACTGTTCTGTAGCTGAACTGTTTAAATGGCTTTATGAACACATGGAGCTAGATAGTCTTTAAAAAGAACGTTGAAAAGAACAAATATTAAAATTTAATTCAATTTGTCAACTGAAATCTTTTTTTAATTCCCTGTTTAATTTTTTTCTCTAGGTAATTGCTAGCTTCTCTTTCTTGTATTAATACTAGATCTGGCTCCCCAGGGCTTCATCCAAAGATGAGGATAGCCATTGATTTAAGTATTTGAAATGAGTCATCACTTTTCCCCAGACAGTGTCTGCACAGAAGTGTCTTCAGGGCTTGATTCAAGTGAACTGTACATTGTTGCACCTAAAGAGAAAGCAGTTTCTCCTATTTCTAATGGACATACGGCAGAAATTACTCCTTATCACCCAGTATTATGAGAGAAATTTTTTTGCTGTGTGAATGCTTAGAAATACTAGCTCTTATATTTTTAATTTATTATTGCATCCAACTTTTTTCTACACTCTGTATTTTTTCAAACTACAGCTCCAACCTGATACCTCTGTTTACCACTACTGTGTCTCCCATCATTATACAAGCCAAACTTCAGCTTGTCAGAAGGTCAAAGACCAGTCTGATCTCCTGTCCAATCTGCAGAATACTAGTAGTAAACACTTATGAATGTAGAAACTACACGTCAAAATGTTGACAGCTGAGTTAAAACATCAAATCAAAAAGTAAGCATTCCAAGAGTGGAAGATCATATTGCACAGTAAGATTTTATCCAAAGCTTGTTGCAGTCTATTGGGATTTTTCAACTGAATAAAGTGACTCCGGATAAAGGCACAGCACCTCAGTTCAAAAAATCCATAAAACCCATCTGCAGCCATCTGAAAATATGCCTAATTTGAGCTTATATGTCATTTTTTTTTCCAAAACTTTGTGAATCTGAATCTAAAATGTTTTCGAGTTATTAAGAGCACTTTATCATTTTACTCTTTAAGAGAATTCTCACTGCCTGAATTACTTTTGCTGTGTTGTTTTCTCAAGCTGTAGAAATGTTATTCCTTTTACTTCAAGTGAACAGACATATTATGCTGATATTCCTCAACAGTTTTATTACAATTCAGAAAGACAAGGGAGAGAAATGAATCTTTTAAAGATCACTGAAGTTCATGTAAGCCTAAAATTCATTCCCTATCTGGTGTCAGTATATAAAGAACAGTAAAAAAAACAGTAATATTTCTGCTGTATATTTATCACTACACATGAAAAACTCATGAGAATTGAGGACTGATTAAAAGTGATTATATGTGCAAACCAATTAGTAAAATTTCTTCTGTGGTTGAATACAGAGAAGGTGAGAAAGTGTGCTGTTAAGTAGGATTTAGAACAGGTTTCATCTGCTTTGAATCTGGAGACTTGCAAAGGTTAGATGGCTTGCATTTCTCGTCTCTGGAGCCTTCCAGAAGCCGTGTAGTCTCTCTGTTTAACAGCACACAACTCAAAACTCATTCAGACTTTTTGTTAAGTACCTTATATCTGGTGGAAAGGGTCAAGAAGAAATGTGGGTAACCTTTCTTAATACTACTCTCAGATCAGCTTTTTCATGTCTCTTTCTGAGCTCTGGCGGTGCACTGAATGTCAGAACATAATGTGATTGGCCAGCAAAATATACAGCAAGCAAACCAGGATAATATATATGATTTGTCCAATAGATGTCTTGGGCCAGGAAATTGAACAAATTGCTACTTACATCCATATATTTTAAATTATTTATTTTATAGATGATGTCTGCTAGGGGAATAGAGCCTGAATTCTTGATATTACAGGAAGATCTCAAGTTGTTTGGAACGACAATTTTAAAATAATTGTTTTCATAGAATCACAGAGTCATTAGAATGGCTTGGATTGGAAGGGACCTTGAATATCACCTGGTTGACCCCTGTTATTTTGCAATGGATACAAGTGTATTTGGGTACACATAGAATCATTGAATCATAGAACGCTATGGGTTGGAATGGACCTTAAGATCACCAAGTTCCAACTGCCCTGCCATGGGCAGGGACACCTCCCACTACACCAGGCTGCTCCGAGCCCCCATCAAGCCTGGCCTTAAACACTGCCAGGAAGGGGGTATCCACAGACTCTCAGGGCAACCTGTTCCTGTGTCTCACCACACTCACAGGATAGAATTTAGTCCTAATATCTAGCCTAAATCTCCCTTCTTCCAGTTTGTGGCCATTGCCCCTCGTCCTGTTTCTACATGCCTTTCTACAGAGTAGCTCCCAGCTCTCCTGTAGGCCCCCTTCAGGCACTGGAAGGCTGCTATCAGGTCCCCCCAGAGCCTTCTCTTCTCCAGGCTGAACAACCCGAGCTCTCTCAGCCTGCATTCACAGGGGAGGTGCTCCAGCCACTGATCATCTTTGTGGCACTCCTCTGGACCCCCTCCAACAGCTCAATGACCTTCCTGTGTTGGGGGCCCCAGAACTGGACACAGTACTGCAGGTAGGGTCTCACGAGAGCAGAGAAGAGGGGCAGAATCCCCTCCCTTGCCCTGCTGGTCACGCTTCTCTTGATGCAGCCGAGGATGCACTTGGCCTTCTGGGCTGCAAGTGCTCATTGTTGCCTCATGTTGAGTTTTTCATCAACCGCCATCCTCAAATCCTTCTCCTCTGAGCTGCTCTCCAGCCATTCTCTGCCCAACCTGTATTTGTGCTTGGGATTGCCCCAACCCAGGTGCAAGACCTCACATTGACCTTGTGAGCTTAATGAGGTTGGCATGGCCCCACCTCTCAAGCCTGTCCAAGTCCCTCTGGATGGCATCCCTTCCCTCTAGAATGTCAACAGCACCACACAGCTTGGTGTCGTCCACAAACTCGCTGAGGGTGCACTCGATCCCGCTGTCCATGTCACCAACAAAGATGTTAAACAGCACTGGTCCCAGTACTGATCCCTGAGGGACGCCACGCGTCTCTGGTCCCCATTTTAACATTCAGCCGTTGACCACAATTCTCTGAGTGCTACCATTCTACTAGTTCCTTATCCAGCAAGTGGTCTGTCCATCAAACCTGTGCTTTTCCAATTTTGCTACCAGAATATCATGCGGGAGAGTGTGAAACGCTTTGCAGAACCCCAGGTAGATGACGTCAGTTGCTCTTCCCTTATCCATTAATACTGGTACTCCATCATAAAAGGCCACCAAGTTTGTCAGGCACAAGCTGCCCTTGGTGAAACTATGCAGGTTGCCACCAATCACCTCATCTTCATTTTCCATGTGCCTTAGTAGATCCTTCAGGAGGATCTGCTCCATGATCTTGCCAGGCACAGAGGTGGGACTGACTGGCCTGTAGTTTGCTGGATCTTCCTTTTTTCCCTTTCTGAAAATGGGAGTGATGTTTCCACTTTTCCAGTCAGTGGGAACTTCACCAGACAGCCTTGACCTGTCAAAATGGTGGAAAGTGGCTTGACAGCTTCATCTGCCAATTCCCTCAGCACCCATGGATGGATCCCATCGGGTTCCATGGACTTGTGCACCTTCATTTTTTTTCAGATGGTCTCGAACCTGATCTTTGCTTACAGTGGGCAGATCTTCCTCTCCCATCTATTGCCGTTGCTTTCAGTAACTTGGGTGGTGTGGTTAGAGCCCTTGCCTGCAAAGACTGAGGCAAGGAATTCATTGAGGACCTTCGCTTTCTGCTTATTGCTCATGACCAGGTCTCCAGTCTCCTTCTGTAGAGGACCCACATCTTCCTTAGCCTTCCTTTTATAATTGATGCACTTGTAGAAATTCTTCTTATTCCCCTTTATGTCCCTGGCTAGACTTAATTCCATCTGGGCTTTGGCTTTCCTAACCTGATCCCTGGCTGCCTGGACCACTTCTTTCTATTCTTCCCAGCTAGCCTGTTCTTGTTTCCACTCCCTATAGACTTTCTTTTTACATCCATGTAAGTCCGGGAGCTCCTTGTTCATCCACGGAGGCCTCCTGCCACACTTGCCTGCCTTCCTTTTTCTTGAGATGCAGTGCTCCTGGGCTTGAAGGAGAGCATCCTTGGATGTTGACCAGCTCTCCTGGGCCCCTCTTCCCTCCAGGGCTGTGTCCCATGACACTCCGCTGAGCAGATACCTGAGGAGGTCAAAGTCCGCTCTCTTAAAGTTCAGAGTAGCAAGCTTGCTGTGCACCCTCTTTGACACCCTCAGGATCCTGAATTCTACCATTTCATGACCACTACAGCCCAGACTACCCTTGGCCTTCATGTTACTCAGCAGGTCCTCCTTGTTCGTGAGGATGTGGTCCAGCATATCAGCTTTGGTTTTGGGTTCCTCTATCCGCTTAACCTCGAGCAGATCAGCTCGGGGCAGAGCCGTCTGCCAAGGGACCATTCCTAGAGGATCCAGATTGTGGTAAAAAAACACGTAAAAGAAGAGCCAGGAATTTCCAGGACAGCGAGGCATCTCCCGCAGCCCGCCACACACAGCCAGCAGCACGGCGGCTCTGACGTGGTGTGGGTGGAAACAGGAATGCCGGTGGTTCCCTCCTGGGCATACTAAGGCAATCCTCAGGGAGCGCAGTGGCCCAGAAACATGACGAACGGGATGGGCAAACAGAGCATGACGTCAGGAGGGCGTGGCGCAGCAGTTTGCATGGCCTGCACTAGGGTGTGCAGGCAGGGTGGAGGAGCTCTCCGCACTTTAGAGGCCAGAGCACCACTGATTACTGCTCTCTGAAATATCTAGGCCTAGCCATGGTCACTACCCAGCGGAGGGCCCTTGCCAAAAAGGATGCAGCTTCTCAGACAGAGACTGCAAATGTGCATGCAGCGGTCCAGGACTCAAGCTGCAGGGAGTGACTGAGTCTGGCACTGCTGCCAGAGGGTAACAGAAGTACCTCCTGTGTGCGCTGTGAGCAGGTGGATGACCTGCTCACCCTAGTGGCCAAGCTAAAGGAGAAGGCAGAAAGGTTAAGACACATCATGGACTGCAAGAGGGAAATAGATGAGTGGATCTCCTCTCTACCATCTCTAAAAAAAAGCACTGGGGCATGCTCCACATGTAGAGGTGGATCCCTTATCTTCTTGCAGTTAGTCAGAAGGAAAAGACCAGGGAACAGGGGGGAATGGAAACAGGTCCCTTCTCAGAGGGGTAGGCGTAACCCTCCCAAGCCTACCTCAACTTCCCAGTTGCCATTGTGCAATAGGTACATCGCTCTGGAACTGGAGGAACAGGTAAGGGAGCGTGCGGAGGAAGGCCAATCTGAGAGGTTGTCTAGGGCAAGCTGGTCACCCAAAGCCTTGTGCCTTACAACTGTCTCTGCTAAGAAGAAAAGAACGTCATTTGTCATAAGGGACTCCCTCCTGAGGGGAACAGAGGGTCCGATATGCTGACTGGACCCTATCCACAGGGAAGTCTGCTGCCTTCCAGGGGCCCAGGTCAGGGACATTATGAAGAAGTTCCCTGACCTGGTGAAACCCTCCAATTACTACCTGTTTCTGGTAGTCCAGATGGGCAGTGACACAGTGACTGAGAATAGCTCAAGGGCGATTAAGAGGGACTTCAGGGAGTTGGGATGGTTGGTTGAAGGTTCTGGAGTGCAAGTGGTGTTTGGTTTCATGGCAGGGATAAACAGTGATAGGTACAGGAAAACCCACCTCGTCAACAACTGGCTAAGAGGTTGGTACCATCGGAGGACTTTTGGCTTTTTTGACCATGGGGTAGTCTATTCAGCACCTGGCCTGCTGGTGCCAGATGGTACCCACCTATCCCAAAAGGGGGAAAAGGATTTTTGCCTGGGAGTTGGCGGGACTAGTTGAGAGGGCTTTAAACTAGAATCGAAGAGGGAAGGGTTAAAACCAAGTGCATCAGAGATCAGCCTAGGAGGGGTGTGCAAGGGTCAAAGGCGAAACCGATAGCCCAGCTGAAGTGCCTCTATACCAATGCACGCAGCATGGGAAATAGGAGGAGCTGGAAGCTCTGGTGCACTTGGAGAACTAAAATCTTGTTGCTCTCACAGAAATGTGAGGGCACGTAGGGAGGGCTATAAGCTTTTTAGAAGCGACAGGAAAGGTAGGAGGGGTGGGGGAGTTGCCCTGTATGTTAAGAAGTGCATAGACTGTGAGGAGCTGCCCCCGAGTGACAGTCAGGAACTGGTTGAGAGCCTGTGGGTGAAAATTAAGGGTGGGACCAATAGAAGGCAGCTGGTGGTCGGGGTCTACTACAGGACATCAGATTAAGGGGAGCCTGTTGATGAGGCCTTCTTGCTTCAGCTGAAAGAGGCATTGCAGGCACAGGCTCTCATCCTAATGGGGGTTTTCAACCATCCAGACATCTACTGAGACAACAACATGGCAAGCTGCAAGCAGTCCAGGAAATTGCTGGAGTCCATTGAAAATAACTTTCTGGTTCAGATATTGGACAGACTGGCCAGAGGTGATGTGTTGCTGGACTTAGTGCTCACCAGTGTGGAGGAGATGGTCAAAGAGGTGAAGACCGGAGGCAGCCTGGGCTGCAGTGACCATGCCTTGGTTGAATTTGTGATTCTGAGGAGCATGGGCCTGGCAAGGAGTGGAGTCAGGACACTGAAATTCAGGAGAGTGAATTGCAGGCTGTTTAAGATATTGTTGGAAGACATCTCCTGGGAAACTCTCATTAGGGACAAGGGATCAGAGTAGAGCTGGCAGCACTTCAAGAACATCTTCCTGAGAGCACAAGAGCTCTCCATCCCCCAGAATAAGAAATTAGGAAGGGGATGCAGGAAACCAGCACAGCTGAGCAAGGACCTGCTGATCAAGTTGAGGGAAAAGGAAAAGTATAGGCAGTGGAAGCAGGGATGGGTGGCCTGGGAGGATTAGAGAGGTGCTGCCAGGGTATGTAGGGATGGGATCAGGAAGGCCAAGGTGCAGGTAGAATTAAGCTTGGCAAGGAATGTGAAAAACAAGAAGGGTTTCTTTAGCTCCATAGGGCAGAAGAGGCAGGTGAAGGAGAGTGTTCCCCCTCTGATGAATGGAAAGGGAGACCTGGCCTCCTCTGATGTGGAGAAGGCTGAGGTACTTAATGAGTTCTTTGCCTCGGTCTTAACTGCTGGTCAGGCAGCCCAGGTCTCTCGTGTCTCTTAAAACCCAAATGGGGACGGAGAGAGCAAAATCCTTCCCAGTGTAAGAGCGGAGCAAGTCCAAGACCACCTTATGAGACTGAATGTGTACAAGTCTATGGGGCCAGACAGGATACATCCCAGGGTCTTGAAGGAGTTGGCTGATGTGGTTGCCA
>VXAV01006405.1:56728-68994 GCA_013399715.1 Alectura lathami | reverse complement strand
CTCCTGTACAGAGGGGATGTGGAGCTGTTGGAGCGGGTCCAGAGGAGGGCCACCAAAATGATCAGAGGGCTGGAGCACCTCTCCTATGGGCAAAGGTTGAGGGAGTTGGGACTGTTCAGCTTCAAAAAGAGAAGGCTCCGGGGAGACCTCATTGCGGCCTTCCAGTACTTAAAAGGAGCTTACAGGCAGGATGGGGACTGACTTTTTGCACAGGTGGATAATGGTAGGACAA
Source organism: Alectura lathami (assembly GCA_013399715.1). Taxonomy (NCBI): domain Eukaryota; kingdom Metazoa; phylum Chordata; class Aves; order Galliformes; family Megapodiidae; genus Alectura; species Alectura lathami. Next base: position 68,762 of record VXAV01006405.1, on the reverse strand, counting down.
GGGGGAATGGGCTAAAACTGAAAGAGGGGAGGTTTAGGTTGGACATGAGGAAGAAATTTTTCCCTGAGAGAGTGGTGAGGCGCTGGCACAGGCTGCCCAGAGAAGCTGTGGCTGCCCCATCCCTGGCTGTGTTCAAGGCCAGGCTGGATGTGTTCCTGGGCAGTTTGATCTAGTGAGCTAGTGGCTGGCAGTCCTGTCCACAGCAGGGGTGTTGGAACTAGATGATCTTTGAGGTCTCTTCCAGCTGAAGCTTTTCCATGATTCTATCACTTGAAAGAGGAAGTTGTCGTCAATGCAATCCAGCAACCTTCTTGATTGCTTGTATTCCTGTGCTGTATTGCCCTCCCAATAGGTATCAGGGCGGTTGAAGTCCCCTGTGATTACTGTGGCTTTTGAATTTGCAGCTGCTCATATCTGATAATAGGGGGCCTCATCCACTCTGTCATCCTTATCAGGTGGCCTGTAGCAGACCTCCTCTGTGAGGTCCCCTTCCCTTCTATCGCTTTAACCCTGAATCTTTTGCACTCAGGCAGCTCTTCATCCATCTGCATGGACTCCAGGTGTTCTTTGACACAGATGGCAACACCCCCCTCCCCTTCTCTCCTGCCTGCCTTTCCTAAAGAATTTGTAACCATCTATTCCCATGCTCCAGTCATGAGAGCAATCCCATCACATCTCGGTGATGCCAATGATGTTTCATATATTCATACACAGGTCATTTTATAGGAGCCTGGTAGTTCCTCATGGCCAATTTTTCTGTTGTAGATAAGGATATTTCTAATTTTGAGGTTATTACATGTAAGAAAGTAACAGAGATAGCATCATATGATTCTATTTTGAACAATATAGCCACTCAGTGAAGTACTCATTTAATTGCAGATCAACTACATATAGCTTCTTGCAAAGTCAGGTAATATTTGTAAAATTAGAGTGAAATCCTTTGCATGCTAATCATAGTGCTGGTCAGATGGTACTGGACTTGATTGTTAGAGCCACCACTGGTACTGATTAAATTCATGTCAGTTCCAGAGCTGTCACATTAAATACATTGCTCCTTCCTCCCTGAACAAATATGAAGCACACATAAAGATCAGCTATTTTCCAATAAGAAACTGTGTCTTTGTGAATCAAAAACATTAGCAGTTCTGCACAGACATATATATTAAGAAACTAAACAGAGATGGTTAATTCTGACAAAGCATTAGAGATGCAGTATAGGGACAAAATAATGTTCGAGGCAAAAGACAAGAGCTGTCCTATATTATGTAGTGACAAAGCATTGTAGCACGACACAGCTTTTGAAATGTAAAAAGAAAATGTCTCTTCTTTGCACAGTAGCATAAATAAGTAAATAAATAAATTTGAAAAGATTGTCTGTTTAACCTGCATATATTGAGGCAAACAAGAACCTGGATGAAAAAGTGGATTAACAAGAGTCTAGGAACAAACAGGTGCATGATTTGGGCTCCCTTAACTCTCTTATGAACCACGTGTTCAGCTCTGACACGTGCACCAGCTATTTAATCATATGTCACCAAATGACTCCACCACTTGTTTTCAGGAAAGTAATTTGTTAAACTCAATTACTGTAGTCAGCCACTAGATAGTTTAAATTACATATCATCTGTCTCTTATGCAAAGTTCTCCCTTCATTTGTCTCTTTGATTGTTTCAGATGCCACTTTGTCTTGCATGAGATAACATAAAAGGCATTAGACAGCATTTATCAAATATCATAATTTCTAGACTGAATGATGTGCAAACTAGACTGCAATTCTGAGAGAAGAAAGGTGATTTTGGGGTTAAGACTCAGTCCTGAGACTTGGGAGATATGTATTCGTTTTTTTCAACCTAATAATTGCTTTCACTTTGGCTTCTCCAAAGTATCTATAGCTACTACATCACTCCAATTCTTTTAGTTGAAAATTATGGTGAAAAAAAAATTGGTCTCAACTGCAAATTTAAAAAGAAATTCTTATTACATAGCTAATGAGATTGCAGAAAGTCAAATTTTAACACAAATGAGTAAGTATTATATTAAATAAAAATATATCAACAGAAAGAAAAGTGGGAATTTATTTACATAAATAAGAAAAGTAGTTTAAAACAGCACATTTCCTTAAAAAGAAAATTATTGTTGATATAGGTCCATATGTCCATCTGGAAATTTAGTACATAGTATTAAGGAGTACTTACTGTCAGGGCAGAATTAAATTCCTTTGCACAACCCATTCCCTTAGACAAATTTCTTTTTATCATTATTTAAATATTCAGCTCCGTAACACATTATCTTTGTTTTTGCACAAGTGAATGGAAACACAGATTGGTACTTGCTTCATCTGCAGAAATGCCAGAATTGTTATACTCCACAAGTTTTCTGCTCTCTGGAGGAATTAATTGGCTTGAATCCAAAGGGAAAGAACTATCATAAACTACAAAGTATTTGTTGTCATGGGATGAATTTTTCATGCCCTTGGTTCACTGACCATGATAAATCTTGTGGCACAGAACAAGAGATCAATCAAGAGCAAGTGCCAGCAAAAGTGAGAAGCACAGCAGACAGAGTGATGCTGGTGTCAGAACATGTCTGCTCGATGAAGCACTGGCTCATCTTTCACCATACTCTCTAAATATGGTTATACTGTTTTGAAACTGTTGACTTAACTTGTTTCTGTGACACTATGAATGTCAAGTACCTATCTGGTAAGAATACTCTGCCTGAATGTAACCACAGCAAAGCTCTGCATCCTGTCAGCTGCCTTCAGCGGTACATGCATCCTATCAGCTACCTTCAACTCAACATTTCTGGAAAACTTAGCTACTGTGTGGCTGAAAACATTTTTTCCAAAGATACATTCTATGATGATTGTTCTCCCTTATGAGATCCTTAAAGAAATCTGCAGCTGCATACATTTTGTAAAGTAGTGTACAGAAAGATAAAGAACTTACTGCAGACCAAATTAACACTCTCTATACAATAACTGATTCACAGTTTTTCCTTTTGTGAAAGATAAGTTGTTTCTGTTTGAAAAGCTGATTGCATGAGGGCAGCAGTATCTTACTGTTTTCCTCACTGCAAAGAAAAAAAGTCATGCATCTAACTTACAGCAATAAAAAAATGAAACTTAACTGGAATAGAATAGGAAGCTTCACCTCCTGGGCATATTGAAGTCCACTGTATTGGCCAGTACATGTATTAGATCAAGGAACTCCAAAGCTAAGTTCATCATTCTGTGAGAGCTAAAAGAAACAAGCTTTTTAGAGTGGGGACTGAAATAGTCTCACCTGCCCAGTGGACTAAGGCCTGAGGAAGACACACACAACACTGAATACAAGCCTGTATATTTTCAATATAGAGGGGAGCCTTAAACATTTGAATATTTTATTTATTATAGCTAAGGAACTCTGAAATGAAACTGCTACTGCTCCTCAGCAGGAACATGTAAGATTCGTTTAGGTCCATACTCCTCAGTGATAACAGACTCCAGAAAGGAGAATGAAATTCTGCATAGTTATACAACTTAATTATCCTCTTATGAAAGAAGCTAGATCACATACAGTCAGTATAAAGTTTTACTGAAGGAAAAACAAACAAACAAACAAACAAACACAAAAATAATTTTTTCCCCTATTTCCTTGAAATAAAAATGTGAACTATTACCTCCTTCATTGTCACTGAAATTACAGATGGTTTTAACAGAGGAAAAATAATCTTCCCAAAAAAATTAAGTGGAGTAATCATACACGTATGAAAAGAGCAAGCATTGATGAATTCTGCAATAATACTAGCTGATGCTGAAGATGATAACATATTATGTACAAGAAATGTCCATCTCTGTTACAGCCTACTCTACTAGCAATACAATATTAGTTATCTCTATCTATACTTTGACAACTAATAGTGCAATATAATCTACCCATGCAGGCTTCTCTCAAACAATGGAAAATCATAATTATCTCTAGAATTCTGGACCCAGTTCTGTCAAGTACAAAAAAAAACCTACATACATAGACTCAGACAGTATTTTCAGAACCCCAAATTAGGCAACAATAAATCTTAGCACTGGCATTTACGTTTCTCCCCTCAGTTTGTTTCTTGAATGCGTGTATCTGGGAAAAGTCAGAGCTGCACAAATTTTGAACAGCTAATTAGGTCATACACATTCAAGTCTATCAATGTTTAAAATAAACTGATTTGTATTTCGGAGTTTAAGTTTGGGAGGACATATCAGAGAATGGGAACAATCTGGGCTTTGCCCAAAATACGGACAAGCAAAAGCTGGCTGTGCCTTGTCATCCATTCAATAATTCAGAATAGAAGCATAGAACGGCTTCGGTTGGAAGGGACCTCAAAGATCACCTAGCTCCAACTCCCCTGCTGTGGACAGGGCTGCCAACCACTAGCTCACTAGATCAAACTGCCCAGGAACACATCCAACCTGGCCTTGAACACAGACAAGAATGGGGCATCCACAACTTCTCTAGGCAGCCTGTGGCCAGCGCCTCATCACTCTCTCAGGGAAAAATTTCTTCCTCATGTCCAACCTAAACCTCCCCTCTTTCAGTTCTAGCCCATTCCCCCTTGTCCTACCATTATCCACCTGTGCAAAAAGTCAGTCCCCATCCTGCCTGTAAGCTCCTTTTAAGTATTGGAAGGCCGCAATGAGGTCTCCCCAGAGCCTTCTCTTTTTGAAGCTGAACAATCCCAACTACCTCAACCTTCCCTCATAGGAGAGGTGCTCCAGCACTCTGATCGTTTTGGTGGCCCTCCTCTGGACCTGCTCCAACAGCTCCACATCCCTTCTGTACAGGAGGCCCCAGGCCTGGACACAGTACTCGAGGTGAGGCCTTCAAAGGGCAGAGTAGAGGGGGACGATCACCTCTCTCTCCCTGCTGGCCACCCCTCTCTTGATGCAGCCCAGGATGCCATTGGCCTTCCTGGCTGCAAGAGCACACTGCCAGCTCATGGCCAGCTTTTCGTCAATCAGAACACCCAAGTCAAAGAGGTGGTAGTTTAAATTTTGTGCATCCCTCCTAAATTGTATTATATGCTTGAAGAAAGAGTCTGCAACAAAAAACAAAAGGAAAAAATATGGAGGATTATAGGGTTATGGGGAATATGGGGTTAGATTCAGAATAAAGTAGTTCTATCACAAACATCTCAGTGACTTTTTAGCAAGAGATTGTGCACTAAAGCAGAAAAGAAATAGTCATAGTATTTGTTTACTGCTATAAACTTGAACTGTGACCCAGGGAAACTTTTTATTCCCTCAGGAACTTTAAAAATGCACGCTGATATTCTGTCTACTCAAGTCATTTTCTGAGAAAACATGACTAATTTCTTCCCTGTTCACATCCTGCTATTTGTTGTGTCTAAATTAACATCAGTGGTAAAGATTCTCACAGAAATTCCACCCTGTAAAGTATCTGCTGCCTGTAATTTTTATCAATGTCATTTGAAACACTAAGAGTCAGGAAAGGAACTGTTAAAATTTTTCAGAACAAAAATTTTAATCTCTGTGCTTTTCATACTTATATGTAAAGGAGAACTACACTTCATTCAGAAGGTTATTAAGTTCTTTGAATTATAGCACCCTAAATCATGTAAATATCCAAATTTTTTTTTAACAAATATTTGAACCTTAAGATACCAATGCTTATCCATCAAGTTCAGTGATATTTTAGAAGCAAATGGTAAAGCTTCACAAACTACTTTAATGCATTGCTTTTTTTGAGAAGATGACATTCAGGAATGAAAGGCTTTCAATCACCAAATGATTATAATTTTGGAATATACTACCACTCTCAATCACCAAATAATTATATTTTTGGAATATACCATCACTCTCAATCAATAGAAAGTGTTTATCTCACTGGACTTTGCTGAGCGTTCCATAGTTCTTTAAAGAACTTGTTGGAGTTAATGAGTATTTTCTGTTAAATAGCATGCATTACTTTACACTTAAATGTTATTTGAATATTTTTCAATGATAAATGTATTTAAAATTGTTTATAGTCACTGGCATTTTGTTTTGTTTCTTCCTCCTGCTGTCACCTGTCCACATTTGAATATAGTGAGGTAGCGCTTTATCTACAGACAAATGTGAAAAGAAATAAAAGCTAGGGAATGAGAGTGAATGTAACAGCTGGGTCACCAAGAACAAGAGCAAACATGTAGGAATACATGTATTTCTGCTTTACATCTTGACGTTTTTCCCAGACTGGTGAAAAACAGATTTAACTTCACAGTATTGAGTGCAATATATCTCTACTTCCACTGCAATTCATTATTTTATTTGAGAATTTGGAATATGGATGGTTCTAATTCTTTCAAGAATGAGGAAGAATCTTACAGTGAGCCTCCCACTGATTTCACTAGATGCTGGGTATTGCTAGGTTTGGGGGACGCAAACTGCTCTCAGTTCTGGGTAATCATAAGAACAACATATGGCAGAAGTATTACTTTGCCTGTCATCACATAAATTAATGCTAATCTTAGATTTACATAGCCTCATCAATGACTTAGGCAAGATTCTACAGCAGAGAAAAAGATGGGAATAACAAGACTGTGCCAGCAAGTTTTGTGCTGCTGCCTCTCCAACTTCCTATTTTGGAAATACACTTCATGAGAAATATGAGTTAAGAAGTCAAAGACGTAGCAAAAGAGCGCAAAGAATACACTAATGCGACCCTTGTGTACTCTTTTGCAACCATTGTTCTCAGAAGAAGTTGGGATATAACCACAGGCCAATAGCATCTATCTATGTGAGAAGAAACATAGTCTGAAACACATACTCTGAATTACTGTCCTTTGCTTTTGTCCCATTACTCCATTACCACTGTTTTTATGAAACTTCATCCAATACTCTGTCTCCTCTATCTTCATTCTATATTTCTGATGTTTTTCTTTATTCCCTAATTTCTTGTTTATTTGTTTCATTGTTCTAATTCTTTGTTGTTCACCTGTGTTTTATTTATCCTTCCTCTTTCTGATTTATTTTTATCTCCTCTTTTTCTTTATTTCTAACTGGTTTTCCACCTCAAATATCACATCCAATTGGCATTTTGAGTGTGTTCACAGAAAAAGGGGAGAAAAAGGGGTCTAACCACACCAGCAAAGTTGCAGAAAGCAAAGGCAAGAGCTGAGAGAAGGAAGATCCACCCACTGTAACCAAAGAACAGTTTTGAGACCATCTAAAGAACCTGAAGGTGCACAAGTCCATGGGACATGATGGGATCCATCTGTGAGTCCTGTGAGAAGTTACTGTCCATCATATTTGATAGGTCATGGCAGTCTGGTGAAGTTCCTGCTGTCTGGAAAAAAGGAAACATGACCTCAATTTCAAAAACGGAAAAACAGAAGATCCGCAAACTACAGGCCAGTCACACTCAACTCTGTGCCTGGCAAGATCATGGAGCAGATCCTCCTGAAGGATCTACGAAAGGCACATGGAAAATGAAGATGAGGTGATTAGTGGCAACCAGCATGGCTTCACCAAGGACAAATTGTGCCTGATAAAATTGGTATCCTTTTATGATGGAGTACCAGCATCGCTGGACAAGGGAAGAGAAACTGACATCACCAAACTGGAATTCTGCAAAGTGTTTGACACTGCCACACATGACATCATGGTCACTAAATTGCAAAAGCACAGGTTTGATGGACAGACCACTTGCTGGATAAGGAACTGGCTGGATGGTCGCACCCAGAGAGTAGTGGTCAATGGCTCAAATGTCAAAATGTCAAAATGTTGAAATGGAGAATGGGGACAATTCTGGGATCAATACTGGGACCAGTGCTGCTTAACATCTTTGTTGGTGACATGGACAGCGGGATCGAGTGCACCCTCAGCGAGTTTGTGGACGACACCAAGCTGTGTGGTGCTGTTGACATTCTAGAGGGAAGGGATGCCATCCAGAGGGACTTGGACAGGCTTGAGAGGTGGGGCCATGCCAACCTCATTAAGCTCACAAGGTCAATGTGAGGTCTTGCACCTGGGTTGGGGCAATCCCAAGCACAAATACAGGTTGGGCAGAGAATGGCTGGAGAGTAGCTCAGAGGAGAAGGATTTGAGGATGGCGGTTGATGAAAAACTCAACATGAGGCAACAATGAGCACTTGCAGCCCAGAAGGCCAAGTGCATCCTCGGCTGCATCAAGAGAAGCGTGACCAGCAGGGCAAGGGAGGGGATTCTGCCCCTCTTCTCTGCTCTCGTGAGACCCTACCTGCAGTACTGTGTCCAGTTCTGGGCCCCCAGCACAAGAAGGACATCGAGCTGTTGGAGGGGGTCCAGAGGAGTGCCACAAAGATGATCAGAGGGCATTCCCTGTGAAGGCAGGCTGAGAGAATTGGAGTTGTTCAGCCTGGAGAAGAGAAGGCACCAGGTAGACCTGATAGATGCCTTCCAGTACCTGAAGGGGGCCAAGAAGAGAGCTAGGGAGGGACTGTTTAGAAGGGCATGTTGTGACAGGACAAGGGGTAATGACCATACACTGGAAAAGGGGAGATTCAGGCTAGACATTAGGACTAAATTCTTTCCTGTGAGGGTGGTGAGACACCGGAACAGGTTGTCCAGAGTAGTTGTGGATGCCCCCTCCCTGGCAGTGTTCAAGGCCAGGCTGGATGGGGGTCTGAAAAGCCTGGTTGTGGGGGGTGTCCCTGCCCATGGCAGGGGGGTTGGAACTAGATGATCTTTAAGGCCCATTTCAACCCAAACTTTTTCTATGATTCTATGACTTTATGAAATAATTAAAAGTGGAAAATGATTAGCAGAGGAATGGAAATAAATTAAATAGAAGTTATGGAAGGAGAAGAGATGGAAGCACTAAGAAAGGGAAAAAATATATATATTTCCTAATTGTGTTTTTAAGAATATTCCTAATGGATTTCATGTCATCCCAGTTCTAGCAGATGTCGAAAATGCTGCAGATGGCTCACCTGAGCAGCAGGGATTGCTTGGATGGGAAACAGTTCACGTGGATGCCTCAGCAGATTGTTTGCAGAAAAGATACTGAAGTGCCCAGTCATTGTCATGAAAGAGTCTTTGTTTCCTTATTTCAATCAGTGCAGATGTCTGATTTGTGAGTAACTGAAATCAAAAGGGCCCTTGATAGTTCAAATCCTGTTGTTGAGAAACTGTACCAAAGTTATAGAATCTTAGTGGCAAGCATAATGAACAGGAAAAGCAGAGCAGGATACATCTCAATGAAAGGTTCACAGTATAAGTGAAGTCCTCTTTCAAAAATTCACACTATGAAACACAGATTCATTAAAGTAACACTTCATGAGTTATCATTTCACGTTATTGTTCATGTAGAAGCGACTTACGTGGAGGAAATTGATCAGTTAATCCTATTTCCATTAATAGAACAGAAAATAGATTTTTGCAAGATGTAAGCTAAAAGACCTACCTTCCATCTGTACTCTTACCCAACAGATACTTCAGGTGACCACTACTGTCAGGTTGCCACCTCAGCAAAGTTTCCAAGTAAATAGGAGACCTCATAACCTAAAGTATGCACTTTAGCCAGTGTGAAGGAATATTAGTGATATTTATTTATTTATTTATTGTGTACAACAAAGTCTATTCTTGCTTTTAAGTAAATATTCAAGGACATATACTGTTCTTATTGACCAAAGAAAGTGACTTCCTGAAAATCTCATACGTCTCTAATTATATGTTAATTCTAATTTTATCACTTAACTGATTACTTCTCCATTAAGAAATTGTAGTCCCAAGTATGTATTCATCTGGTTATTAGGACAGGACAAGCTGCACAGACTACTCCATTCACATTATCGCTGTATCCAGTCCCATTTACCTTAAATCACTGCACGCCTACGCAAGTTACACAGTGAAGGATCGAGGACTACTGACTTACACGTCTATTTGAACGTAGTCAAAGTCACTTGTCATTATAAATCACATTGTGTCAGACCTTTTATCATCTATTTTGGTCTTTTCTAAACTCTCTTTTATTTGGCGAGTGGTTTCATGTATTGAAGAAAGCAGAAATATAGACAGCCATCTCAGTAACATGTTGATATCTCACATGTAGAAACCATCCTATTAAAACCAGGAACCATAATTGAACTGACCACCTTTCCAGCCACTGAATGATGTGAATTGGTAGAATAATGAAAACATATGTAAGTCATTTTCCCAAGGCAAATAATTCTGACCACAAAGCCAGCCTATATTAAAAGACAAATGACGAATAAAACAAACTGGTCCAGAATGATTTCAATCACCCACTTTGTTGGTTACAGAAAGGCAAAATATGACCAGAACAGAATAATGCATATGGAAATGCAGAATTCGTACTACATGTGATAGCACAGGTGACTGCATTGAGGAAAAAGTGACTTAAGGCTTACTACATATACTTCTTTGTATGTGATCAGTGTGAACTGAACACACAGAACAGGTTATTCTCAGGGGAACAAAAATAACTACCAAGAAGAATCTAGACAGCGATCAGTAAGATCACTAGTAGAACAGCATGTCAATTTTGGGAATTCATATTCAGAAAATGATATGGCAATACTAAGATACCTAATGTAAGTATAAAAATGCTTTGAGTAGATGAATAAACTTCTAGAGCTGAAGTTTCAAATGCTTAATTTTTTGAAGAGAAAGAAGATCAAAGTGTGAACAAATAATTGTCTATAGGTATTAAAAGGTAGGAAAAAGAGAGAAAGAAGCATTTAAAGTTGTTAAAAAAAAAAGAAAGAAACGATAAGATACAAGGGCTAGAAGTGCTAGAAGTTGGAATTACACAAAATTGATTTTGAAAAAAAATTAAATATCTGTGAAGGTATTTGAAATATCAGAACAGCTTATTATAACATATATATATATATGTATTCTGTATTTATAAAGTCTCCAGTGCTTAATTTAGTTTATCAGAAGAACTGAAAGCTGCTAATACTTCCGACTGTGGTTGTCTGGCATAGATGTACTTTCTGTGCAACCCGATTTTTTCACTGAGTCAATACAGCCTACAACACCGTCAATCTGCATATAAAATATGTAATTTTTCCTTAGCACAATGACTGTAGTTCAGTTTGCATCATCCCAGCAATGATGAACGCAACTGGTGGCTTGCTGTGGCCAATTAGGTATTTTCTTCAATGGATATATAACTATCAAGAATTCTATGATTGGGGTGCTGTTAGTAGATTGCTCATCATTTTTTTTCCCAGCCTTGCACTGATAAAGTCAGGTCACAACTGATATCATGTTACAGCCAGTACTATGAAGTGTCCATTGGAATTTATGTGTTATTTCGACTGGTAGATACCTTTATGATTTCAGGAAAATTGCCAGATGAGGAATTTTTTCTCTAACCAACAAACAGATATCCTCCATTCTCACTATTTTACCTTGCCATTTATAAAATTATTTTTCTTTGTTTGAGTAAATACACTTCCCAAAGATTACAGAAACACAGACTCACAGAATCATAGGGGTTGGAAGGGACCTGTGGAGACCGTCTAGTCCAACTCCCTATAAATCAGGTTCCACAGAGTGGTATGCAGAGGAAGGCACCCATGTGGTTTTTGAATCATAGAATCATAGAATGGCTTCGGTTGGAAGGGACCTCAAAGATCATCTAGTTCCAACACCCCTGCCACGGACAGGGCTGCCAGCCACTAGCTCACTAGATCAAACTGCCCAGGAACACATCCAGCCTGGCCTTGAACACAGCCAGGGATGGGGCAGCCACAACTTCTCTGGGCAGCCTGTGCCAGCGCCTCACCACTCTCTCAGGGAAAAATTTCTTCCTCATGTCCAACCTAAACCTCCCCTCTTTCAGTTTTAGCCCATTCCCCCTTGTCCTACCATTATCCACCTGTGCAAAAAGTCAGTCCCCATCCTGCCTGTAAGCTCCTTTTAAGTATTGGAAGGCCGCAATGAGGTCTCCCCAGAGCCTTCTCTTTTTGAAGCTGAACAGTCCCAACTCCCTCAACCTTTGCCCATAGGAGAGGTGCTCCAGCCCTCTGATCATTTTGGTGGCCCTCCTCTGGACCC